>JAHLJT010009436.1:10793064-10876740 GCA_031308135.1 Acheta domesticus
AACTAATTCCCCTCTCAGTAATCCTTTAACAGAAGTCGCTAAGGCTGAAAGACCGCAGCTGCCTCCACTCGAAGGGTCGCGGGTTCGAAACCTGCCTCGGGCATGAATGTATGTCCATACGTGTTCTTCTTAAGTTAAAACAATCACATTGGTTGACCAAGCTGTTAAAAACGACAAAAAATTATTCGTGGATATTCTAAACGTATTCGAAACAGCTGGAATTCTGTAACAAATGCTTAGATTGTTTAAATTAACGGTACGGATTCAAAATACAGTAATCCCTCGACATTCGCGGATTCGCTATTTGCGAGTTTCGAACATTGGCGACTACAGAAATACTGTTTTAACATTCGCGAATGCGTCTTTGGTCGTACTTTTTTGAAAGCTAGCACATTTTATTTCCTTTATCAGCGATATCTGGGAAATGAACTCGGCAGACATCGGAGCTCAAAGTATCACGTTCAATAATACAATTGTAAAATTATTCAATTCAGTTGCGAGAGGTTAGAGGTAAGGGTTTTGGCCATATAAACAGAAAAGCCATTCAGGATCTGTGCGACTCACATTATAATGACCCCACTGATAAGCAGCTTCGGGAAATCATCAGCAAAGACAACCTCGAACGTAATGAAGTAACAGAAGCGAACTGCGTCCTGGAGCAATTTCAATGTTAAAGCTGTTATTGGCGTTCTAAAACTTCAAGAAGCTCTGGTGGAAAGTACATTCGAATGTGATCCGAACATAGAAATAACTTCGAAATTTAAGAGAGAAATAGAAGCAGCGACTTTGCATGTTTGGATATTAGAACAAAGAGGAGGGTGATGAACAAAAAAAAATGTATTCAATCACTTTCAACTTTGAAATTAGTTGCAAATATTGTTTTATTTTTTCTCTTTGGGATATTAATTGTGAATTATTTCAGTAGCAGTTACTCAGTTCTTCTGCAATTGTTTGTTAGATTTTTTCTTTCTTTTTAAACAGTTTTTCGATATCCAAGAACCTAACCCACCTTTTTTCATTAAAATATAGACTCAACATTCGCGGATTTGACATTCGCGAGGTTTTTTAGGAACCTAACTCTCGCGAATGTTGAGGGATTACTCTAGTAGACCAATCCTGTTAACCCGACCGTCTCATTGTGAAACAAAAACCTTTTCCACAGGTAGTCGCTATTAAGCGTAGAAGCATTTCTTCACCATCTGTCTGTAGCCACAACCCTCCCCGTCTCCTCCCTCACCAGAGGTAGCCACCTTTCAGCCCCCCCCCGGGACGTTCGCAATGGTGATTTACAAGGGAGCGGCTTTGTCGGGCGCCAGAAGGCGGCCGCGCCAGTCGCCGATAATAGACGTGTCTTTGCCGCGCGGCCCCCGCACAAAGGGCCGGCGCGAGCGCGCACCGCCGAGGAAGTGCGGTGAGACAGGGCGGAACGGGGCGGAGCGGGGAGGGGCAGGGCAGGACGGAGCGGGACGGGGCGGGGCGGGACGGAGCGGGGAGGGGCAGGCGGGACAGGGAGGAACAGGGCAGGACGGGACGGAGCGGGGAGGGCAGGGCAGGACGGAGCGGGACGGGGCGGGGAGGGGCAGGGCGGGACGGGACCTGAGCGGGACGGGGCGGGACGGAGCGGGACGGGACGGAGCGGGACGGGACGGGACGGGACGAGGCGGGACGGTGCGGGACTGAGAGGGACGGGACGGGGCGGGGCGGGACAGGACGGGGCGGGACGGGGTGGGACGGGGTGGGACGGTGCGGGACGGGGCGGGACGGGGTGGGACGGGGCGGGACAGGGCGGGGCGGGACAGGACGGGGCGGGACGGGGCGGGATAGATCGGGTCAAGTTCAGTCCGGGCGGGACGGGTCGGGGCGGGAGCGGGCGGGACGGGTAGAGCGGGTCGAGGCGAGTCGGAACGGGTCGGGACGGATCCAGACGGGTTGGGAAGGGGCGGGCTCAGGGAAGGGCGCCGCGAAGGAATACCGCGGGGGAGGACGCACAAATGTGGCCGCTGCGGTGGAGTCGCGGCCAGCGCGGGCTACGCGACAAAGGACGCCCTACGTGCGCACACTACACACGAGACCGGCCCCCAAAATAGATTCTGGATTCCTATGGCTGTTATAATCATTGATTCCTGGCGCGTCAATGGCTGAAGTCATTAGCCCAGTTAGTACAGGGGATATTTGGGAGGTGGTGATCTTCCCCCGTTGGATGGCGACATCCGGCTCCCACCTACCCACCGGCTTTAGTTTTTTTTCCTCCAGCTAGATATCTTCCACCAGCGGGGCACCGGCCCAGCCGGGACACGCTCTACGCTCCTAGAGTCTTCCAGGCATGTCTGGGAGTGTACTGCAAATAGGTGTATGTGGGTGTAAGTAACGGATGAAGGTGGCTCCACACATTCGGCATTCGCCGAGCAGCGAGCTACTGCTCGCCCAATCCCGACCTGCTGATGTGTTCGGCGAATGTTCTCTCCCTTTGATGTGCCCAAAACACCGACACGTGATGGGTGGGGCGAGCGCCGAACGTTCGTCACTCGGCAAAGAGCAAGCGACCCATCCACACTACTCGGGATTCGGCGAGCGGTTGCTCGCCGTTCGCCGAACAGCGAATGTGTGGAGCCGCCTTGAGGAAATAGGAAGGAAGATGGCGCGCAGCACGTTTGTTAGGATGTTTCGGCATTCGCCTGGTGTTGATCGAAAAACTACCGATCAGAGGAGCCGTCCACAAGTATTCTCCTCCAGATAGCCAGGCCAAATTCGACTTAGCCTTCTAGCTAGTATCTAACACCGTCTGGCCTCTAACCCTAGGAACTTCTGGTCAGAAGCCATGCGGTGACATCAGCTGATGCCGTGAGCCACCTAAGCCGTGCGTCAGTTGTATTTCAGGGAGGGAATCGTGGGGTAATTGCCTATCTTGTGACGAGTCTTCCATCGCCAAGGTCACCATTCAATTGCAGGTCAATCCTGCGGTACTTGTGGAATTTCCTATTTCCTCTACCTCTCATTTAATCTTTCACCTCATTATTACTTTATAGCAATCAACCACGTATTGGATCATCACTCACGGGCTTCAATGACATTATCTGTTAAGGGCCCCTATTCACTAATAAAAAATATTAACATAAATTTCGGTCAATTCTTTCCTTATCACAGACACTTAAGGTCCGGTGGATCTCTGACTCCCAATCCGATCAGTGAACTTTGGACATTGAGAAATAGATGGTACAATCCTTTGTTTTGAAAAACTAAATGGATGCAACGCAATGTCACAGACGTTTTAACGACTAAAGGATGAATAAAAATCCAATTACGTTAAAATGGAAAAACTTGGAGGAAGGGAGGATTCAGAAAACCTAAAGGAATAGACTCACTTCTCCGAGAAAACTAAACTTTGGCAATGTAGCGCGTGAGAGAGGTCTCTCCTTGTTGGTAGAGTTCTTGCAATGGAAACAATGTTCATAGCACGAGCTGCAGCTCGTAACAAAAGAAAACGTCAACAGCGTACTCATCACAATCATAACTAAGGTGTAGTAAATATATCTTACTCCGTGGTCATAAGAAAGTATTGTTCCATTCACTTGTGTCCCTGTGTTCAAGTTGCTACCAAAATAATTCATTTTTTATTAGAAAGCAGTGTATCGGCTCGGAGGGGAAAGACTTTCACGGCGCACTGTATTTCTAGCGGCTATTTGACGCTACTCTAGGCATGTGCCAGTTGGCGTCGAAGCCCCAGATTCCCCGTCTGTTATAAAGCAATGGCCCTTAAGCGGACCTCTTTCTTTGTTCGTGATGTGCAGATACAGCCAGGAAACCCGAAGGATAGTCTGTCGCCAGAAAACCGGCTAGTGTCGTAGCTAGTGACTGCCCTTTAGCACCACCCAGGGACACGTGTGAATTAAGGAATGTATAATAGACTAACTATAGACTGAAATCACGGAAGCCATCCATTCGAGAAGCCCCGTACTTAAAAAAGAGCAATTTCCAAATCCGAGCAGAATGGGAGAAATACTGGATTGTTAACACACCTGCTACAATCCATTATTTTCTCAACACAAGCCAAAACCCTTCGGGCTTTGATATGCCTCATAATCTATGGAAAACGGCTAACCGAATACGAACTGGACAAGGAAGATGCGCGGCTTCCTGTTCAAATGGAGCGTGGTACCGTCTGAGACTGGGAGTGTGGTGCCCCCCAGACCGTGCGGCACTTATTGGAGAGTTGTGAACTCGCAGCCTATCGTGGGGATCCAGCGGGTTTCCTACGTCTGATGTCTAAGCTGGACGTGCCCTTCGAGGGACTAATCGGTTGTCCGTTTTATTATTGTAATGTGACATTGTGATATATTGCATGCATCTGTTGTGTTCTGGACTGTGGGTGCGTGCCATAAGATAAATAAATTATCTCAATCTGTACAACGCATAATTTACCATCTCTTTTATGCAGAAATACTACGTTTCCCGACTTTATCTTCGCTTTGTCGTCGGTGTACGGAGTAACTTGGTTCGTAGGGTAAATTGAGGGGAATAGTCGAATTCAGAGTGACGTTTCTAGAAAATACATAAAATTATAATTCCAATTAATTGCTCTTAAAACGAACAACAAGATCTGGAGTAAAATAGCAAAATAAGTTTGAATCGAGAGTCAAAATTCACATGAACTTCTAGGAAGCTGTATAATTTACTGCGCTTCTAATATATACTTCTACAGTACCAAGAAGTGTCTCGCTTATTTTGTCGAGATAATTAAACCACGTTTCAAGCTAAAGAAATCACATTTCAATATTCAAACTGAGCTTCGAGGCGGAATTTCTTCGAATCTCCTTTCGACTACATATTTTGACCATCAAACTTTAGATTCTAAAGTAAAGCGTCACAGTAAAACAATGTCCTTTGGAAAGAAGAAAGAAAGCAAATGCGTGTGAGCAAATGGTAGTAGTAAAATGCTGAAATGAACCAATTCTATCTACGACAGGCGGCAAGAACAAGTTGAAAGAATAGGTCATGCGAAAGTTACGAAACGTATCTTCAATCATAGACTAAGGACATCTTTACTCTATGCTTCAACTAAGCGCACACAGAAGAAGGAGAAGACACAGAAGAACATGGAAAAAGACGCGGCGAAGACGGGTCGGGCTTGCTCAGTGAAACAAAACCAACAAAAGAAGGATGTTGTCCGGCTTCCCGAGATCCACAGCGGGCATTGCAGTCACAGGAGGTGCTTCCGCCAAAAGTTTCCTTTTTCTCCCCGAACCAAGGCAGTAAAAGCACCCCCACGCTCCTTGTTTGGGGTCGCTTTGACGTTTGTCTCCCTCCTCCATTCGTCCCAAAGTAACTGCTTTTGGACACTATAAGAGTACGGACGTTCTTCCCATTCGAAGGTACTTAATCCTACAAAACGTCACTGACACAATTGTCGAATTTACTGACAAATTAGCTTCCGAGTTCTCAATTCAGAAATTTTACGATTAAAATCCAGGTTCTCGATGTCGAATTTAACACACGCTGGTCTACATTTTCACTTATCGTCTGAACTACGATGTAAATAGATTCATTGCACCGCTAGTAAACGTAGCAAAATATGTAAGACTTCTTTTGGGTGAAACAGATAAATCCGAGGCATGATATTCAATGTCCTTTTGTTTCAATGTGAACGAACTCCAAACTAATACTGCATTACACTGCGTGATTCCTAGGTTCAAACCTGCAATCCGATATTTGTCAATTTATTTCAAAGAAGAGTCTTTGAAAAAGAAAGAAAAAAACGTTTTGGAAATCGGAACACAAAATATGTTCATTCAACTTTCGACAAAATTATCCGCGACCATGGAACTTCATTGAAACAAACCCCACTGAATTAAATACAATATGAAAAGGTATTACGTTGAAAGCAATATTCAAATACAAACATCAACATGTATTTATTAAAAGGCGTTAGCACATAAATTAATTATAAGGCATAGAAAAACAAAACAGAGGGGTAAAATGTAGTTGAATAACGAACACAACAAAATTTCACACACTGAACCCGCCAATCGCATTGTGCGCTAGTGTTACACGATGAATATTTATCCATCCAGCGAAGCGTCCGGATAAAAAACTCGTCATTAGTGAGACATCGAACGGCGAGCAATCCGTGTTGTTGAGAACCGACTGTGAAAAATCGCACTGGCATTGTTTCCCGGGAAGTAAAAAAAATATCAATCTGATCTCTTCCATAAATCAAACGACAAGAGTAGGACAAAAATGGGAAAAATTAGAAGAGGACCCAGATTCTTCATAGAATTCTCAATTTCAGGACAGTACTATCATCATGAGAAATGCGTCACCTTATGTCAACAACGTCAAACAATGTTGAACTGCATTGCATTAATACATTTGTGTGCAGAACGAGTTGTAAACAAACTTTCATTTTCTTTCAAATGATCTATTATCGCATCCACACCGACACTCGAAGAAATTCAATTAAAATGTATTATTCGCACCATAATGTGCACAATAGTTTTGGCCGAAAATCCGATCTCTGACAGTTTCCCCGAGCATAATTTCACAGTTCCAAACAGCTTCCACAAGAATAAATCACTTCACAGCCGCATCCACAAAAGGCGAATGTCCTGCTACATGACACGAGTCCAACGGAGCCTGCCGCACAATAAACATGCAAATCCAAAAATTTCACTTACAAACAGCTTCCTCTTCTACGCAGCGGAACACAAACACTTCATTACGACGGGGGCACGTGGCAGAAGACAGCACTAAACGGTGACGCACTTGGGAAAAACAACACACTCTTCTCAAACAAAGCACGGTGGCGAGCGCGGCCGAACAAAGCCCGAGTCACGAGGGCAGGCCGTCTCCTTCGCAGCACTGGCCCGGCCCACACCGTTGCCGCGCGCGCTCGCTGCAGCACTGAGGAAAACCCGAGCGCAGAGGCGCTGGCGGCGCGGAGGGGAGGGAGCGGGTTGGGAACGGCGAGGGGAGGGGACGGCAGGGGAGGGGCGCGCGCGCGCGCGCGGCGCCGACGGGCCCGCCATCTGCCGGGGGAAAGTTGTAACGACCCTTCGCCCTGACCTCCGCAACGCTCTGCAGCGCCGCTGCCGCTGCACTTGACCTCCCGTGACCTGCCGCAACATTCCGGCGGGCGGTGGCGGTGGCGGCGATAGTGGTGCTTCTTGCGACACCCCACCCGCCGGGCTCCGGCACCGTTTTCGGCAAACGCCGCCACGGCCAACGCCGCTGGAGTCCGCGCTGGGACCCAGGACGGTAGCGCCCAAGCAGAGCCCTTGAGACTATTCTTCAATTTTATATAATTTTACACTGTCTTTTAAGTATATTTATCTTAAGAAACAGGGGCCTTTAAAATTGTTAGACAGCAGACATTTTTCCAATTATTTTATTCCATAACAATTCTAATTTGATCTTACGTCTATGTATTTCAGTCTTCAACGACATTTCGAGACCTCTTGCGCCCCCAACTTCAGTTGTTTTTTTTTAATCATGTTTTTAAGGTCCAACAGAAGATATCACTATAGACACAATCACAGGCTTTTTTCTAAACCAGTACATGCTAGGTGAGTTGGTAAGTTATTCTCTCATCATTTTCCAATTCTTGTTGTAAGGATATTATATACGAAATACAATATAAATATATTATATCATATATTAAATATTTGATATAATATATAAAATACAGTCGACTCTGATTATATCCTTAGTGAACTTCCGGGAGACTAACTTCCGGGGGGTAGGCAGACACTTTGGTTCACTACATGAGAGGTTCACTATAGCGAAGATGTCAACATTAAACAGAATATCTCCACAATGTTTATTTTATTAATATAGTGATACAGCAAAACGTTAATAACTTAAAAATGAATTGTTTGCGTCATACATTTTTATTAGTCTTTTCCCCCTAGATTCTTTCTGCAGATCGTGTCCTCTCCACATTCGATTCTGCATTGTACAAGTCTCGAAGTCTCGTCGCGCAGGCTTGTCATCCTTCACTGTCTCTTGCACTGTTGGAACACCGTCCCACTCTCCGAGTGCCCTTTGACGAGATCCCTTCGGTAGTGGTATGACGCAAGCGGCTAATGAAAGTGATCGCTGAATGAAACACTCCGGGTCCGGCACCTCCACCTCAGGGGAGACTTCTTGGAATGTGACTTTGGCCGACGACATTTTTTTCCCGAGCTGCGTCGAGTTGGAATTTTGCGGCACTAAGGCGATATATCCTTTTTTCCAGAAGGGAATTAACGTATTTCCTGAACGTATTTCCTTCTTTCACTATAGTCGAGGTTCAGTGTTCACTATAACCGAATATTCTTATGTTTATTTGTAATGTAGGTGAAACGGGACCGGTGTCTTAGGGTGACTATAACCGAGAGTTCACTGTATCCGAGTCCGTTACCGGAGTCGACTGTACATTGTCTTATGTATAATGTATTACTGTTTCTTGACGAGATCGGGAGGTCCCTATAGTTCGAGTTGCAACGGCGGGATGATTTTCGACACTAGCTAGACGTGGCGGTCGGCGCCAGATCTCCATCCAGCCGAGGAAAGAACACAGCCATCTCTCGTGGTAAACATGCCCTACACTTGAGGGAGTAATGGCACTAGCAGTAGACCGCAACCGGAAACGCCAAACAATCAATCCATCAATTGACGGGACCCAAATATTGCTCGTGTTACAGCGAAATTCGTTTCAAGCGAGTATGCGCAAACGAGAGTTATATTGTTACGGAACCACTTCCTTCGGTCTAGCTTAGGGCCCTTGAAGACATTCATTCGATCATGCGCTCGCTGAAAGAAAACTGCCCCGAAAACAAGGAATCGCGCGCGCACGCCAGCTGCACGGCGCAGTCACGGTCTCGCCAGCCGCCCGCAGCTCCCGAACGCCAACAAAGCTCTGGTCACGGGGTAGAAGTTCTTAAGTCAAAAATCTTGGTTGCAAGAAAACAAGGGCTACTTTATTGAGCAAACGCTGTTTCCTATGCTCAACGCTATTTTCCAACCCACTTTTCTCGTTAAGGAGGCAATATATGAATTCGGCCGTTTTACTAAAATAAAATATAGATACGTACATAACTTGTAGTTGAGTACTTTACATAAAAGCACTTCGCAAAAAAGAACTTTTACCCCGTGACCAGAGAAACGGCAAGTGCGCTGGATGCAACGGCAGTGGCACGACCAGCTCATCACACAATCATTACCGCACGTCAGGCCTATACTCGGTTCAATCACCGGCTGAGGTGGCTCAAGGCATCAACGGATATCACTGCAGTGCCTCTGACCGGGAGGTTCTACAATTCGAGTCCCGACGGTGGCAGGATTTTCGACACTAGCTACATAGCTAGGTCGAATTCAGCCGCTGAGTGGAGGAGAATTCTCGCGGCCGGCTGCTCTGATCGGTAGTTTTCCGTGGTTTCTCCGATCAACACCAGGCGAATGCCGAAGCAGCACCCGAACAAACGGGCCACGGACCGCGCGGACCTTTTTCTTTCTTTTCCTTCTCCTATCTTCACCACTTACTTACACACACTTACACTAACATGCACTACACTACCTCACATGCCAGGAGACCGGTCGGGAGCTTAGAGCTTGTCCTGGCTGAGGCGATGCCACGCTAGCGGGAGATACCGGGTTAGGGAAAACCCCGATAACCGACGGGTCGGCCGGGGCCAGATCTCACCATCTAGAGGGGGGGGGGGAAATCACCGTTACCTCCCGACGAAAACATATGCACTATTCTCACGGGAGTAATGACCTCAGCAGTTGACGCATCCAGACTCATTAATCAATGGATTCAGTAACTTGTCCAGTTATGTTGACACTAATGCACGCGAAACTAAATTGGCGAACGTTTTCATGACTAAAACGTATAAAATAATCACATTCTCTTCACAAACGCCAGCTCACTTGTAGTTGGTGTAAGGTATTTATTAATTTTGTCATTCCCCCTATTGGAGAATATTCGCATAAAATCAATGTATTTATGTAGTTAGAATGTAAGGAAAGTGCATTTCAAAACTTCCTTTTCAAGAAATATTATTTACATGCATACTTTTTTGATTAACATTTAGTCTATTGTGAGTTTAATTAAAAGCACGATTAACGTAAACAATGTGGGATCTTTCCGGTCAGTCCGTTTACATCCGTGCGATAACTTAAATTCACATCCACACTTATTCTCAATAGCTTTTCGACTCGACTTGCACCAGCTATCCCTTACCTAACTGCAGGCACTGAACTGGTACTTCGGAGCATTAACAGATAGCTGTCTACTCATCTGGGTGAAGACGAAATAAATTTCGTAGATTGACGCGGTTTTGCTCAACTGTGTTAGGACGCAAAAAAGATCGCACAATAGCCTTCTTTTAAATTTATTTCTACCTGTTCGACATGCTTGTCTTTCAGGAGTTTGGACATTACAAACATATAACTGGCGATTTGATACTCACAAGAACCTGTAGTAGGAATTATTAACAATTAAATTTTTGAAAAGAAGTTATGCTATAAAAAAATAAGTTTGTAAATAAGACAATGAATAGAAGGATAATATATTGTATATGTAGAACTTATGGTGGACGAAATATATCTTTAGGAAATTTTAATAGTATACGTCGAGGAAAATGATGTGTTTGACCTAAATTGAAAGTGCGGGTCTGTTGTAAGTTATCTAAGGAGTTAAAAAATGTACGGCTTTGAGAACGATCGCCCCCTGGTATATTCCCAACTCTCAACTCCCTAATGAACTGAAACTTGACGCAATCCACTCCCTAAATCGTTATCAAAGCCCAACAGCCTGAGCAAAGCAATCCAGTCGGAGCCGCGAGCGCCAACAACCGACGAGAGCGCAAGACGCGAAGTGAGTCGAAAGACGAACCTCGTCCAAGGGTCAATGTTTTCGCCCAACACACCCATTATGGGACGGCGTCGGGCCTAACGGAGCCTCTGAATGAGTTTGGAACGGCGCCAATGCTGCTCTGGACATTCGTACGCACGCTTTTGACCAAGACAAAGGCGCGAAGGACAAAAAAGTTCCCTGGCATCGTGTTTTTGTTACCACTTCGACTTCCACTACCACACACTCACACTTTATTTGCGTCATTAACTTTTTTTTTTTTTCAAAACACCGCTAACTGAATGATGTGCAATATTCTCCCCGATAAGCAATAACTCTTTGTCTCGCGCGCAGATGAAAAACGCTGAGAGACGCAGATGTACACACCACGGCTCGGGAGAGGCAGGTGGTAATACGCGAGTTAATCGCGAATGCCGACGTCTGCACCTGTGTCACCGTGTCAGCAGCAGTCGCCTTTGTTCCGTACTTCCCTCGTCTTTGTGAACGGGGAAAAACAGAATTTCTCATCCGCTCTGCAACTTAATGTGGTTCAAATGACTCATTCTACACTTCCAGGATGTATGAACAAACATCTGTCGGTATTATTGGCTTCAATGCGATGCAATCGTAGTATGCAATTTCATATCAGAACTGAACATCTATTCCCTGAGCAAACCGACAACGAATTATATTTATTAACAAAACCTGTCCATGGATGTACATGTGTAGTGTAGTACGTTAATTTGTTTTACATGTTCATGTGAAGTAAACATTCAAATCACATCGATTATTCTTACTTACTAGTAATTATCGGTAAAACGCCAAGACTTTGTTTTAAAAAATGCACTTTTTGGAAGTCATGTTTGTACATGCCAAGAGCATTCAATCACTTTTAACCCCTTTGTCCGAGGGGAGGAAGGTTTTATGTTTTTCACTTCGCGCAGCTTCCTTTCCGCCCTCGTAACTGTTGAGACAATAACAGGATTTTGATGTTCCAACGAGCAACCGACCTATTTTCAGCACGACAGCGATATCGGCTTTGCAAAGTTGCTTAATCAACAAGAGAAAAAAGCTAAGTATCCACGAACGCCAATAGATTTGATTCATAGTTTCTAGTGGTTCAAACATCGAATAAAGCAGTCGGAGTGTTTGATACTATGATACTACTGTTACTGATACTACTGTTTGATACTACGAAACTAAGCACCGCCCAAAGTGGCACTGTAAATAGTTTCAATTCAGATTTAAGTTAGTGTATTTAAGATATGCCCTTCCCCCGCTGCACAAGCCAAACCGGCTACAGCTAAATTGTAACGGTGCTTTAAATAAATTCCCGCCTCTCCAGGGTAACTGGAGGGGGGAAACTCAAAAAAGAAAAATACTATGAGACATTCGTTATATATCTCGCCATTTTCTAGCACGTCAAACCAAAGGGTATTTCACCTTGGGCACCTCCGCGTACTCCAAGTGAACATGTGAGCACGAGTTGCTTGTAACTTCGTCGAATACGGAAGCGTTCACCCTATCACCCGCGAGAGTTCGTAGAAGCGAACGAGTGAAAACATAAACAACCTTGGGCACCAAATTCGTGACCGAAGGCGTTGTTCAGCACACGGCGTCTCATGCATGCCACGTGCTTACAAAGTACTTCCACACGCGCATTTGGAAAAGTAACTGTAGAAAACATTACGTCACTACAAAATGCAGTGTTTCGCCTTCCAAACGACATTATCGTTCTCACTGAAAATTAGGGTCAGAAACAGTAATAATTACGAATTGACCTTCATCAAATCTGCCAACGTGTTCCTTCCGCAGCTGGAAAGTTACTGCACCATTACGAATCTTCCTCTTCAAGAGAAGTACTGCACTATTCGTTTTCGTGGAGTCAACAACACGTTTATCACTCTTTACGTAACTGCTTTAACACACTTGTAATCCGCGGAACTATCAAAGTTCTTGAAATATCTAGAGTCGCAGCGCGCAATAAACAACTGGATAAGGAAAATAAAGCAAGAGACGCATAGTTGCAAGCCAAAGAAAAACAACTACACGTTGCGGACTTCATGCTTCTACAAGAAACTGCGTTGCACTGGAACTAAATTATCACCAGCGACACGACACGAAATTTCGTTTACGCTTTAACGGAATTAACATTATAGGTCACAGCATTCATTCTTCACAAGTCGTCATAAGGCACAATACTCAATAATTCAGTACTAAAAAAAAGGTATTCACCTTCAATGGCATTACAAAAACACGATTTTTCTTGTTCCTTGGTAATACGAATAATCACGAAACAGCAAAGTACAAGACAATTATTAAAAACTGCAACGAGAATACAGATAATTGTTAGAAGTGAATTATGTGAGAGCCCTTATTATCCTGCGCTTTTCCTAACATTTTGCCCCTGACAATCAGCTGTTTCGCTACCATCCAGTCGGGAGCTTATATTTCGCGACAGTGACGTCACTATGGTGACGTTTAAGCTCCCGATTCGATGAAACCGTCGACAGCTGACTCCTGTCAGGGGCAAAGTTACAAAAATCGCAGTATACCGAAAGATGCGTCAAAAAAAAGCAGTACACGTTAAGGATGACAATAACACCTAAATGACGCCTCTGAGCAAAATTCAAAATCGCCTGTTTCGTCGTCCAAGGATTACCTTCTTTCTCCGCTAGTTGGTGAAAGGAGCGGAGAGAGATTTGCGTTGTCAGACGGAAGAGCAGGCCTCATGGCCTGAGTCTCACCACGTAAAATAGGCATCAATTCAATATAACACGAAACACGTTCTATTCGTGTGCACTTCGCCTGGCGCGAGGCAGCCTGCGTGCACCGGCCGGGCAGTTGTTACCTGCTGCGCGCGGCGGCGGCGGCGGGGGCGGCGCAGCGCGGCGGAAACTCGTTCTCCAGGTTCCCCCGCGTCCATCCCGTTCCGCCAGAGCCGGAGCTGCTTGGAGCCCGTCGAGCCACGGTGGCGGCGACGACCCGACGAACCGGGAAGGCGCCGGCGCCCGACCCGACACACACACACACTCACACACTCTCACGAACACACGCAGGCACTTCCGCTGCCGCTTCCTACCGCATTTGCATAGGCCTCCCTCGCGGACACTTCGCTTCCCGGCGCGGCACGGCGGCGACCACTGTGCACGCGCGCCGACCGATGGGTGGGGGGCTGCCTTCCAGCACGCCCTCTCGCCGGCTCTCCTGCGCCGAGATGCTGCACGCGCGGACGTTGTTCTCTGCGCTGCTGCCGTCGCGGACTGGCCTGGCCTGGCGCGGTGCACTGCCCGCCCACCGCTTCCCTCTCCGCTCCGCGCCGCTCCGCTCGCCGTGGGAGCGCGCGCGGGTGCGCTGCCCGCGGTGCCGCTGTTGTTTTCCTGTCGGCCGCCCGCCTCCTCCTCCTCCTCCACCTCCACCGCTCCGCCCGGCCGAGAGGCGTGCTCGGGAGCGCCGACCGCTGGCGAGGACGCTGCACCGTCTCCTCTCCCCTCTCTTCTCCTCCTTCCTCTCGGACGCCGCCGCTGCTCTGCCGCCGTCTGCGGATCTTCCGCGGAACGAACCCCTCCCCTCCTCTCCCCCGCCGGGTACCGCTGGTCGCCTTACGCGCGCGCACGCTGTGCAACGGCGGCGGCGGCCGCGTTATTCTGGGACTGCTTGGCTGGCGTGGGACGAGCCGGCAACGTCAACAGCTCGCGCCGACACTGCACCGTTTCCTTCTCGCCACCCGCCTCGTTTCCCGGCTCGGGAAAAGCGGCGTGGGCGGCGGCGCGGGCACCGTTGTGCCGCACCTCCCGCGGCGCGGCGCTCCGCAAGGCAGCAGCAGGGCCTGCTCCCGCCGCGCTATCTTCTGTCGGGCGACAGGAGACGGACGGTCGCGGGCGGGTCCTCGCAGCGACTGGCGCGTGCGCCTCTTGCGTAACGCGCGGTTCAATGACACGGGTCCTGTGGTGCGGCGCAGATCGCGCCGGCCGCTGGGTCTGACCTCCTCCTCGCGTGCGCGCGCGGCCCCGAGCGACGACGGGCGCAGACTGAGCGGCGCGAGCCAGCCAGCCAGCCAGCGCGCGCCCAAACACTCGCGTGCGTCCTGGCCCCGGCCCCGCCCCCCACTCTCCTGCCGCCGCTGTGACGCCGCGCCGCGCCTCGCCCGCGGGCCCGGCTCGGGCTCCGTGCCGCGCCGCGGCGCGCCGCCCGACCGCGTGTCGTGTCGTGTCGTGTCGTGCTCACGTCTCGCGGCGGGGCACGTCCACGCGCCTGCGACCACGTACAAGGCGACTGCGGAGGGGCAGAGATTTCGGAGTGCTGCAAAGGCGTCTCTACACTGTCAGAAATTTACGGATTACTTTACACAAATCTTTCCGGGGCATCTGCCAATCAAGCCCTTTCACGTGACCGAACCATTTCGTGTTTCCAATTCATCTACAATTGATTTTCGAACCTCCATTCGCTTAATAATTTCATTTCTAATATGTCCCATTTTAGATACTCCAAAACTTCACAAAAAATCCATTTGTCGACTCATTAATTTTTCTCTTCTCGTTTCCTTAACCCCCATGTTTCTGAGCCATACAGTTTTATACTTCTTCTTGTTCCTTTAGTTCCTTTCGGAGCATAGGGCATCGCCAAAGGATCTCCATCTTACTCTACTTTATACAGTAATTATTAAAATATCATCCATGCAGTATATTGTAATAATTCATTCTATTATGTACAATTTTATTATCCTCTTAGTATGTTTTACACATTTACACGTAAAATGTCATATATAAAAACAATAATGGAAAAGGTGGCCCAGAAATGTAGTTGTTCCATCTTTGTTTTAGATTGCGCACGCTTAGTCACAACATAATCTATTTTGACATGCGACGCTTTAAAAATTCGCTCCGTACGGGCGGGGATAATACAGCGTGTGCCGGAAAACATGTTATAGAATTACAGCATACATCTTAGGAACGTTCAACTTGCGCGCCGTGCTTTGATATCGTTTCGCGGAGGAAAGAAGCCTTTGCTCGAACACGCACGTGCATCGCGAGGAGACGGCGCCGTTGGTCACGCACGACGCAGTCGGAGCTATTTCCCCACGGGAGCGTCCTAACCAAAGTACCCAACCACCCCGCGCCTGCGCAATGGGCCCACTACTAATAGGGAGCGAGCACGATTGCACCATTGCTTCGCAAGACAAGCACAACCTTAACGCAAGTTCAGCGTGTACGGTTTGTAATGCGTCAATAAATGAAAGTTGTGTATTTAGTTACGTCATTTCAGTGCAGCAGTCCCCCATTCACCCTCAATACTTCGGTTTTTCTTTCTTGGCGCACGGGGGGGGGTCAATAAAATGGAATATCTCACGGCATTTCGCGTCGTTCTTCGTTGTGCCGCCTGGAGTCGCATGATCCCCGGCACTGCTCGATACAGTCGCGATCATGCGACTCCTAGCGGCACAACAGAGAACGACGCGAAATACCGAGAGATATTCCATTTTATTGCCCCCCCCCCCGTGCGCCAAGAAAGAAAAACCGAGGTATACACTAGGGGAACGCACAAGACGTGTCACGTGCCCTTCTAACGCGGCTGAGACCCCTTACCTCCTCACTCAAATTTTAATTACACCATTCCATCACATTTACTGCACTGGGGGATATCAGTTTCGATTAGATCGATCTAGCTGCGGAGATACGGTCGTTGTGTCGTCTCCCGGTAATTGCAACCCAAGCTATAAATAAATAAACAATAAGCTGTAATTTGCTTCATTCGCGATATTACCACAAAGTTATGAAATTTAAATTCACAATGAAACTTTTTTTTCTGTTTCAGAACATCTAACATTCCGGGCGACCTGAGCGCAGCACCTGCGGCGCAGCAAACACATACTCCACAGGAGTTTATGAAGCGTTCGCATTACTTTGATGTTTTCCCCCTTATTTTGTCAACACATGCTTAAACACTGATAATCTACGGGAATTTCTTTTCCAATGCGGTCTACATGAACTTTATCTTTGAAAAAGAGAGATAACAGTGTTATGAAAGTTCAACAGACCTTTGCCCATAAAACTGAAGCTGAAAGTGGATAAATAAACAAGGTCACCCAGTATTCAGAAAAAAATACAACTAGTTTTCAAACGAAGGGATGATATAATGATCGGGTATACAGTGGCGTAGCTTCAGTTGATGTCACCTGGAGCGAAGCTAATGGTGTCACTCCTCCATAAATTAAGTATAAAATATCTATTGCTGCATTGATTATACATTATTTTATTAAACTTACAAACATATTTGCACATGATAGAATATATTAAAAAATTATATGTAATTAAGAATAATTGCAATATAATTGCAATCATATCATAATATATGCTTATGATTTAAATATATACTTATTCAATTAATATAAATAATTTTTAACCATAAAAATTATATAATTCCAACAATACAATGTTCAAACTACTAAAACTAAGAAAACTAACTATAAATACATAATTTTTTATAAGTGAATGATTTAAATTATACAATTACTACAATAAAATAATATAATTGGTGTCACCCCTAGAATGGTGTCACCCGAGGCGCGCCCCCCCCCCTTCCTCCCAAGCTACGCCGCTGCGCGTATAGTCTTAACGTCATTCAATATACTTTACACGCGATTTCTTGAGCCGTTTTGTAATAGCACTCTTCCTCGTTGGGTTCAAATTCATCATTACTTACGGCAACGTAAGTGAAGCACCTCAGGCAGATCCCCAGCGGCTCGCACGGGTGTCCCCGAGCTGGGCCGCACGCTACCTCTCCCAGCGCGCGCGCGGCTAAGAAACACGAGCCCGGCGGGCGGAGAGGGGACTCGCCGCTGAAGGTGAAGAGTCGGCCGCGTGATGCGATCAAAACGCCGGGAAGCCACCCAAAGCGCTGGCCGCTCCTTCGGAAGCTCCACGCGCTGCGAGAGTTGAAGAGCCCTTGCGAAACTTCGGAAACTCCTTCGTTCCAGTTTTACCCCCGGGCTTCGCCCGTACTGTGCAACGCTTGCACGCGGCCGTACGTAGAGAACAGATTTTTATTTAATTACTAGACATCGGATGTTTAGGCACTAAAAAATCGTCTTTTAGGCGCCTAAAAAGGCACTGAAAAAGTCAAGAATAAGCAGAAAAAAGGTACTGCCGTACATTACATTCACAATCAAATTAAAAATTATTTGTAAAACTCCATACATATTTACAGGCCTTCTACATTTTATTCTTAATAGTTTCCATTGCAATATATTACCAGAAACTTTTCAAGGATCGCAATTTCAAACCTGCAACGATTGGGAGACAAAATCAATTTGAATACAGAGAGGGATTTCTGAACACTTACTGATGTGTCTGGCATATATTTTAGAAGTCCAACATTAGCAACACTGAAACCTTCTGGGAATTTACATTTATTTCCACTCAAAAGGTGCCCTCAGTGTACTGTCAATCGACCATTTTATCAGAACATGGCTAGTATTTACGAAATAGGGGAATGGAGAAAAATATGTTGGTATATTTTCAGGAATTCTCTCGTATTTCAAAATACAAATACGTGAATTGAAGTTGTCGTAATGAATGGTCAGGTTGGACCATGGCCAATTTTCTGATATCTTAGCATTGTATATAAAAATAATACATAAAAGGCAAAAACGTGCAATAATTCTAAAGAAAAGGCATTTACGCTAAAATAAGCATTATAAAACTTCGTCATTATGTCATTATTTGTCATGATTCGTGCACATATATTATCAGCCTTTAAATAAGTTCGCTAGAAAAAAGTAGACATTTCCCTAAACATCCGATGTCTATTAATTAAATATTTTTTGTCTTTCTTCTTCCCGTTCTCAAAAATGTAATCTTAGTGAATCATTGCCCTCTTAACACAATTTCAATGTTTTTCGTTGCACATGTTTACATATTCAGTACTATATTACATATTTTGCTTTTTTCATAATATATTTTCTTTTTCTAACATTTTTCTTACATATTTTTATGAAAAGAAGCATTTAAAAAAAATCAGCATTTTTCACTAAATTATTGGTGAAATCTAGGTAAGTGTCAAAAGGATCATTGACACAGGATTTTCTGACCCGCAACCCTAATTTCCGAGAAAAATTTGCGAGGTTCTGGATTACAATAGATCAAGCTTTTAATACGGACGAGAAGGTTGTATGATGCAAAGTGTGCATTAACTTGTGCTCTTCAAAATGTTTTCAAAACGTTTGTATTAATTTTAAAATTTATTTAGGACATGTTCTCTAAATCCGTGCTAGATTGATTAGTTTCATCGGTCTGGGAAACAAAAAGTATTCTTAATTCAATTTATTTTCTTTAATAAGTAAATCATTATTTATTAGAATACAGGTCATTTAAGAATAAGGTTTTCAAGACAAGCTGCAAGTGAAGTTTCCGTTAGGACGTCACACTTGACTTAAACGGAACTTTCAAATAAAGGTGTTTAGTAACTTACAGAAATTCAATACTTTCTCACTTATTATTGCAAAGTATTTATAAATCCCAAATAATCCTTAATTTCTATATTATACGTATCAGAAAAATACTGTGAATGCATTGAAATTAGTGGGACAGCTGCTGTAGAATAATCAAATAAATAATAAGAATTACAAAATATAATAAAATCCTTTCATCTTGTTGTCTCGCTGTAAAATGCTCGTGAAACTTGGTTATTAGGAACACAGTCGACGCACGAAAGCATTGCGGATTGAACTTTCCTTCGTGCCAGAAAAAATATTGCCAGAAGAGAAAATACTGTTTATTCCCATTAAGTACAATGCAGCAGTTAATGCCTGCCCGTATACACGCAGAAACATATTACCGTCGAACAAACAGATACGATGTATCGACAGTTTTCTAGGAAACGCAAACACGCGAAGTTTTTGGAACACCGCCAATACGGGCTGCATAGTGCCCTCGTGCGATAATGCACGTACGCCACAGCGTTCAACGATGTTCGCGAAACCAACCCCTATACCTGTCAACGCACGGTTTAGGAAACTCGCCACACATGTTGCCGCACGAGGCAACCACCGAAGCTGGCTGAAGCGGCGGCGGTGGCGGCGGCGGCGGCGGCGGCGGCGGCGGCGGCGGCGGCGGCGGCGGCGGCGGCAGCGGCGGCGGCCGCGGCAACGTCAGAGAGTCGCTTGCGGGAGTAGCAGGATCGATAGATTGCTTGTTAGTGATTCCGGGCGCATCAACTGCTAAGGTCATTAGTCTCGTAAGTATGGTGCATATTTTTTTTCCACAGGAGGTGGCGGTAATCTTCCCCAGCTGGATAGTGAGATCCGGCACCGACCTACGGTCAGCTAGCGGGGTTTTCCCTAACCAGGTATCTCCCACCAGCGGGGCACCGCCGAAGCCGGGACAAGCTCTAAGTTCCCAACCGGTCTCCCGGCATGTGTGAAAGTGTAGTGCTTGTTAGTGTGTGTGTGTGTGTGTGTGTGTGTGTGTGAGAGGGGGTGAGGACCATCGGCTAGCGGGGTTTCCCCAACAAGGCGTTCCCCATCAGCGAGGCACAGTCTAGAGTGGAGAAGTTCTAAGCGAGGAGAAGTTCTAAGCTTCAGACCGGTCTCCTGGCATGTGTGCATGTAAGTGTGTTTATAAGTAAGTGGTGAGGAATGGGCCAGAAAGAGGAAGGAAAGATCGCGCGCGGTCCGTGGTCCCTTGGTTAGGGTACTGCTCCGGCATTCGCCTGGAGTTGATCCGAGAAACCATGAAACTCCACCGATCAGAGCAGCCGCCGGCGACAATTCTCCTCCAATCAGTGCGCGTTTGAATTCGACTTAGCAATCTCGCGAGTTCGGAACATCCTGCCGCCGCCGGGACTCGAATCGTCGCACCTGCACGTCACGTGACGCCCTGCGCCGCCTCTCCCGCTGGGAGCGGCAGGGGCGACGCGAAGAGGTGGGAACGACGGCTGGTCTGCTGCGCCGCGAAATTATACGCGCGCTGCATTAAATATGCACAGGGCAATCCCGGCGTTTAGGCGTGCGTTGACACGAGGGGGGGGGCTGGGATGAGTCAACTCAAACAGGTCCACGCTCGTCCAGCGAGTGGGCGGGGCGGGAGCGGGATGGGCTAGGACGGCGGGCTACCCCTGCCCATGAAAGGAAACACACGCGAAGAAAAGGAAAGGGGAATATCAAGAAAAGGAAAGGGGAAGGGAAGAAAAGGAAAGGGGAAGGGAAGAAAAGGAAAGGGGAAGGGAAGAAAAGGGAAGGGGAAGGGAAGAAAAGGAAAGGGGAAGGGAAGAAAAGGAAAGGGGAAGGAAGAAAAGGGAAGGAAAGCAGAGACACGCAGGAAGCCCGCTAAGGACGCTGGCGAGAGCAACGGGGACAATTAAAAACCAACACAGGACGAGAAGGGCTGGCACCGAAATAAAAAAAGCCGAAGGGCTTACGACATCAAAGCGCAAAGAAAGAAGCACAAGGAAATGACTGCCAGTCACACAAAAGTAAACGAGTGGGCATCAAGAGAAACCCAGGCATGTACAACAGTTCATGTAAGAATGAAAACGTTATCAAACCCATTTGTAATTTTATGTATAAAGCAAGAATTATTCGCCCCAAAAATGCCTGCACCTTGCAAAGCTCCAACGTTCACAGATCTGTCGCGCGGCACAGAAAACATTACAGGAGAAGACACGTAAAAATAGACACGAAAACAAACTCGCGCACACAAATGGCGGAGCGAAATACGCCAAGGGGCAAAAGACAAGTAAACACAACAGACGGGGGGCACGCGGAAAAAGAGGGCAGCGGCGAGGCAACGCAGGAAAGCAGTGTCCATCAACACAAAAACAACGGTGTATCCTCCGAATACAAACAGACGTCGCGCCGGGGGCTTGCAGCATGCGCGCCACAGAAAATGCAATAACGCGCGCCCTGAAGCACCCGCACAGGAGGAAATTACACTAAACGATGCATTCCATGTAGAACAAATATATATACAGGCTGTCCGGGAGGGAAACGTCGAAACTTGCAAAATAAGCTCTTAAGTCAATTCTAAGCATAATTTGTCAATTCTAAGCATAATATAAACTACGTCGATATTCCGAATGGTTGAGCCGCAATAAGCAATCAAAAGTTGGTTTGAAAAATTAATTTCTACGCAACAATTTGCATTACGGAAGCATAGATACATTCCAGAAACATATAAATTGTTTATTATTTAGAAAAGAAATGAATATATTTGTTCAATTCACACAATTCGACTGCTTTTTTATTTCTCGCTTAATTTTTCTTTCTGAGCAAATACATTCATTTCCTTTGTGAGCAATAAACAATTTACATGTTTCTGGAGTGTTTCTGTGCTTCTATAATTCACATTTTTGCCTAAAAATCATTTTTTGATGCTAATAGCAACTCAACCATTCGGAATATCCACGTAGTTTATTAGAGAAAATACGCTTAGAATTGTCTTAATAACTTATTTTCGAACTTTCGACGTTTCCTCCATATATATATATATATATATATATATATATATATATATATATATATATATATATATGAGGAAAGGGCACCGCGCGAGAGGTGCGCGAGGAAGGAACTTTACGTCGAGTCTCAACTCAATGCTTGAGAAAGTTATCTTTTAACGAAGCCTATCAAGCCTTTCAAACCAGCGAAGCACCGGCGACGCTTAAACAACTAGCTCGACACGTCCTTACTATAGGACAAAGACGGCAAGCACTTTCCTCGGATATTTTGAAGGCCTAATGCAACACACCACAACAAAACTCTGTTACTAACATGACTAAGCACAAAAGCCAATATGGCTAATGAGCTCACGGCCCGACACACACACACACACACACACACACACACACACACACACACACACACTAGCAACGTATGCATAGCAGTAAAACGCGAAATGCCTGCGAACTGCAACCACACTAAAGAACACTAACATTCGACTTAAATTTTATTTAATTAAAAAAAAAAATAAAAAAGGGCGAGAGGCCGCGGGCCACGCACTACAGCGCATGCGGGTCGTCATGCGCGCGACTGCGCAAAAGCGGTACTTGCACGTACGCACGCACGCACATGCGTAGACGGGTGACGCTCCCGGTTCCCCGCGGGAAGGGGGGGGGAGGAACGTGACCATGCAGGTGGGCACGGTAAGAATCGTAGACGATCGGTAAGAATCGTAGAAGAATCGTAGACGATCACCCGCACCCTGCGTCTCGCGGCCCCACTCAGGTCGTTAGCCTCAAGCTGTAGGCAGTGAGCAAAGTAAAGTTAGTTAAGTAGTGTTGAATGTGTAAGTTTTTTTTAAAGGGAGGGGAGGTGGACTAGGATGAGGTAGGAATGATCGCGCGCGATGCGAGGTCTGTCTATTAGGATACTTCTCAGGTACTTACCTTGGTATTTAAAAAAAACGCGCGCGCGCGGAAAACGACCGATTAGAGCAGCCGGTCGCAAGAATTCTTTTCCAGACAATGGTTGAATTCGACCAAGCTATCGAGCTAGTGTCAAAATACGCCACCGTCGGAACTCGAATCTTCAGGGCTCCGGTGAGTGTCGCTGAAACGACAATCGTTTTTTTTTTATATCGTTTCCCCTCCACAGTACCCCTGAGGAGGCGGGAGTTTATTTCCCTTAAATTCTATACAGTAGCCTTGCGGCTAAATTCTATACTGCTGCCTTGCGGCTTAAGCAGCTGAGTGAGAGGGAGAGATTTTTGTTTATCTAAGTAAAATTAACTAAAACTAACTTAATTTTAGCTTAAATCTAATTTTCTAATTAGCACTTTGTAATGTAATCTAATGTAGCACTGCATACTACAGAAAATTTTACTATTTTATTTATCTTAATCCTAAGTAAAACTTTTCTAGAAATAGTAATTGAAATTGAAACTGAAATGTTCTTTTTGTTCATTCATGCATCATTCATTCTTTTCATTATATACATAACCATGAAACGACAATTGCTGTCCTAGGTCTCTCGTTTTTAGCTTTACGATACAGCTAACTCTGCTTTTTAAAACGAATAAATAAAATACTTCCCGCGCGTAACTTTGTGAGCTCTAGTGCAGGTGCTAGCTGGGGGAACAGAGGCTCCCCCTCCCGCAACCCGGAAGCCATGCGCTCCGCACAGCTGTGCCCGCGCCCAGCGCCGCCGCCGCCGCCGCCGAGCTGCATCTGACAACGGCGGCGGTGGCGGCGTCGAGGTGTTGACTCAGCGGCGCCAAAGGCCGGGCCGCTCCCACCTCACCCCCCCCCCCAGGTGCGCAGCGGCAGCGCTTGCCTCACTGCCCGAACCCAAACCCTACCCTCCGCCGCAGTACATTGATTGATTGATTGATTGATTAGTGTTTCCGGGCGCGTTCAACTGCTCAGGTCATTAGTCCCGTAAGAGTAGTGCGTGTTTTTTCTCGGAAGGGGGCAATGATCTTTTTCCCCACTGGATGGCGAGATCTGGCGCCGACCTACCGTCGACTAGCGGGGTTTTCCCCTCAACCAGGTATCTCTCACCCAGCCGGGACAAGCTGTGTCATGCTCCCGGCATGTGTGGTAGTGTCGTGCATGTTAGTGTGTGTGTAAGAGGAAAGGACAAGGAAGGCGCGGTCCGTGGCCCGTTGGTTAGGGTACTGCTCCGGCATTCGCCTGGTGCTGATCGGAGAAACCACGGAAAACTACCGATCAGAGCAGCCGGCCGCTAGAATTCTCCTCCAGACAGCGACTGAATTCGACCTCGCTGTCAAGCTAGTGTCGAAAATCCTGCCTAGGACCTCCTGGTCAGAGGGACTGCAGTGACATCAGGTTGATGCACTGAGCCACCTCTCCCGGTACCCGCAGTACAGTAATCCCTCGACATCCACGGATTCGCTATTCGCGAATTCCGAACATTCGCGATTAGAGAAATGCTACCAGTTTTAATATTCGCGACTTCAACATTCGCGAGTGCGTCTTTCAGTCGTACATTTTCTTTTAAGCGAACACATTTCATTTCCTTTATCAGCGTCATTTGGGAACCGAACTGGGAAACTTGACAGACTCTGGAGCCCAAAGTATCACGTTCTGCAAAAATCGCAAATTTGGAATGTCAATTCACATTCATAGAAAAACAAAATAGTAAAATAATTCAATTCAGTTGCGTCAAGTTGAAGGTAAGGCTTTTGGCCATACGAACAGAAAAGTCATTCAAGATTTGTGCATCTGTCATTGCAATGATTTCACTGAAGAGTAGCTTCGGGAAATAATCAGGAAAGAAAAGCCCCTTCGAACGTAATGATGTACTAACGGAAACGAAACTACGTCCTGGAGAGAAATACAAGCAGCAACTTTTCCACATTTGTATACTAGAATGAGGACGGTGATGAAACAAAAAATAACAAAATTCTGTATCCAATCACTTTCAACTATGAAATAAGTTTCAAATATTATTTTATTTCTTGTTTTGGGGATATTAATTGTGAATTCTGTGCCTACTGCTGTGCCTACTACTACAACTGTTTACCATTTCCTCTTTCTTTTTTACACAGTTTTTCGATTTCCAGAAACCTAACCCAATGTTTTTTCATTAAAAGATAGACTCAGCATTCGCGGATTTGACATTCGCGATGCGAACCTAACCATCCGGAATGCTGAGGGACTTACTGTATTCGTAAGTGCGATTTTCCTAACCGTGCCTCTGGCAGGTATTAGCTGTTGATGGTTTCATCCAATCGGGAGATTAAATGTCGCTACGGTAAAGTCAGTATGGTGACGTTCAAGCTCCCGATTGGAATGGAACCGTCAACAGTTGATTCCTGCCAGAGGCACGCTTGGGAAAATCGCACTATAGTTGCCTGATTCCATGTGAGGAAAGATATGAGTGAAGCTACTCCGACCCGACGCACCGACTTTACTCTTTACGAACCACGTGACCTTTTTTTATTTCCTCCCCCCTCCAGTTACCCTGGAGGGGCGGGAATTTATTCAATTTTTGGGGGTACAGCTGAGCTGCAGCAGATTAGGCTTTTGCAGCGGAATATAGGACCTATCTTAAATAAACTATTAGCTTAAAACTATCTTAAAATTAGTACTACATCAATTGCCGTGACCACTATAGGGGGCTCTTCTTTTATAAGAAAAGCCAGACCAACCACAGGCCATCATGTTGCCTCGTCATGATGAGCAGGAAGCGTCGACAAACATTTTGAAAGTGGCATAAAGTAAACAATTGTAACAAAAAGTAACGCGATGACGGTGTAATTGAAATCAAAGTTGCAATATTTAAAAAAAGGCATCATATATCTGTTTCAGTAACTTGTAACTAGGTGATCATTTTGGTATCTGGGTGCATTTAAAATTCCCGCTAATACTGTGATGAACATTGGTGCCTGAAGCTCATTGGCTCAAGTCGGATACGATGTGCAACAACCCCCCCCCCCGCGACCTGGCAGTAGAACGCTTCCGCGCTACGGAAGGAGGGTCGTGGATTTTATCATAGATTTCGCTGATTTTTCAGTGTTTCCTCGCGCCTCGACTGCTAAGGCAATTAGTCCCGTCCCGTCTATCCCCGGAAATGACTGATCTTCCCCGGGCTAGAACGTGAAATCCACCTTCGTGAGATATGCTGATTCCCGAATCAATTCCAGACGAATGCAGAATTATCCCAAATCAGCTTCCATTTTTTGGGGCTCCACGGAGCAGATCATCCAACGTCCCCTCTCCAAGTACCATGAGACATGCACGACCACCTACGTCGCCGGATTATCGGCTTTATGAGAAACCCGATTGAAGCCATGGATTTGTAAGGGCGAAAAAATCCTTCGTACGCCTTCCTTCGGATGGGAAGTAAAGCCGGCTGTCCCATGTTAGTAGATTTCCTGCTACAGCTGAAAAGATCCTCAGCGCCTAAAAGAAGCCTCTGAGCTAAATTCAAAATCGCGTGTTTCGTCGCCCATGGAATACCTTCTTTCTCCACTAGTTGGTGGAAGGAGCGTAGCGAAATTTGCGTGGTCAGACGGAAGAGCAGAACTCATGGCCTGAGTCTCGCCTCGTAAAATAAGGCATTAACTAACTAACGAGTGCGTGGCTCCAATGTCCCTTCCATCTTTTAACCAAACCATTAGTTTTATTCGGGACAAGCGCTCTCTCTCTCTCTCTCTCTCTCTCTCTCTCTCTCTCTCTCTCTCTATGACGTCTGTAAGCAGCGTGATTCATGTGCTTGTTATCATCAATGGTGCAGTAGACTCGTCGGTGCGTGCCTCCAAGAGGGCTCGAATACGTGCACCAGGGCAGGGAACTTTGTTTACCTTCTTCATGAGTCATTGTGTAGGTACAAGCGCACGTATGGGCACTGTGGCAGCGTCACTACACTGGACAATGTCACCTCATTTCGAAGTATAATCCCAAACACACGTGCTAAACTCTTCGAACCTGATGAATTTTCACATCACATGACAACGCGCCGAAAGCGTTCTTTTGTAGTAAGAGATACTATACATTTAGGCCAGTTTTCGAAGAATGATGTTTGAGAAAAGGGTAGAAACTAAAGGAAAAAAGTAAATGAGTGAAGGAAGGGCGAACAACAAATTTCATATCATCAGCAATATTAATATCAATATCAATACTTAATATCAACAGCAGTATCAGGAGGCTGCCCCGGGTTTTATCAAAGTATACAAGATTTTGATGAGTTTTCTAGATTTATTAACATTGTATTTGTAAAGGAAAATCCGTAGATACAAAAGTGTACTTGTCATTACTAGAAAATCGATGTTAGTCCCCATTCTGAATAGTACGAAGGAGCGAAAAACTGAAATACAATTCTGAGAACTGACTTAAATAATCCATTAAAAACAAAACACAATTTAAAAAATGTTGAATAAAAGGATCTTCCATGAATCTTAGGTGTGCTTAAAAAAATCTGAAATGCCATCGCAAAGCACTGACTGCCTTGGAAACTGAAGCGTTCAATATTCATCGTACAGAACCTTAATATATTGCAACGTTTCATTTCATTATGAGAGAATGATAGAAGCGGTTTAAAACTAACGGTTACATATTGCCACAATACTAGCATACTATAAAAGGTTTTTGGCGTCCGATATCTTTAGATCCAGTTAACGCCCTTGCTACAAAAATATTTTATTTCTTGCCCAATTTCACTTACTCAGTACCTATTATTTAATTAATTAATTAGAAGATCACGTGACTCGATTCGTCTTTTCATATTTCCCTCCCATAATTCCCTTCATAAGAGAACATGTAGCAACATTAATCTGTTTTCGCATCTCCCTCGTCACCACGATCCTGTTGATCCACGGGAATTATGCAGTGTAAATCGAGCTCCGTAACGAACAAGCTGTACGTCTCAATAAAAATAACTTTACTTATTATTGTCATAAAGGACCAGATTCGTGGCCTGCAGCAACAAAAATTCTGATGTCGAGGATATGGAAAACGGGATCTTGGAACAACAAACATTGGCTGTTCTGAAACGGCTCTCGTGAATATGGAAACTTCTTTGTTCCCCGACACATGACGTCAGTTAGCGTTATAAGGAAAAACGCACGTACCACCGACCTATGATAATACGGTCGAATCAGGTATGATAAATTGCCGATAAACATAATCAAACATTTGCACTTTTCATTTAAAACCGACAGTGTTTAATTGCACATGATATTTTTATAGGGTATCTCAAGAAACTGTTTACACAGGTCTTTGACATGGCGAGAGGTTGTTTAATTTCCTGTGAATTTATGCGTATAATCGAAATTAATGACTTAGATTGAAAACAAAAGCTTCAATTATCGTCTCCTATATTATTTCACTAGAAAACCTTCCTTTGCAGCTCTCCCACGCAACCAATCTTTATAAATGAGGTCTCTAAAGTAAAAGAATTTCACGGAGACGTGACGAATTGCACTTTGATATTAAAAATATGAAGGATTTGTTTAAAAAACACGTCTAAATATTGATGTAAAATGTAAACCGCAACACACGATAGCATTGTCAAAATTTATATAGTTAAATAACTCCTACACGAAGCGTTCTAGGGGCTTAAAAACTAAACATTTGAGGCAAAAGGCCTCAAAGAAACGTTCCTCACACCGTAATCTACAGGATGAGATCTTCTTGATCATTCTATTACATGAGAGCGTAGGCTTCCGCGGCCGGAGTCAATATTAAGTTGGCTGTCCGGGTGACGCCGCGTCCATGGCAAAGGTGCCGACGTTTATGACGACCGAACGACGACGTTATGGCGACCGAAACGTCGGCACCTTTGCCATGGACGCGGCGTCACCCGGACAGCCAACTTAATATATTCTATTACATATTTGCTGGTTGGACGCTTCTCGATTCTACCTCACCTCTTCAGAACATGTAGAATCTGCCACTATATGTGAAATTACACGATATTCTATGCGATTGAATTATACGGGTGTACCTTTTTGCTCGATAATAAAGTAAATAAGAATAAGTTCGTATTGACAAGGGTGTATTTATTGTTATCAATGACAAGGTGACGTATAGAAGAAATGACGAAGGATAAGAGTGTCTTGAAGACAAATATATATTACAGGCTTAACACGGAAATGGAAAAATAAGGAAGAGGTTGGGGTTTAGCATTCAAGAATTCCCGCACGGGTACGCTGGTTCATAACTAAGCTACGGACTTTTCGCCTATTTTCGTATTTTTATCCTTCAATTAAAAACGCAGTATTTTAGGTTACTTTTCATTTTGAAGAATGTGTATTAAATATAATATTACTAAAATGCCTGAAAATGAATAAGTAACCGAAAACACCGCATTTTTTAAGTGAAGGATAAAAATAGACAAATAGGCAAAAATGCGCAGCTTATTCGTACCACAAAAGACCACCTCCGCCCTGGGCGAGGGGC
Source organism: Acheta domesticus (assembly GCA_031308135.1). Classification (NCBI taxonomy): domain Eukaryota; kingdom Metazoa; phylum Arthropoda; class Insecta; order Orthoptera; family Gryllidae; genus Acheta; species Acheta domesticus. The sequence continues at coordinate 10,822,751 of JAHLJT010009436.1, forward strand.
GCGCGTCTTCGCCCTGGCGACCGCCGCGCCGCGCCGCGCCGCGCCGCGCACGAATCCGCAATAAGGAAAGCCCGCGCGTCGCGTCCCGCTTCGCTATGCACGCGGCGACCCGCCAGTCAATCCGCTAATGGCCGAGCGAACGCCGCCGCCGCCGCCGCTGCACGGAGCCGCGGGCGACTTTCCCAGAGGCGATGGCGTCGCAGAGGTGTAGGGCAGTATACTGCCATTTTCGTAACTTGGCCCCTCACAGAAATCAGCTGCTCAGGTTTTCATCCAATCGGAAGCTTGAACGTCACCATAGTGACGTCACTATCGCGAATTATAAGCTCCCGATTGGATGGCAGCGAAACAGCTGAGTACTGTCAGGAACAAAGTTACGAAAATCGCAGTATAGCTGCTGTCATCGTCGTCATTTGTTACAGTGCGATTTTCCTAACTTTGCCCCTGACAGGAATCAGCTGTTTCGCTGCCATCCAATCGGGAGCTTGTATTTCACGCCAGTGACGTCACTATGGTGGCCTTCAAGCTTCCGATTGGATCAAACCGTGAACTTCTGTCAGGGGCATAGTTACGAAAATCGCAGTATATTGATGATGGTAGTGGTCAGGGGGGGAATCAGCCAATCATTCTAGGGGCGAGCGGCATCGTGGGGTTTTGTTACACAATAAACATATTTGTTATTACAGTAAACCCTCGTTATCACGAACTCGCTTAACACGAATTTCGCCGTAACACGAACAAAACGTCGATCCCGGCAAGGGATTACGGTAAAAGGGACATTTGTAAAACTCGGATAACACGAATTTTTATACCACGAACTCTGATTATTTCGATCCCTTGGTATTTAGGTACCCCGTTAATAAGGATTTACTGTATATTGTATTATATTTATGTACTGTTGATAAGGAACTATATAATATTAGTGTTAAAATAATTACATAATTCGAACATAAGTATTTAAATCAATGTGGAGGCAGGTTAACAGGGCTTGGTCAGTGCTGAGCAGAATTAATTTACAACATTGTTGCTTGCCAACGTTTCGGAAAATGTAAATGCAGTTAGTATGTTTATAGTCAATTGGATGTTGTAAGCCCTGATGAAGGAAATACATTTTCCGAAACGTTGGCAAACAACAATGTAAATTAATTCTGCTCAGCACTGACCAAGCCCTGTTAACCTGCCTCCACATTTATAATTATGGTCGATAAGCATTCTTCATATTTAAATCAATTTTGCCAAATAAACGAAGGAAAACGAAAACTCTAGGGTCTCTGAGGGGGGGGCATGGCCCCCCTAGATCCGCCAGTGGTAGTGACAGCGGCGCTGCGGTCTTGGTGGCAACGACGACAGTGCTGAAAGCGGCGCGGCGGTCGCGGTGGTGGTGGTAGGTGACGGCGCCAGTGGTGGTGGTAGTGGTGGCGACAGCGACGCCGGCGCCGGAGGCGGCGGAGGGCACTTCCTGAAGGCGGCGCGCAGGCGACGGCCGTGGGGCGCGACGCGGCGGTGCAGCCGGTCGGACGGGGCCTGCGCTGACCACGCTTGGCAACGTTACATCCGTTTTAGCTCTCCACTTCATTCACATACGGTTCTCGTTGTTGTTTTTTTCTTTCTTTCCGTATCTTTCAATACATACGTAGGTACTGTGACGTACTGGAGTGAATGACACAGACACTGCGACGAAGATAACAATATTTACATTTATTTACAAGAACTTAATAATTGAAGAATTTTACAAATACTAATTAAACCCCGGCAATCTTTTTCTTCCCCTTAGCCACGAAAAGCCCGCGACCGTCCCTAGGCCCTACAGCCCAGTGCCACTGCTCGAAAGCAGGTACAACGCATGATGCGATGCAATCGGACGTTAAGTCCCCGGTATACACATACATACATGGCCTGGCGCCAAAAACCGGTCTCCGCTCCGGAAACCACGTGGAGTGCACTGGAGATCCCACCCAGCCTCTCGGCTAACAACAAGCTCTACGAATCAATCTGAATCTCCGCGACCGCAGAGAGCGCCCGCCTTATATACACCCCCGTCTCCCTCACCCGGTGTCATGCTGTCGGCGTCCCTAGGCTCGATAGCTAGCCAATTCCAGGGGTCTTGCACAATCGTCCCAGACTCGCCACTAACCTTTCTCAACACTTTCTTTGCGTGGGATGTTTCCTGGAGCCGTGACATCCTGTCGGTCGCCCTACTATTTTTAGCTCAGGTGCGCCCTTTCACTACAGCTTCCGGCTCAGGTATGGCGCTTGCTTGAGAACGTTGCCACGCACGACACCACAGTACACTGATTCGGAGCATTGGAGTCAATACCCCGCAATACATCCAAAAACCGAAGTTTTATATATGTAATATAATGCAAACTTAATTTCCAATATTGACTAGAATCAGAACTGAATTAAATGACAATCATTCGTGAATTCCAAAACAGAATGTTCTCTTCAGCTGCGGAAAGAACACTTCAGCAACAGACTCATACTCGTACAATGGAAAAGGTGCCCCCGTCCAATTGCACTCACGCCGATGCGGCCCAAAGTGGAGGTGAAGGCAGAGGCTCCAATGTCGGCACAGGGAGAAGGTTGTGTATCGCACAGAATTCTTCGGACGCCTTTATCCCTAGGAAAGTTCCTGATGCTCACTTGGGAAGGAGGCTGAGTCGATGTCAGAGCTGTCCTGAATGCAAATCACCAGATAAAATTCCCGACCCGAGTCCTGATTTCCTGACCTGGGTCCTTCAGGCCAGTAAGACAGAATATAGGTAAGGAGTGGTAGAGCGTTGGCTTCTTGTCCTGGGTCCTCCAGGAAGCCAGCGCCGTATCACTGAGCCACAGCGGCTCCTGTTATGCCCTAAACGGCTAGCGTGGTGTAACGGTTAGCGTATCAGGGTGTTAAAGCCACGTTCGCGAGTTCAAATCACAGCGGTGGATTTCTCAGGCGAAAATATCCTTCGCACGCCTTCGTTGGGGAAGTAAAGCCGGCTATCCCATGCTGTAGATTGACTACATGTGAAAGATCCGGAGGGAAAAAATAAGCCTGCGATGTAAATTGAAATCGCCTGTTTCGTCGTTCGAGTAATATCGTCTTTCACCGTTAGATGGCGAGAGGAACGTAGCGAAATTGGCGTGGTCAGAACGGCAGAGCGGGCCTGATGACCCGTGTCTCGCCACGTAAAATAATGCATCACTAGGGAGTTTCTGCACGCCGTAGCGGACAGCACTATCGATCTTCTGCGCCTGCGCAGTTCACGTTTCGCGTCACTTTTGTGCATCTGCGCATGCGTAGAAGATCGATAATGCTGTCCGCAATTGCGTGCAAAATTTCTCTTCTTGAATTGAATACAGGAAATCGTAAATGATTGTCGGACCAATTCGTGGTTTCAAAGAGGCGCCGCCCACAGCGGCGATGCAGCAGCCGCGGCCGCTGGGCGGGGCGGCGAGACGTGCGGACAGCGGCCGATAAGCCGGAAGCGCCGCGCCGCCCGCTGCATAAAATAATCTCGCGCCTCTCCCCCTCCCCTCCTGCGGCGTGGCGTCGCGACGCCCCCGTGGGAAACGCGCCCCCCGCCACGCTCCCTTTCGCCAACACTTCCGCGAATGAACGGGCTCCTCGACCCGCGAGAGTCTCTTAAGGCCGGTATACACGATAGAGTTTTCGTGTAGATTCTCATACAGTTTCTACATAGAAACGTCAAAATCTCAAACTGAACGTAGAGTCGCGCATACACGGCGTAGTCCACACTTCACGGTTTTGTGCATGAGCCTCCACAAGCCGCCGCTAGGGGGTCTACCGAGAAACAGCTGAATTGCGCCGTCCGGGTACTACTACAAATTCCCACTCGTTTCGCACCTAGGGAAGGAGGGCTCAAGAAAACGTGCGCGGATAAGTCCAATAAACTTACCTGAATAACCGAGAAAAAAAAAAAAACGCCACGCTGGTACACACAATTTCACTTCGCTCTATCACACCTTCACACACCTAACCACAAAATCGAAATGGATGAGTCCGTCGCGTTGGGTACACAAATCCATTAGTGAACGATTCTGCCGCTAGAGGCGCTGGAGTCAAACTACATGCTTTTCTACACGAAAAAATTACGAACGTGTTCATAATTTTCTCATGTAGTCTGGACTACATGACAATCTACAGGAAAAACTCTACCGTGTATACCGGCCTTTAAACGAGGGGAAGAATAAAGGACCAAACACCAGTGGCGTAGCGTGGCTCGCACGTTTGGGGATGCTCAACAATAACGCGAACTCAATTGATTGATTGATTGATTGATTGATTCGTGTTTCTGGGCGCGTCAACTACATAGGGTCATTAGTCCCGTAAGAGTAGTGCGTGTTTTTTCTCGGGAGGTGGCGATGATCTTTTCCCCCGCTGGATGGCGAGATCTGGCGCCGACCTATCGCCGACTAACGAGGATAACCCCTCAACCAGGTATCTCCCACCAGCGGGGCACCGCCCGAGCCGGGACAAGTTGTAAGCTCCCGACTGGTCTCCCGATATGTGTGGTAGTGTGGTGCAGACCTCATGACCTGAGTCTCGCCACATAAAATAAGGCAATTCAATTCAATACATTGCACTCATTGTTACTGGAATACATACACATCCACACAAATGTGTATTAATACATACGCTATTTCAGCTCCCTTATTTTCAGCACGAGCCATAAATATCGAATTCCATGATCTGGGTCGGATACCCGTGTGCTCATAATAATAATGTTACGCTGAAGTACTATAAAACAGCTATACAATATTCGTACGCTAGAAACGAGCAGCACAAAGATTAGTCCTTGAAATGCAAGCCATATACTGCAAAATCTCTTCTAAGATTTTTTCGCTCTGCCCCAACCTAACTTGAAGTGAAATCATCATAATCATCATCATCATCATCACATGCTCTTATTTATACTTGTTCATATGAAAACCATCAAAAGAAGAATTATTTTATCAGGCACTCTTTATTGATTCATCACACTTTCCAATCTGTTATGTTCATAATTACTTTGAAAATTTCCTATTGTCACTTACGCAAGTCAACAAGACGTTTGGGAGAGCGGTTTTGGACGATTCGCAACTTCTCGCTAGTCGGCAGGAAATGACGCAACTAGGGATGGCAAAAAACAGCCATGTTTTTAAAACGTCGATATTTTCGAGCAGAAACATCGTTATTATAACATCGATGTTCTGCTTTAGATGTTTTCTTCAGATCGATATATTTGTCCAGAACATAGACATTCAAAAAATATGATGATATAAATAAAATTTGCATTTTCTATTTTATTTGTGTATAACTCGCAATCATCTGCCATTGACAACTGTCACTGCTGTCCATCCACATGCGGCACGAAACTGTTTGCTGTTCGCAACTATTCTCCATTGCGGTTACCTTTTTTTATTAATTTGTATCTGGTACTGTCGTTAAACTGCAATTTGAACCTGGGCAACATAGAATATTGATTAGAAAATTAAGATGACAGTCAAATTTACGGCAGAATATACCTTAAACTAATACATACATACACAATGTGTGTATTAGTTTAGTACCTTAAACTACTACACACGTACACTACTACACATGTTATCACATTAGAACCACGATATTTTACTTCGAAATGTTTCATCATATTTGAAATATCGATTTTGTTAGGTTAACGCGGCTTGGTCAGTAGGTGTTTGCCAACGTTTCGGAAAATATATTTCCATCCTCAGGGCTATATAAAACCGAGCGAGAGAGAGAGCCCTAAGAATGGATATATATTTTCCGAAACAACCATGGTTTAAATTAATTTCGCTCCTACTGATCAAGCCGCGTTCACCATACTCCAATATAATATTTTGGACGTTAAGCATTCTCCATATTAAAACTTCGATATTTAAAATTTCAATGTTTTTGTCGATGTTTTCAGCGACATCTAAAACCTGTTGGTGATGCATCGAAGTATCGTTGTATCGATGTTTTGCTCAAATTCGCATTATTCTACTGCGATTTTCTTAGCTTTGTCCCTGACAGGAATCAGTTGTTTCGCTGTCATCCAATTGGGGGCTTATATTTCGCGACAGTGACGTCACTATGGCGACGTTCAAGTTCCCGATTGGATGAAAGCGTCAACAGCTGATTCCTATCAGGGGCAAAGTTAAGAAAATCGGAGTATAGCCGCAACGCGCAACGGGATGGCAAGGCGTCCTGCCGCGTGTGTGTGGCTGCCGCCGCTGCTGCCTCATCGTTCGCGGAACGCAGTCTGCCACACAGCGCTTCGCACGAATCTGACGACGGCGATGAATACCCAAGCAGCCTTTGTCACTAGGATATGTGATGTCTCCGGCAGGGTTCAAGCGAAATGCAACGATTTGCCTTTTCCGCGAACGCCTACTCTGTACACTGTTGATTTGTGGTAGAAACTAGATTAGAGTTGGTTGTACTTACGTTACTTTGCTCGGTGTAAGCGAGCAACCTTCCAAACACCATATAATTTTATTGTGCAGCAGTTGATGATAACGTGACATTGATTTTCAGTATTCCATCGTTTGTTTTCGATTTAGAATTTTAACATTATTCATTCTAGTTAATGTTCAAAATCTCTCATTAGAGAAAAAGTTCCTACAGTAATGTATGTAATTACTTCTAAATAAAAAAAGGAAAAATAAATGAAAAAAAGGGCAGCATCCAACACGCCACACCAAAACATAACAATAAATTAGTATTAATCACCGACCAACTCAAAACAAAACTCATTAACTCAGAACGGAGGTTGTTGTTTTTGCCATTTCGCCCTCCGCAACATTGATGTGATTCGCTGGAAGCAAAATATGTTGCTAATTTACGGGAAGGAGGAATCGCAGGCAGTTCATAACTGAGAAATTTCCACACGTTTTTGCCGAGAATAATAATGCACATTTAATTAAATGTATTCTCTACCAGGAACACTAATGTGGTTTCAACTGCGTGTTCCCTTCTTCCCCTACGCTATCTACCACATCGTCGTTAATTATCTAATCACAGTTATTTCCTCGCGTGCGCTAGTTCATATTTTCAAGTGAAACGTTCCGTTAACGTATGCTATGAGGCATTAAACGAGCAGATTAACCGGTTATGGTTCTCTGCGTTACTGGAACAGAAAACCCCATTTAAGCTTGAAAATAACATATCAAGGAGGAAAACAGGTTAGAGTTTTAAAAAAATGCACTATTAATGAGGCATTAGAGTAAACTGAAGTCTTTTGAGTTAGACATCGCAACAGTTTTTTAAAAACACTTTTAAGAATTTCCTCAAACATTACCTGTTATATAAAGTTTTCAAAGAGATATTCCATTAAATTTTGTTAAAAATTCTATTTGTGCGATTCTCCGTTCACTCAAATCTCAGAAATCAAATTTCGCGTTCATGCAACAACCCTGTTGAGGATTAGGGAAGGGACTACAACGGGAGAGATACTCAAGAGAAACGCTAGAAGAAAGGTACAGTCAAACAAGACGAAAGTCAATGTGGCAGAGTCAAGTCTTTAATGTAGGAATATTGCAGTACAAACAGACATATGAATTGCCAACCAATGTCCAACAGTAGTCCGGAGCGGAAAGTCATTTTAAATTTATAGGATTTAGGTTTTTTAATTCGAAAACAGGAACAGCGATCATATTATTTAATAATATTTCAAATTATTTCACGATTACCAGGCGAATCTTCCTATCAAGAGTTTCATCCCATACCAGTAAACCAGTAGTGAACTTCCGATACCATATTTCAACTATAGATGTAGCTAATGGCGGATGCAGGGTGGGAGGGAGCGGGACGGGGGGGGGTGCGAGGATATGCCCCCCCCCCAAAGGCCTACGATTTTCGTTTATCTTTCTTTATGCGGAACAATTGTTTTAAAAACTTATTTATAGTAAAATTATTAAAACAATAATATTGTATATTATCAACAATACCACAATAATATACAATTTAATAACAAATACGTTTATTATTGAACAAAAATCTATGATGCCCCCACAAGAGGTTCGACTGGATCCGCCCCTGGATGTAGCACACAGTAAAAAAACCCTTGAGGATGAACCTGGTCTCGCAGGGGTTAGAGGAAGTGTCCTCTACCAATTTTCTGACTTCAATTCGAGCGTCGTTTTTGTAAAGATGGTTGGCGAGTGCTAGAGGGATAGGGATACGCGACGGTCAAGTGATGCGTTTGGAGCGTGTTTTCCCTCAAGCTGATCGAAGATCAACTGTCACCGATACCGAACGCGTGTCGACAATATGTTTCACGACGGGAAGCTACCCGGCGGCAGCCGATGGTCAAGCTGTCCCTGAATGATACGGGACACGACTATCACTCAGAACGTTAACAGACGCTCAGTGGTTTTTATTTCTTCCACGATGTTCAGCTGTAATTGGAAAGGTTAGCGAGACTTTAGGGATCCCCTCATTTTTATGATTTCTGCACACAAGAATAGAAATAAATGTGTGCACACATTTCTCAGTTCGTTTACACACTGCCCGCTGCTATCTACACAAATACTGCATTTTTATGAACACATTTCTGCACGGTTTGGATCACAATGTTTGTTTTTACTTATTTATTTGAATGTTTGAAATGTGGATTATCATTTTTATGTATGTTGCTCAGAATCCTTCAATTAAGAAACACACGACTTAACAGCAGGGATTATCTGCCCACAACCGGCCAGTGGGAGTTGCCTGACGCTGTAGCAAGAAAAGCTGCAACGGAGGGCGCAGTGGCGTAGCTAGGGGGGAGGCAGGGGGCAGGGCGGCGCGCCCCGGGTGACACCAATTTAATGCATTTACTTAAACATTTTATGTATTAATAGTTTTCTTAGTTTTAGTAGTTTGAAAATTTTATTGTTCGAATTATATAATTTTTAGGGTTTATTTAAAATCATTTATATTAATTTAATAAGAATACATTTAAATCATAAGAGTAGATTATGATTTAATTGCAATTATATTGCAATTATTCCTAATTACATAGTTATTTATAATGTATTAAAAAATCCTATCATGCGCAAACATATTTGTATTTTTAATGAAATAATGTACAATCAATGCAGCAATATATATTTTATACTTAATTTATGGGAGGGGGTGACACCATTAGCTTCGCCGCAGGTGACACCAACTGAAGCTACGCCACTGGCAGGGCGAGCAACGCCTGGAGAGGTCCTGCAACCCGGACGGCGCCGGGGGTGGGGGACGGGTGGGAGAGGGGAGGGGAGGGGGGCGTGGCTCTCCGCCGCGAGGAAAGGCCGTCGCGGCCACGCCGCAGCGGGAGCCGGGCGCTCGCCACGCACGAAATGCTGAAGCACCCCCACCCAGCCGCCTGGACGCCTCCCCCGCCTCCCCCACCACCGCCACGCATCTTCTCTGGGCCTTCGCGACCCAACCACGAAATGGTACAGTCGACTCCGGTTATAGTCAACTTCTGGGGACTAACCTTTTTGGTTCACTACATCCGATGATATCAATTGTAAATAGAATATATCTTAATATTTACATTTGCGGCGATTTGTTCACATTATTATATTAATAAGTACATGTGCTTTAAATAATGTCAAAAAAAGTTTCTCGAAAATTGAAGTTTTTTTGTGAAAACTAGCTCAAAATTTCGTATTTTCAGAAACGCTCAAACGCCATTTTCTCAAAAATGGCTTCAAATTTTTTGTTCAAAGTTTTCGATTGGATAGTGCTAATTGCTCTCTTTAACATGGCGTAGAGTTCATTTTTGGGATTTTTTTTGTTTTTTTTTTCAAAAATTACACAAATGTAATTTTTTTGAAATTTCTCTCATACCGTTAAAATGCACATTTCCGGCAATTTGTAAACACTAGTGAATATGTTAGTGTAAATGCTTCAAATAACTTCAAAAGAAGTATTTTGAAAACTCAAAAAATTTCTGTGAAAAAGAGCTCAAATTTCGCATTTACAGTAGCGTTTAAACGCCATTTTCTTTAAAAACGCCCCAAATTTTTCAACGCAAATTGCTATTTAGGACAAGGTTTAACTCTTTTTTTTTAATAGTCTTAATTTTTTTTCTATTATGAAATTTATTGGCAAGTCCGAATAGCTGGCCGACCAAACGAAACGGAAAACTAATACGGGAAACTCTGTGCCATTGTGTAGCACCACTAGTTCATTAATAATTTCGCAAGGTCCTTCTCCAGAGTTCGTGTTCATTCCATACTTGGTTTTGCATTTTCCTCTGTCTCTAAGAATTGTAATGCAGTCTTGACACCTTTCAATGCCTCTTGCACTGTTGGAACACCATCCCACACTTCGAAGGTCCTTTTAACAGCCAAATGACACAAGAGATACAATTAATTTCCAGGACTGATGCCCTACCTTCACTATAACCGAGATTCAGGTTCACTATAACCCAATTTCTTATGCTTATTTGTAACAAATGAAACGGGACCAGTAGTTTAAGTTCACTATAACCAAGTGTTCACTACAACTGGAGATGACTGCATATTGTCGGGGCGCCAGAATGAAATGTTTTAAAAATCATCATTTTTAAGTAGAGTGAAGTGAAGAATAATATGATACGAAAATTGATTTTTACTAGTAAAAATGTTTTAGTTTATATTGTTCACTAGACAGCCGATGCGTACAGTAAAACGCTATGTGACCGCGAAATAAACTGTTCGTGATAAACTGCTCTGTTCGTGATAAAACGTGCAGAATGATAATTTTAGAGATGAAGATTACGATATGAATAACAAAAGATAGATCTTTCTTCTCATAAACATGCAGTATTTATCTTCCAACGCCCAGTATATTGTGATGGTTCGTTGCTCAACTAGTCTTTACAATAAGTTATTTTGTACTTTTATTCACTATAATTTTAACAAAAGGGCAGTTCCTTTAACAATAATACCTTCAGAATTGATTATTTTGTTCTCTAATTTGACCAATTCAAACAAATAATTTACCTAAATCACAGAATGATAGTTCTCAATCTGGCAGAATGTTCGCCATGATTTTGCAAACGTTTTCCGCCGCGAGCTTGGATATTCAACTACTTTTCCGCTAAACCTCCAGGTATTACCGTCCACATAAATCATTCGACCCAGAATATAACACGCTTCAATAAATCATCCATTAACAGATCAACGTTAAATTTATTACACATTAAGTAAATCCTGTGCTATGAATTTCTCATGAATACAAGCGCAAAACTTCAATGTAAACGAGTATGTTACCGCACAATAACTATGAAAATACAAATAAAACTCGGTAAGCATCCTCCGCTTTTAATACAAAATATGAAATTTTGCGAAAGTTGAAAATTGAAATTTTGCAAATCCATTCCGCACACAAAAGCGGAGGACAGAATGTCATGGAGGCCAAGGTATTTTTTGCTTTTAGGATGATGATGATGATGATGACAAAATCTTCATTTGCCAACAAATTAAAACTTATCGCCTCTTTCCTCTCTGTCAGAACATTGGTCTCGAACAACTAAAGAAGCCCCCAAAATATCTCCAGTAGCTGCTCATAAACAGATAGGCGGTCCTGCGCTTCTGTGTGGGCAACCAATGTGACCCTCTGCGTGTAGTCAGCCCGAAGTGAGGGGAGAGGAGGGAACGGGAGATGCTCGGGCGCGATCAGCTCTAGCCTAGTGAAAGGCGAAGGGCCCGCGGGCACCTGCAGTGAGCCACCGTGGGCACTTCTGGTTCCACTTCTTTTCGTTTTTAAGCAGCTCTGCTTTTGATGAGTAGTTTTTCGTGGTTTCTCCGATCAACACCAGGCGATTGCCGGAGCAGTACCCTAACAAACCGGCCAAGGACCTCGCACGATCTTTCCTTCCTCTTCCTTGTCATTTCATCCCCCTTTCTTACTACACCATCACGGCCATATCCCGGGAGCTTAGAGCTTATCCCGGCTGGGGCGGTGCCTCGCAGGTGGGCGATACCTGGTTGAGGAAAATCCCCTTCGGTGACGGTCCTCCCCAGCCATCGGGGAAAGATCACCGCCACCTCCCGCAATAAAACACGCACTACACTTACTGGACTAAGTGTTGACGCGCCCGGAATCAATCAGTCATCGACCTCCTACCCCTTCCCGCCGTCACTGTTCTTCGGGCGGTAGCGCACGCGCCTCCGTCGCGCCGTCCTCAAGGTGGCTCCACACATCCGGCATTCGCCGAGCAGCGAGCTACTGCTCGCCCGATCCCGAGCAGCGGATGTGTTCGGCGAATGTTCGCTCCCTCTGATGTGTCCCAAAGACCGACACGCGATGGGTAGGGCGAGCGCCGAATGCTCGTCACTGGGCAAATAGCAAGCGACCCATCCACACCACTCGGGATTCGGCGAGCGGTGGCTCGCTGTTCGCCGAATATCGAATGTGTGGAGCCGTCCTCAGGTGCGCCAGTGGGCTAACGTCGTGCGGTACTTCACCGCCTGCGCCGAGCGCAACATGGCGTGACGCGCAGCCAGCGGACCGCCGCGCCGCGCCGGCCAACGGGTTCCCCGCCCACCGCCGCCGCCGCCGCCGCCGCCGCCGCCGCCGCCGCCGCCACCCCCGGAAACAGATCGCCGAGAGCGGTCAACGAATTACCCTGCATGCACACACAGCGCTGCGGTGCGTTTGCGGAAAGTCGCGCACGGCTTCATCCAGGTTGCAAGTAGGGTATTGATTTATCGGAGGGGCGTTGTTGACTTGTGTAAATAAGTTGCAGATGTCTTTTTATACATTACTCAAAGAGCTGATGGTGGATTAACCCTCACCGTATCCACCATCATGAGATCTGTTGATGATGGTAATGGCCTAAGCCACTGAAAGCCATTTACATCAAAAATAAAAACGGTTAAAGACGACTACTTCAGTTATGTATGGTGAAGAGTATTTGAACTACATATCCATTACATGTTGGCACTTTACCCTTCGCACGGCGACAAGGAACTCCCATACCAATTTGTTGCGTGAACGTTTTTCTTACAAGGAGAAAAAAAAACACCCTAAGTAAGCCTAGGACTCGTATGCTGAAAATTTCTGCACGCCTTGGGTGTATTTTCGTGTACATTTCATGAACGTAGCTGTACCTCTCACACCCGATATTCTCAAAGGAAGTTCTCTATTGACCAACCATACTTCAGAACATTCCCCTATTTGTCCACCGCATGAGTTATTACAGAATCTCCTTCCTGTGACGTTCCAAGGCCCGTGGGCTGTCGCCGAAGGAGATCGTTGTCCCTTGGAACAGCCATTCCGATTCCCCGGACGTTGTGTCCAAGAGGGGTCAGTGCTGGATGACGCGCCCGCCAGGCAACGGTCCCGCCGCCCACGCACCCCTCCCCCCCCCGCCCAGCGCTGGCAACGCGCATCTGTTTCCGGCCATTGGCGCTTCCTGCTCAGCTCCACTCCGCGCTGCGCGCTGGCTGGCGGATCTGCTCGGCCTCCGCGTCACTCTGTGCGGGTTCGCGTTCCTGCTTGGTCAATCTCAACTTCCAGTACTGAGAAGTTACTCTCTGAAAATGGAGTTTCGTTCATTCGCGGTCCATAGATTTGCTTGCAAACATTTCCAAAATAAATGCATACAAGGTGGGTAGATAACATTTCGATTTGTAGGCCAGAGTATACTGAATCCAAGCTTTTTATTCTATACTGCGATTTCTCTAACTTTGCTCCTCAAGGCCACTCAAGGCCCATCTTCGCGATGGAATATGTCACGGCATTTCGCGTCTTTCTCGGTCTTGCCGGTAGAAGTCGCATGATCGGAAGCACTCCTTGATACGGTCGCGAAATCATGCGAAATCTAGCGGAACGACTGAGAAAGACGCGAAATACCATGACATATTCCATCGCGAAGATGGGCCTTGAGTGGTTTCGCAAACTCAAATCGCGTATTAATCTTTCCTATGACCTTCTCACCTAGCCAATTTTTATACGAATGTCTCAAAAATATTTAAAAAACCAAAAATAATAAAGAATTTACAAGAACGCTGAGATTATGCAAATAGGTCGAATTTACATAGAAACTCTGAGGCTGGAACAAGAACACCAAACAAGTAACGAATTGTGCAGAAATCAGAAACAAATGAAAACGGAGAAGCTACCGCATGAAAGAACTGACAAGCTGCAGGTGAAGAATCAGACAAGCAAAAATGGAGGAGTCAGAAAATAAACAAGTTGGTCCATTGTTCGGTCGTAATGAATCACCAAGGATCGTTCCGCCTTGAGATTTTGCCAGATTGCGAAACGTGGCGGCGCGTGGTCGTCGGCTTTGTCGACAGTTCGCTCGGAAGAACGGACCTCCTCCTCAGAAATAACGATCGTTGCAAACAGAGGAGACAAAAGAGGAAAACATTTCTCGCAAAAGTTTCTAACGTCGCGTCGCCTTCACTTTCAATATTACCGAATATCTGGTTTCAATCTTGAGCTTCCAACTCGGAATTTGTATTTCTGGGTTTATATTTTGAAGGCAAAGGGAATCGTTTGAAGTATGTAGACGGACACAAAAAGTGGAAAATAATGGAAGATTCCATAAACTTGACGCAAGAACTTTTTATTTCATATCCTTTTTTTATGACCGTACGTCAATAAAGAGCCCGAAGTACAAGCGACACATTCCAAACGCTTCTTTCCCCTCCGAAAGTTAGATAACTCCTTTACGAAGTCATGAGTACTTTGCTTTCATTTCATTTTGGACATTTTCATTTGGACGGTGTTATGCATCGACCGGCTAAGCGCCATTAAATAAAAAGAGATATGGACGCCATCAGTTGCATTGGACCACTTTCAAAGTGTACGCAAAATTTTGGCATCAAATCTGTAAAAATAGCCTTATAATGAATGAGAAATGTAAACGCTATCAGTTACATTAGAGATTTTATGTTTCGCAATAGCCGGCTATAAACCTAGATCTTCAAATCTGCTGTTCTTAATTTCATATTATGCAGGTAAGCGCCAGATATTCCACTCATGTTTATGTAGTTTGGCGCTTGAATGAATGAAATAATTAAACTACAGTGTCTAGAGCTGAAAATGTAGTAAAACCCTTGAACACGATTATCTTAAAACTTGTATGATGCCGCCTAGCCGGTTGATGCATAACACCGTCCATTTTTAGTGCTCATTCCGCTTCAAACACTAAGCGAATACTTCGATAAAAGTCATCGTGCGATGTTTTCATCGAATGAAAACAAACAAATGCCGCGGGGCGACGGTGGCGCTGTCTCGCTTCTCAGAAGCGCGCCGACGCATTTCGCACTCGCGTCTTTTGTTTACGGAAAACAACGCGCGGAATTTAGCAGCCATTATCGCTCGCGGTCGCCCGAAGGGTGATTAACACGCGCTCGACAGCACCTCGCGCCGACCTTCCGTTCAGCTTACGCCGCGAAACTTCTGGGAGCGCCCGCCCCCGCACCGCAACCCCGGCGGGGGCAAGGCGGGGACGAGGCGGGGAAGGAGTGAGCAACAGCGGGTCCAGCCGATCAATGAAGATTTTTGTAGTAAACATATCTGTTATTATATTGTGTATTATTTATGTACAGTAGATATGATAGAATACAATATTATTTCGCTCGTATTTGGGCAAAAAGGTATACGTCAAAAAAATTGAGTATTGTTAAGTGTAGTAAATTTTCTTTTATTTCAAAACTATTTACTTTAATTGTTTGAAAATAACTTTAAACTAACCTACTACTATTTACCTATGTAAATCTTTGTATTTGAAAATTAATTATTCAACAATATCTACACTAAATGCCGTTATTTTTGCTCTTGTGTAAAATTATGAAACAGGACTTATACCCTTTTGCCGAAACACGAGCGATTTTTTAAATAATTACATAATTCGAACATAATTATTTAAATCAATTTTGCCAAATAAAGGAAGGATCCGCCTGTTGGCGTGACTGAGCAACGCGGGGACTGAGCAAATCGGGAAGAAGCGAGGCAAGGTCGGGAGGAGGGGAAAGAGCAAAGCGGGGACGGAGGAAATCGGGAAGGAGGGAGGCGGGGAAGAAGCGAGGTCGATCGAAAAGAGGAAAGAGCGAGGCGGGGACGGAGCGAGACGAGGGCTAGGCAAGGACAAGGACAAGGTGGGTGACGCGAAGGCGAGGAGGCGGGGAGAGTGTTGCGGGTAGAGACAAGACCCGGGAGAAGCGGGGATGAAGCGGGGAGAGCCGAGGCGTGGCGAGGTAAGGCGAGGAGAAGCGGGGATGAGCAGTGTGTAGCAACGGACGGAGGCGAACGGGTGCGAAGCAGGGAAGAGGCGAGGCGGGGGGGGGGGCGTGGCGGGGGCGTCGGCGGAGGCGCGAGCGGCCGCCGGGCGGTGAATGGCCGAGCGCGCCCGCCCGGCCCCCGGCGGGCGGCCAGGAGGAGGGGCGTGGGAGGGGAGGGGCGGGGCGCGGCGGTGATTGCGCCTGCGGAGGCGGACAGCGGAGACCGGCGGCGCCGCCAGAGTTCGTCGACCTGCCCGAGGCGGCGGGCCGCCCAACACTTGCTTCGCGCGCGCCGCGCAAGGTCGCTCGTCTCGCCTCCCAAACTCTCCGCCCCTCCCCGCCCCGCTCCCCTCCCCTGTGCGCGCCGTGCGCAGTGGCGGCGGCGCGCGTGCGAGCGAGCGACGCCCCGGCGGCTTCCGCGTGGCCGGGCGGCGTCGCGGTTCCCGTTGCCTTCCCACCGCCGCTCCGCCGCGGAGGGTGCGCCTCTCCCACGCCGCAGCCCGCCAGGGCCCCCTGCAGCGGCACACAGGCGCTGGGAAGCCACGCGGGCGGGCGGGTGGGTAGGTGGGTGGGCGGTCGAATGGGCGGGCGGGCGAGTGGGCGGACGGTCAGCGGACGGGCGGGCGAGCGCACGGGCGGTCAAACGGACGGGAGGTCAAACTGACGGGAGGTCAAACGGACGAGAGGCCAAACTGACGGGCGGTCAAACTGACGGGCGGTCAAACTGACGGGCGGTCAAACTGACGGGCGGTCAAACTGACGGGCGGTCAAACTGACGGGCGGTCAAACTGACGGGCGGTCAAACTGACGGGCGGTCAAACCGACGGACGGTCGAGCGGGGGGGCGGGCGGGTGAGCGAACGGGCTGGCGAGCTGGCGGGCGGTTGGGGACGGGCGGGCGAGTGGGTGGGTGGGTGGGTGGATGGGCGGGCGAGTGGGTGGGTGGACGAGTGTGTGTGTGTGTGTGGGCAGGCGGGCGGACGAGTGAATGGGTGGGTGGGTGGGTGGGTGAGTGGGTGGGCGGGCGAGCGAGTTGGTGGGTACGCGGGCGGGCGGGGGTGAGCGGGCATCGAGATCGCGGATGTAGGCGCAGGTGGAGTTGTTTTTCCCGCCAGCGCAGCGGTCTTAACGGGTCGATTCAGATCTCCGCTTCTGCGACCTCCATGCCGGGCTGGTACGTTCGCCTTTGTTCGGCGAATTGTTCATTCACCCGGGATGCTCCTTTATTCTCATTGTTCCCACGCGGGGTCATGCCGTTTCTTCACGGGTTAAGGTCATTTCAAGACGATGTATCCTCAAAAGCGGAGGCGGATCTACGCATGCAATCCCTGGAGCTTACAATCTTGGTTCTTTGTAACAGTGGTGAATAGTTTTTGACATTTGAAAATAATTTTGTCAGCAACAGAAAAATAGTTCATTCATTTAAGATCTTGTACCTTTTCTTTTTCTATTTTACTTAGTCATTTCAATAATTTTATTTATTTCATTAAAATAGTAAGCAAAAATGTGTGACGTCTTGTGAGAGCTTGGGTGGAGAGGGTATGACCTCGTGCCTTCCCTTGAACTGTCACAGCTTCAGACTTAAGTTGCGTTAATAAGAGGAAGTTATCACTTTATCCGTGACATCATTATGAACTAAATCAAACTGTGTAATTCGCTCTTTGGACTAAAATCAAACTAAAGTATATACAATACCTAAATAATAATTAAATTAATTATTCATAACTTATTTTGAAGCTTTAATATGGCCTGAAAATACAATGCAAATGAATATACAAAGGACTGAGTTCAATGGAGTTCAAAAACAAAATATTTGTAAATATCTATCGCACACAATAATATATTAATAATTCTGAAAATAGTTTCATCAGTATTGAAAATTCTTCAACATTAATAAATTAATTTTAATTAGATATGAATTCTAAACAAAATACGATAAACGAGTGACATCCAGGTACAACACTTCCAAGAAAGAAAGTACTCAATAACATGAAGCCAAACTCATCTGAATAGCTACTAAGAATATAAATGATCAAATATGCATGTATGGTTTCCCACACGAGGTACATTTGTGAACAGCACAACTATTCCACCGCGCATTTGCAAACCCACAGCCCCGAAGCGTCGGGGACGAGAAGGTGCAAGGTTCGAATGGCGGCAGTGACGTAGTTTCGACAGTAGTTAATTACGCAGTTTCGCCGCTGGCTGGATGAACGTTCTGAAGGCCGATTGCTGCGATCAGTCGTTTCCTTCAATCGATTGCAGGCGGGCGTCGGAACAAGACGTTGAACGATGAACCACGGACGCCCCTATCCGCCCCACTCCCTTTCTCGGAAGCGGGACGACGAACCGATTCTTCACCCTTTTATCATCGACGCACAAGAAAAGTGATAGATTTGAAAAATTGTCGTATTTTAATTAAGTGGACAAATATATTTAGAATATAGTCCACATTTACTAGACAAATTCGGTAGTAATCATACAAGTAAACATTTCTGCTCAAGAAAACGTGCTCAGATTGTATGTATCTCCCATAGGTTACAAAAACTCTTTAATGATTTTTGAAATTATTTTAATAATCAGGCCCTTGTGTTTTGTCAAACCTGCAATAAGATAGGCAAACTCTCCCCCTCTATAGTCCGCATGCAGTACGCATATCCGTGTGCAGTGTAACAGGTGCACTTTAGTACTCGGTTGAAACAGTATGATTTACAAAGACTCCGACTGTACAGCGAGTCTATGACGTCTGGGCAAGGTTCTAAGTGAGCAGCAACCGGCCACAATGGCTCAGTGGCAACATTTGCAGCCGCTGCAGGGTCTCTGGCCGAGAAATTCTAGGATTCGAGTTCGACGGCAGACTAGCTCCAGAGCTGTGTCGAATTTGGTCGCTGTGGAGGAAAGTTCTAGCGGCAGATTGCTCGGATCGGTTGCTTTCCGTGATTTCTCCGATCAATATCATGAGAATGCTGAAGCAGCACCCAAACAAACGCGCCATGGATCGCGTGCAAATCTTTCCTTCTCCACCCTCGTCCCCTCTCTCCATTTACAATCTCACACACCCTCACATGCGCCGGGACATTATCCCGGCTGGGGCGCTGCCCCGGTGGGAGAGATCCCTGAAGCGGGAAACACGTGAGCCAACGTGTCGGTCGGCTCCGGATCTCACTTTCCACGACAAGGCGGAACACCGCCACCTTCCGGTTAGAACATGCTGTGCTCACGGAAGTGCTCTCCCACGTTGTTGGCGCACACGGGAACATGAATCACTCACTCGAGCCCCAAAACGTCTGCAAATAGAAGAACAATACGACTGGAATGTCTGCGCCCAATTTGGTATCATCGCGTAAGTCAGCGTTGCTGCTTCGTGATGAGCTTTGTCAGAACAAGAAGTAGTTCGGAGCTTTCACATGTGTCTCACGTTTTTTTTTTTTTTATATAATTTATTTACTTATTGTTGAAATTTACATAGTTCAGTAATTAATTACTTTTTCATATGCATTTTGTTGGCTTAAAACTATTCTTATTCTAACTTATTTACTAAACTAACTACTTATTGATGTAGGGGACTCATGGAGCACCTACTATTTTAGCTAGTGTGTGGAGAAAATATTTAAAAATGCTTCTAGTGGGAATCTGTTTTTGATACGGGTTGGGAAATAATTGACAGATGCTAGGTTATAGTGGGCGGCTTGGGGTATTGAGTTTATATTTGAAAAGAAATTATTAGAGAGGTGGGCTATGTGATGGGTAATAGGTGGTAGATTCAATTCTTTGTGGAGTTGTCTATTTGATATGAACCAGGGAGCATTTGTTGCTATTCGGAGGAATTTGTTTTGCATAACTTGAATTCTATTTATGTTTGTTGGTGAGGCATTTATCCATATTGGGCACGCATATAGCATGAGCGGTCTAATTATTGTTTTATATAAGGCTATTGCATTGCTTAATGATAGTTTACTTTTATTATTGAGTAAGGGCTTTAGTTGGATTAACTTTATTTTAGTGAGTTTTATCTTTCGGTTATGTGGGATTTTCAATTTAGTCTGGTGTCGAAATTTAGTCCAAGGTATTTGATAGTTTCGTTTTGTGATGTGTCTCACGTTGCCACGCCCCCTCGAATGCTAAGTGCATGCATCCCGCTCAAGGCTGCTGTGCGGCACGCATGACAATTATTTGCGAAATATAGAGCGACTGTTATGCATTTCATGCCTATGCATGAACTGGTCAGTGCTCCAACTATAGGTTTCCCACATTATTGCGACACGAGTGCTGTAAACAAGCGAATTGCCAATTGAAGTTCATCGTGTAGGTGACGTGATCATGTGAAGAGGAAAAAGAAGACAATCGCCTTCAAAAGTATATACAGACTTAGTCAGCAGCGTTAGTCAATACGCCTGGGAGATTTTCCCAAGGTTGACATTCTCACAAAAGGAGAGAAAGAAATAGAAAGCTTCTACGCAGTTTGCACAGTAAAATCTAAGCTGAAATCGCTCGGGATCTAAAAACATTCCGATTTAAGGGTGGTTTCAGTTTCATTTTTGTAATAAGTAAAATCTTCCTACCGAAACTTAGAAATTACGTATTATGTTAAAAATATACGCAGTTATTGAAGAATTTACGGAGGAAAACACCAATAATCAAATATTTACTTTCGGAGTATTAAGAGAAAGAACAGTTCGTATCATGGTTTCCAAGATTTATCAAATACTACATTCTGCTTTTTAAAATTTTCCCCATTTACTGACACTATCACTAAATTATATATTAAAAATTTATTTTCAGAATTAACTGAAATTCATTTATAAAGATGGCATAAGTCAGATTTTGACTGATAAGTCTGAATTTTCGACAATCACAAAAGTTTGTATTTTTGGAGTCTTTCTACTACATTACTGTAGATAGTGATTTTTTCTTGATCTCCACAATTAGTTTTGAATTAATGCCAAGGACATTTCTTAACTGAAGTGTTCGCGTAATTTTGTGTGAAATATGGCTAATATTAAAAAGTCTCATTTTCGTTGGAACTCTCTGATTTTGGAAAATTGCAAATTTAGAAATAATGTGAGAAAGTGTATACTATTGTATCATCAATGCGTGAAATGATTGTTTCTTGCTTAATTGAGATTGTGTCTTTCTGTGACCGACACCGATATGTGGAGAAAAAAACAACAAACAATTGAGGCCTTGCAAACATTTCGCCCACCAAGTATAAAGAATATTTTTTCTATGATCGAATAAAAATGCTTCTTTTACAATTCCAATTTATGACCCGAAAATCCAAAGCTATTTACCCCCTAAAAACACACACACACACAAAACTTACTATCTGTTGGGCAATTGATATTCATATAAGGGAGTGTTGTGGGTATATTTTAATGAAAATGCAAAACCTGTCGCTAACTGAATCATAGATGTCCATTACTATGACTCTGTGAAGTAGATCAATGAGTTTATAACATTTGATGTTATTAATTATGAGTTTTATGATGAGCAGTGTCAACGAGTAATATAATGTGTTAATACTTTTTGTGAATAGTTTAATAATAACAATAAAAGATAATTTGCCTTTAAAGCGCATTTTTTTTACTTCTGTTGCAACCTACCTACTTGCCGCTAGATAAGCTTTTTTTCACTGTGACGCGACATTTTATAAATACTTTAAAAAGACTAACTCTACGCACTTGTAGCAGTACTTGCAATTTTCGGAAACATTATTGATTTGCTGTGTGAAGAATTCGAACCTGCACATTCAATATACAGCTCAATTACAATACTGTGCTTACAGGAGTATTTACTCGTATTAAGCCTTACGTGAATGTTGTTGACAGTTATCACCTCCCGGAACAAGTACGTACTTGCAAAACCGAGCAAAAATGTAAGCTATGTAAATATATCGTGGAAGCACGTACGCTATTTACAATGACAACCACGACCTTTATAATGGGTCCCATACAGTCACCGGGAAGAAATCCCACCTAAATATGACACTACGTTTCCATCTTGGCATTTCATTCTCGCGAAGTTCACCACGCAAGTCGCGCGGGTTCCTTATCTGAGCGTGCAATTCCCGGCGTCTGAAACACGTGACGAGCTTCCACAGCGGGCGCGGGAGCGACAAAACTACGGTTTACTAACCTCCTTCGCGACTTGGGTTATTAAGAAGGCAGAAATCACAGCATTTTTCAGTCACGAGAGAGTTAACGGGGCAGCAGAGACGCCAACGGTTCCGCCTGCGCAATAACAATGCCGGGACAATAGTATGAGAAAAATGTCATTTATGTTTCAAAAGATTTAGATAGCATTCCAGAAGGACGACCAGAGCAATGAAACTGGTTCTCACCGCAATGCGGTAAGCAAATAAAACGTCGTCCTCACTTCTTTCTTCATATCGTCGGAACGCCTGCACTTCAACCAGCGAATTTAATTAAACGAGATAAGAGCACCTGCGTTTCGATAGGCGGCACAAACTTCGCCATTTCACGGAGGCGCGTGTAGTGATTAAATAACGTGGAAATGTAATTGTAAGGTTAAAGAATGATTATTAAGGTAACATCTGATAAAGAAACAGAAAACTGTGAGCAATTATTGGTGCAGCGGTCAGCCTGCTTGCCTTGCACGACCGCGCCAAGTCCGATCCAAGTTGAGGCAAAGCGTGTTCACGTAATTAATGACCCTGGCTGTCATTGTATTATTCATTCATCATACCTCTATCTTACGTAATCAATGTCATTATCATCGTCATGAGGTATTGCAGGCTTCCAAATCGTTGAACACTGTTTTATTTAATTCATTGTAAATATTACCCATTTAATTTTTCAAGTAAAAATCATCGATTGAATCACTTCTGTACAAGTGATCTTCAATAAATGTGCATCATGTGATGGTTAATCATGTCACTCATTTTGTGGCTGTCTAAAATAAACGGGAGCCTGCAACAGTTCAAGTGAAAATTCATTGATAGTCTTTAATGAAAATCTTAATCATCACCTCCACCCAAGGACGAAAGGTGATCGGAGGGGTGGACGGAAGAAGAGATGGATGTTTCTGTACTTAAGATGATGGGTTAAAGGAAAGAGTTTTGGCCGAAGGGATAAAACGCAATGACTGAATACGACTGAAGGATTAATCCGCAGTAAAGGGTTAATAAAACATTGTTACGGAAACTTAACAGAACCTTTTTTTAAAAGAAGTGGAAAGAAATGCACACAAAATAGAAAGCAGGGAACAAATGGTTCATCACTACTCTTGGGAGCAACTTGTTTTTAGCGGATCGCCTGTTTTATTTAGTGAGACGTTTTGTTTGCGATATGATAGTTTCTTCTGTAACCATAGTGTTAACTACACTAACTACAAATAAAAGTGTGATCAACGAAATAAGAATAAAAACGAGATAAACGTTAAGCTACATAAACATTGCACATTTAATAAAAAGATACACACATAAACACTTCGATGCAGACGTGAAGTCGTAAGAGAGGAGGCGTTTTTTTAATGCTTAGCTTGAACGTGATTTCTTCCGTGTCTCTTTTCAAGCTCAACGTGCTCTTTCGCTTCCCATTAGCAAAAGATATCCAGCAAAATGGTAGTCTTGTTATCAAGCACAAGGCAGTACAACAAGTCTAGTGACCTTTGGCTGGTCTTTCGCCTCTGGGTACCAGAGTTCAAATTCACGTCACTTCCACTGAAATTTTGCGTAACGCAATACAGAAATAAAATGATTAATTAACTGGATTCTTCCATATCCAATACCCGTTAACTACTTGTTCATCATGTATTTATAAATGTCGTACATAATCTACAACTTCTATTTTTTCTCCTTTTTGTGGTGACCGTACAAGTAATGCATGTTTGCGACTAAATCAGATTAATACAGAGCTTTTAGGCTTGGATAACCCTTAGCTTCTACCAAGAATTCAGATTTCTCCCACCACTCTCTTCACGTTCAAAGAACGTTCCTGGAGTTCATTAACAAACTCTTGGGTGTTATCACCAACTTGGAATGTCTCACCAAATTAGATCTCTTCTGCTGAACCTATCCAGACTTTATCTATCTACCTATCTATCAATCAATCTATCGATCCTTTATCTATTCGAACTCATAGCCTCCCAGCCCCCTTCACACGAATCTGACAGATGCAAGAAGCGTGGTAGTGGTCCCCAACAGATGTATGAATCACGATCTACTCTTGCAGCGAAAACAAAGAATGACTTGTCCGCGGTACACAACCGCACGATTCCTCGGCAAGTGCAATCCGGCGACTGCTTTGCAACCAACTATGAGCCGGTTCATTGCTCCCTATAAGAACAACATCCTCAGAGGAGACGAGGGTGCGCCAGCCACAATGATGACGATAACTAGGGCGACCATGACGATAACAACGACGACGATGACAAAGGAGAACGACAACCATCATGATGGCGCGGACGACAGCTACGACGACAGAGACTGGTGCCCACGACGGCAACAGGCACAGCGATGGAGATGGCGATGGCGATGGCGGTGGCGGTGGCGGTGGCGGTGGCGGTGTCGGAGGCGGCGGCGACGACGACGACGACCAAACCCAGACGCCGCCGATGCCAGACAGCAGCGCAGACCCGCTCGGGCGCAAGGCGCGGGGTAGGCGGCGCGGCTCGGGGCGTGGCGGAGCGTGGCATGGCGTGGCGGGGGCGGAGAGAGGCGGCGCGGGGCGGGGTGGCGGGCGCGCGGCTGGGGCGGGGCGGGGGAGAGCAGTGGGGGCGGGGGGCAGGACGGTGGGGGCCGGGGCAGAGGGCGGAGGAGCAGGACGGTGAGGTCGGGTCAGTGCGGTGGGAGCGGGAGCAGGCCGGTGGGGGCGCGGCGGGGGGCAGGACGGTAGGGGCGGGAAGGCTGGGTGATGGAGGCGGGGGGCAGAGTGGTGGGGGCGGGGAGGGCGGGAAGGGTGATGGGGGTGGGGAGGCTGAGCGATGGGGACGGGGAGGCTGGGTGATGGAGGCGGGGGCAGAGTGGTGGGAGCGGGGGAGGGCGGTGGGGGGGAAGGGCGGTGGCGGCGGGGAGGGAGGTGGGGCGGGGAGGGCGGTGGGGGCGGGGAGGGCGGTGGGGTCGGGGGGCCAGGGACGTGGTGCCGGGGACAGGGCGGTGGGGGCGGGGCGAGCGCGCGGCTGGTTCGTGGCGTCGCGCGTGACTGCCCTCGGCCGCCGCCTCCTGCAGAGCTGCAGCGCCTCGACGAGACCGCCCACCCGCCCCGGGACGCAACACGAGCGACGCCACCGCCTCCGATTAACGGTCGTATGTGCCCATTTCCATTCATGAGGGCAAGTACACTGGGTGATCTCAAAACTCCGGGGCGAGCACGCCTTTGTCTGGGAACGACGAATTATCAAGCACAATTGCTTTGTTAATGAAAAAAGTAAAAAATTATGTATTATTTGTGTCCAAAGGTCTATGTTTGTAAATCACTTTTAGGATAAGATTTTCTACAACCAAGCATTGAATGTGTCCTTGGAGTTGGTGTAGAATATTTTCCGAAGCCACTAAATATAGGAATTAGCATCTGCCTATAAGCAGGTGCAAGAAGTCCGCAGAAGAAACTTTGGAGGCGTAAGGTACATTTAGAAGGCTGATTGGACTATGCGTGTCTCGACAAGCAGGAATGAAGAAATAACTTACCTTGGGTGTGTAACAAACAAATATTTCCAGTGCAGGTTGTCTGATAAATTAATCTACAGATCAAATTCATCGACATAATTTGTTGCGTATGTTCCCCCAACATTCCGAGAAAATCCAGAGTAACATAATACATAAAATACTACATTACGAAAAACTTTTCACTTTATGAACACGCACGGAAACTACGTCCGATGTAAGACGCTTTGATATAAAAATCATACAGGCCAAGTTTTCATGACGCGAACGTTCCTGCTGGTCACGGCACGCTCTCAAAGAAGGACACACTATCTTCGCAACACACGCGAACAACGAGCTTTTCATCGCACCCTTATCAAAGAAACATTTATGTGTTTCGTTCACTCTTACATTCAAGTAGCACGAAATAGAACTCATTCAAACTACAGGACACCCTCACCAAACTCTATGATCATCCCAGAAACAGACGCATTTTAGAAGCGGAGAGTATGATGATGGAACATTGACTACAAACAAAGCTGATTTCTTTTATTAATTTATTTCGCATTTACAGACAGTACAACGTTCAGCCGTGAGGCTCTTCAGTTGAATGGCCGAGCAACTCTGTATCAGAAAAGTGTGACGGGGGTAACTTCTTGTTACCTCCCTGATAGTGATTTCCTGTGTTGTACCTTCAACCAGGGTTATTGCGAGGGAATTATGTTAGAGCAATGACAGGATTAAAAAGGAAATACGATGGGAGGGACAGGTAATTGCTAGAGATGTTTTTCCCTTATTAAATGTCAGAGATATTGAAGGAAAATATGGAATGGGAGTCTGTTTCTTAGGCGGGAGAGTGGGGGTTGATCGGTTCCTATTTCGTGACTGCTCCTTGTACATGATTCAAATTATTGAAAAAATTATGTGCCAGCTTTGTAATAAAGGAAGTAATTGGTTCTATTGCAAGATCGTTGTGAAGGGTCTTATTGCTGACAAACCAGGGGGCATTTACAGTTATTCTTAAAATTTTACTTTGGAAGATTTGTAACTTATTTAATGTGGTTGGGGCAGCTGAAATCCAAACAGGGCATGCGTAGGTTAAATATTGGGAGAAGAATAGATTAGTAGATGGTTAAAGTGGAACGAATTTACAAAGCTGATGGAATGGGTATCCGCTTAGTACAAGGTCGGTCGCTTGGGGCAGCACGCGAGCTGTTTCCTGGAAGTGATAACGCCCCAGCGAAGGATTTCGCCCTTAGAACACTCCCCGGCGCCGTGTGGTCATGGCCGTATAAATTAGCATCATGCATGCTACAAGATGCATTGCTGAATGGGAGTCAGTTGAATGCCTTTCAACGGTCATACTGCCAGTTACTAGGCCGCTGAACCCCATAACAAACTCAATTTGAACAAGATACTGATAAGGCCTCATTTTGAATGTCAGAAACAGTGATAAAAGAAAAAAAACCCTCACTGCAAAGCGATACATGCACAGTAAAATGTCGCTTGTCATGCAGATATACTCAGAATACTTACCACAGAAAACGTACAGCGTTCCGGGGCACAGCTCTCCAACATATTCGACTGCAACAAACAAAAAAATGCGTTACAAAAAAATAAGTTCTTGGTAAACAGTAAAGGCGGAGTCATTATCATACTCAACGCAAGGCACCAATTTACATCTTACGATAAACACGTTTCAACTTATTTGGTCTCTTTACTCAGGAGGTAGTTGATAGCATTACATGGTACTGCATCGTAATTATTGAGAAGCATCAACAGCGACTGAACAAAAATTATTCAAATGAATATTCTAAACAAGTATTATTCGCAATACACTTCTAAACATATGAACATATAAACAAATACTGCGGCACTAATATGCGATGCATGACATTTCTTCCTTCCATATAAGTTTCCAATATTAAATGTTTTGTGAACAGAGTATATTTTTTTCATTTATATAAGATAATACAATACAACACACACACACGCACACGTGCACAGGAAGGGCATACAAAATGAGGAAAAAATTCCATAAGCAATGTATTGCTCCCTCCGGTGTAAACGAAATCGGATTTCGCTTTACGCTTGCCCTTTCAGCAGAACTAAAAGTGCTGAATTTACCGTTCATTCACATGATTTACAAGGCCCGCTAAATTCTGCATTTCACAATTCATTAAAACTTACATTATTTGTTGTGGTAACCTGACCGAGTAGGTAATGAAAAGGAAAGAAAAAAAAGCAGTGGAATGTCAGGATGGTAAGATATAACGAAGAAGAAACGTACCGATCGGACGTCCCAATACGAACACGTGATCAATGACAGATGAAGCACACTTACGCAGATCATTAGAAGAGAGATATTTTAAGGAAATGTTTATATCGAGGAAATGGAGACTCACTAAATAGTCTTGTCAAAAGAAAAAAAAATTGTTCGTGAGATTAAAACCTATTTCTCAAACAGCACCAAAATGCATTTTATTCTCCATATTCTTGTTTTTTTTTTCTTCATTTTTCCTTTTTTTCAGATTCTGAAAATGTTTGCTACTCCGTACTTTCAAAAACCTAATTACGTAACATACATCAAGATATACATGAATAAAAATAGAATCTGCTTGGATTTCCATCCACGAGCAACGGGCAACATTCATTCAAATGTTCCTGGGGTGGAAACAGATGACCACGCCGGTTTTGATAACGGGACAGTGATAACAGTATTAACAGAAGCGAGAACAAAGCCGATGGTTTTACGAATGGGTCAGTCGCAAGGAAATTTGTAATGGTGATGTAAAAAGTAGTTTTGATTGGGGAAAAAATGGTGCGAGTGCTGGTAATGCAAGGAGATACTTTGTTTCATGCGTCGCTAAAGCAGAGCATTTAGCTATACAAATCGAAATCAAGTTTGTCCATTGACTTAACTGGCTGATCGAATGGGAATCTACAATGCTGGTGTCGCACTGAGACCTACGGAAAGCATCTAAATAAAACTGAGTCCTATTATAAAAACACAATACAGTAAAACGTGTCCAAGGCGGAACGTGGATAAGGCGGAAACCTGCCTTCGCCGGAAAAATCTCAGTACGAACTATTTTCCAATGCAGAGAACACCGCAAAAGCCGAAAACCTGCCTAACGCGGAAACGGAATGGTATTTATAGTACAACAGTAATAAAAAATTGTCGAATAAGACAGAAAACACACATTATTTCGAAATGAAACATTGAATTGTAAGTGTGTCAACATCGTACCACGCGACATTCAAAGCTGTGCTCGTCCATTTCTCAGCTATCCTCGTCCGAACATTGCATTTTCCTAAGCTACTCGTGCGAAAGCCACTGTGTATTTGTAACAGCACTGATCTTCCCAAGCCCATCTGAAGGTAAAGAGAGACATGAAGACCGATCCTTTCGAAGTTATGTTAATGCGTGCTTTGGGTTCAGTGGTTGTAAACGTTTATTGTTGATCATTACAGCGAGTTACAGGCGTTGTGTTCATCAATTGTTTACGATGCCAGGCGGCAAATTGGAAATGTTAACTCTCAGTGAGAAAATTAACTAAAGAACACGAACAAAACAACACTTCTGTCAAGGTGTTGATAGCGAAACTGAAAGTTGGAAAACTCAAGTGTATGACACCTTCAAAGCAAAGACAAAATCAAGAATGATTTATTAAAAGAAAATTGTTATATGTACTGGCCACAAAATTCAGTAATACCTAAGCAAATAGCTGAAACCTAAATCATCAGATGAATTCTATCCCTACAAATATTCAAGAAAATAAGATTTTTTTTTATTATGTAGGTTTTTTTTTGCTTCGACTTCGTATTGCGTTTCTGTAAGTCATTTCCTTGGTCTCTTCCGGAACGTCTTTGTTTCTTTGAAATGTAGTTTTCAGGTCAGATGAACCACTCATACAACCTATACCATCTTTGAACAATTGCGCTTTCTGAATCGAGAGTTTTTACTGCAAACCTGAAAAAGCCGGTAACCTGTACAAGACGGAAGAAAATAGGCCCAAGCGAATCGGGCTTAGGTTGAACTGTAGTTTTCGCAAACTGCCTGCACTAGAAACCTAATGGTACTCGTGTACAAAAGTACCATTATTTCACTATGTGCTAAAGGAAGTAATTTACTACATATAGGAACAAGATTTATACACTTTCTCGATATCAGGGCTCCACAACAAGAGTTTTCTTGTGAAAAATCGCCGCTTTCTGCTACATTACAATACTTTCTCATTACTAAGTAAGTACTTTGCAGGCGAGAAAGTAAAAATAAACGGAAACATGACCAAGGGATAGGAAAAGTTTACTGAAACAATAATCAAAAAAGTAGAATTATAAAAATATTAACTTATTTAAAGTTAACGCACAAGAGTAAGTTAACGCAAAGTAAGAACACGAAGGTTGACCCCTGTTGACTATTTTTGTTGAAAACACAACTGCGCTGGCGAGTACAAGAGGGTATCGTCGCACAGACAAGAGGGTACCGCAACAGCAGCTCGCATCGGGTTGACAGAGCACATGATGCATATCGGCGTGCGGTTTTAATGGCGGATAATGGGACTTGAGCTGCGCCATTTGCTTTGCATTCTTTACCGTTGTCGACAATAGCTCGCTGCACTGGCCCCAGAGTCTACAGCTAGAACATCGATTTTTTTATCCCTTTCAACAATGGCAGAGATGTTTTGAGAAAAAAAACACGAAAAAACAACAACAAAAAACACGAAAACGATGAAATGGTGGACGATGTAATTGGCAATCAATTTCTTTGTAAGGCAACCTAATAAACGCAAATAGTTTGTTGAACAGACATGTTACTTTCCTTTAAAAATAATTTTATTTTTTGTGAAAATTGTAAAATAAGAAAACGGAAATAATAAATCAATCTGTGATTGTAATCATGAGACTGAACGCAGTTGCTCAAGCTGCATTCAAACATAATAAAAACAGGAGAAAAAACCAATGGCATTTGGTCACGCACGTCGCTCTGTAAAATGTAACAGGAATTGTCTCTTCTATATTCTGGCCTGTTATCTCATTCTCATACAAATTATTCACGACGTGCGTACAAAATATTCGAACGCGTGATATATTGCGCTCCCCACATCAGAGGGTGGACCGATTTATTACATATTTAACAGTTTTGTGTTCACAAATGCCCTAGATTCAATGCACAGATCCCCCGTTTGTAAAGATCACGCAACGGTCTGAAACGTCACCAAGCACTATAAAATGTAAATTCGTTAATCTAAGTCTGTCTCATCTCTTTTTATTCAGTAAAGAAATATTGATGGTAAATTCACTTCAATTCCTTGAATCGAAAGACAACTAATGTTCACAGAATACTACACATGCAACTAAAAAACATTTAATAATTAAATATCTACGTTTATCTTATTTAACATTAAAAATATAAAGAATTAGTACACAATATTAATTTTGTGAAACTATTATCCGATTACACTTGTTTGGCAAAAGCAGACCTGAGCATCACATTTAATTTACACCCAAACAAACAAAACTGGTATGGTAATCCATTTTCTGAATACTATATGAATAGGAAATGTTAGCTAGCATAAAGAGCGTACAACTACTTGAAGAGTCTTCGCATCTTTCCACTCCCCACAACGAAGCCTCGAAAAAACCTTAATGACGAAAGGAAGCTAACGTAATACGGCATGGCTAATTTCCTCCAATCGGAAATTTTCCTCCCCCGAATTACGCCTTCGGTTGGGCGCAATCTCGTTAAACGCCGCTCCACGCCCTCGAGCGGGGAGGGGGAGGGGGAGTCCCAGTTCGAGCCCCGGCGTCGGGGATCAATAGTGCCGATGGTGGCGGTGGTGGATGCACTCGACGGACGGGCGACGGGCGGGCGACGGGCGGGCGACGGGCGGGCGACGGGCGGGCGACGGGCGGGCGACGGGCGGGCGACGGGCGGGCGACGGGCGGGCGACGGGCGGGCGGACGACGGGCGGGCGACGGGCGGGCGACGGGCGGGCGGCGGGCGGGCGGGCGACGGGCGGGCGACGGGCAAGCGACGGGCGGGCGACGGGCGGGCGGCGGACGGGCGACGGGCGGGCGATGGGCGGGCGACGGGCGGGCGACGGACGGGCGACGGGCGGGCGACGGGCGGCGACAGGCGGGCGACGGGCGGGCGACGGGTGGGCGACGGGCGGGCGACGGACGGGCGACGGGCGGGCGACGGGCGGGCGACGGGCGGGCGACGGGCGGGCGACGGGCGGGCGACGGGCGGGCGACGGGCGGGCGACGGGGTGGGCGACGGGCGGGCGACGGGCGGGCGACGAACGGGCGACGGACGGGCGACGGGCGGGCGACGGGCGGGCGACGGGCGGGCGACGGGCGGGCGACGGGCGGCGACAGGCGGGCGACGGGCGGGCGACGGGCGGGCGACGGGCGGGCGACGGGCGGGCGGCGGGCGGGCAACGGGCGGGCTGGCGGGGGGTCGAGGCGCTGGAAGTCAGGCTGGGAGAGTTTGAGAGCGCTTGGTAATAGAGCAGTAGTCGTTAAAGATTACAACTTCACTTCGTGAACTGGGAGGACATAGGTTCAAGTCCCGGAGGTGGCGGCTTATTCCAATCCGGTTGGTACGGGTGACTTCGCTTTAGAGACTTCTAGTGGCCGGCTGCGTTTTAGTGGTCGTATGATATGAGAAACTTTCGAAAAATGAGGAGAGGGTGACTAATGCGCAAGGGAGATATGGAAGCCGGAAGAAAACATAACTCAATTCCGGGGAGGGGGGGTTATACTGAATTCACATACGAAACGTTCGTGTCAGAACGTATAAGGAATAGCACATGGGAAGGAAAAAAGGAAATTGAAAGTGACAGAAGGTAACGGAGGAGAAATTGTGAGTTGTCCCATAATACACTCACAGAGCCTGAGGTTTCCAAAGAAAAAGAATTACACGGAGACCTGACGAATTGCACTTTCGCTTTAAATCTATGAAGATGTGTTGATAAAAAGCATTTAAGTATTCATGTCAAACACTCCGGCTGCTTTCTTGAAAACAATACACAGATATATAACTCCAAACGGAGACAACCTAGAATTTTGAGGCCAAAGGCTTCAAAGAAACGTTCCTCACGTCATAATATACAGAATGAGATCTTCTTGGACATTTGGCAAAAAGTACGGTTGTATTAGCCCGATTCCGAATTTTCGCAAGGACAACTTCAGATACCTTTCTCAAGAATGAACAGCTTTCTTAATGTTTGTGCGACTATCAAGAAAAGCGAAAAGCAAATTGTCAAGGAAGATTGTATAATTACTTCGAATATTTTTAAGGAAGTGCAGTGAATTGTTCCAAGATCATTGTCTATAATACTGAATAAACCTTTATTGAAAATTTGTTTCAAATATGAGTACATTGGAAGTTCCGTTTATACATGTTTTAAACATGCGAGATTTCTTTCACGGGTACGCTAGTTTATTTTAAATAAAGCACAAGCTTACCACATTTCTGAGGTAAAAATTATGTTTAGATTTTCTAAAAAAAGTCTTTATTTCTGTCAACAAATTATACCTCCTGAATGGAACAATAATTCACAAACATCAGAGAATGACTAAGTGCGGGCCGATTAAAAGAAAAATATGATTGACATTTGTTTGACGCCATGACACATCAAGGGAAACGACTAATTACAGGGCTGAAATTGGCATTGCGGAATTTGCTGGAGCGCTGCCATTTGTTTTCCAGTCATTCTGAGATTTCATTCAATCGTCGAATAAACTGCCAGACAAGCGGCGGAAGGCTGTTAGCGAGAAAAGAAAACAGAAGTTTTAAAGCATAGAGTTAAAAATTAAACAGTCGCTTTAATTACACCTCACCCAAAAACCATCAATGTGTTTTTATACATCGAATGTCGAAAATATGAATATCGAAACATATGAACTGACATTTCAATGTTTATTTCATTTTAAATTTCATTAAAAATGTTTCGAAATGAGATTATTGGAAAGTATTATCCACACACAAAACATTCAAAACGTAAAAACAGCGAGCATTTAAATTTCACATCGATGTTATAAAACCATAGGCCACTGCTGTCAAGGTCGATGCCACCGAGTCCGTGGCACGAGTGCCACGACGAAATCGTCTCTCCACGCAGTTCATCTCTCCGCCACAAGAAACAACGCCATCACTATTGTAAAAAGGTAGGGTTACTGCTAACAGTTTCCTTTCCTGGTGCTAGTTGCGCAGAGAAGCTCGCGGCATGCTACGGTGCCACGAAGCGTGCCACTGACAATAAAAGACCTTGACACCACTGCCATAGGATGCTAAACACCGATGTTTTGAAAGCATCGATGTCGTTGCCTCATCACTAGTTGGGGACGACCTGAAAGGTGGCAGGGAAGGTCGGGGAGACGGCAAAGGGGGGGACAGGGTGGGGCTGGGCAGGCAGGATTGGAAGGAGACATGGAAAAGGAATAGGGAAGGGTGCGCCGCGACATGGGTATGCGGAAACATATAGTGCGCTATTTGTTACTTTGCCCCTCAAGGCTCGTCCTCACGATGGAATATGTCACGATATTTCCCGCCTTTTTCAGTCGTGGCCGCTAGATATCGCTTGATCGAGACCGTATCAAGCAGTGCTTGCGACCATGCGACATCTAGCGGCAGGAGCGAGGAAGACCCGAAACACCAAGCGATATTCTATCGTGGCCATAGTAGCTTGAGGGGCAAAGTTACAAAAATTGCACTACAGGTGAGACAATGGAGAGGGGTGGGGTGCATTGATTAGTGATTCCGGGCACGACAACTACTACGGTCATTAGTCCCGTACGTGTGTCGCAGGATTTATCGTAGGAGGTGGCGGTGATCTTCACCCGCCGGAAAGCAAGATCCGGCGCGGACCTACACGTCGACTTGCGGTACCCCAACCGGGTACCTCCCAACAGCGTGGCACCGACCCAGCCGGGAGAAGCTCTCAGTGTAAACTCCCGACTGGTCTCCCAACATACGTGACAGCGTAGAGCTTGTGAGTGTAAGTTTATGTTAGTAAGGGATGAGGATAGGACAAGGAAGAGGAGGGAAAGATAGCGCGCGGTGCGCGGTCCGTTGGTTAGGGTGCTGCTCCAGCATTCGCGTTGATGAGAGAAACCACGAAAAGTACCGATCAGAGAGGGCCGGACGCTGGAATTCTCCTCCACGCAGCGGCAGCCACGACCTAGCCATCTAGCTAGCGTCGAAAATCCTGCCACCGTCGGGAGTAGACTAGGACCTCCGGATCAGATGCACTGCAGTGCCATCAGTTTGACGAGCTGAACCCCTCTTCCGGTTGTTTGGTGAAGCTGTTTTAAAAAGTCGGTGGCTGGCCTGCAAGGGAATTGTGAGTGTCGCCCCTACGCTTCTCTAGACTGCGGGCAGAATTCGACCCCGCGATGGAGCGGTTGGTGACGCAGCGGAGCGGCGTGGAGAGTGGGGAGGAGGTGCCGGGGCGAGGCGGGGCTGGAAACGGCAGGGCGGGGCAGGGCTGGGCGGGGGGGGGTTGGTTTGGGCGGGGCTGGGCGGGGCTGGGCAGGGCTGGGCGGGGATGAGCTGGGGGCTGGGCTGGGCGGGGAAGGGTGGGGCTGGGCGTGGTGGGGGGACTGGTCGGGGAGGGGCGGGGCTGAGCGGGGCTGGGCGGGACTGGGCGGGGCTGGGCGGGAGGGGAGGGCCGGGGCTGGGCGAGGCTGGGCGAGGCTGGGCGGGGCTGGGCGGGGCTGGGCAGGGCTGGGCAGGACTGGGCGGGGCTGGGCGGGGCTGGGCGGGGCTGGGCGGGGGCTGAGCTGGGGGCTGGGCTGGGAGGGGAAGGGTGGGGCTGGGCGTGGTGGGGGGGCTGGTCGGGGAGGGGGGACTGGGCGTGGTACGTGGGGCTGGGCGGGGCGAGGCGGAGTGAGGCGGGCGACGCGGGGGTAGACGGGGCTGGACGGGGGGAGGCGGGGCGAAGCGCTGCCGGGAGGCGCCCGCCCTTTGATGTCGCCGCCTCGCGTGCATGAGGAGGCCGATCGCTGCACAAGCGCTCGCTCCCCCCTCTCCCGTCCCCGCTCCCGCGCCGCCGCTGCAACCTCATGCAGGGAATTCCTGCTGCAGCGCAATTTGCGGTATCGCTTTTGTTCCCTCGAGCACTGGGCGAATCCGCGCCTGATTGAATTAATGCAAATAATTATTTGCGTCCTTTGTTCCCTCATTTCGCTTTTTTTCACTTTACTACAAAAAAACAAATTCTATTCAAATATTGGGTATTAGTGGTTTCCTCAGGTGATGCTGCGGAATTGTAACAATTAACGGCATTACATAGGCAGTAACACGTTGCTACAAAATATGGTAATTCGAATTGTTATCCATCATGTGCATTCTTTTCCAGTTAGCAACGGATATCCAATGAAGTATAATATTGAAACTGTTCTTAATTGTTACAGATAAAGGCGCGATACGCGAGATTAGAATCAAGCAGGCCATTCAAACGTCATATCCTTCCATTCTCACTGATATAAAAAAAGACTTCGCTTAAGCACTTTATGGCTCGCATCCGGCAATCGTTTCGAAACTGGAAAGCTATTTTCTTTGTCTCCGGGAGACTAAGAGATCTGGAGCTCCCCTGCGCGGAGAAGTCGGCGATTACTTCCCAAGGCCTGCGGAGCGTCGGGACCTTTCCAGGGCAATGTAGAGTTCCTGGCTGCCTTTTTTCTCCTGCCGTGTGTGTGGGCGAGCGAGCGACAACGAAAACACAGCGCCGACGCCGCCGACGTCATCGTCGTCGCTACCAACGTCTCCGCCGCCGCCGCCGCCGCCGCCGCCGCCGCAGCCACCGCCGCAGCCACCACCGCCGCCTCCGCCTCCGCCATCGCCACCGCCATCGCCACCGCCATCGCCACCGCCACCGCCTCCACCACCGCCACCACCACCGCCTCCGCCATCGCAGCCACCGCCGCCGTCGCCACCGCCACCGCCGCTGCCACCTCCACCGCCACCGCCGCCGCCGCCGCCGCCGCCGCCGCCGCCGCCGCCGCCACCGCCACCGCCACCATCACCGCCACCGCCACCGCCACCGCCTCCGCCTCCGCCTCCGCCTCCGCCTCCGCCTCCGCCTCCGCCTCCGCCTCCGCCTCCGCCACCGCCACCGCCACCGCCTCCGCCGTCACCGCCGCCACCGCCTCCATCCCGACGACCGTCGCCGACGCAAACGCCGCCGGACAAAGGCCAGACGGGCGGGCTCGCGGTCGGCGCCGGCGTTCCCGCAACGGCCTCCGTTCCTCGGCCGAAGTGGGTTACTAGAGCTCCGGCAGGGCTCAGACGTCGACGGTCACGCCGCTGGCCGCACACCCCTCGCTCGTTCCAGCGAAAGAAACGCTCCACGTTTATTTGTTGATCTTCTGGTTGTCCTGGTAACGCCAATCGGAGGCAAGCAGGCTCCCCCCAGCTTTTCACAGTTTTTGTGGGCCTTAACATAAGCACGCGGACAGTACAAAAGGGTCTCGTGAAACGGAAATGAAGGCTGTTCCTAAATACGACTGCATAATGTTGAGGGTTGAAACGTTTATGTCGGTAAAGCTGAGTTTCCTCCCTGAACTATTATTTTGCGATATGTTTCGTGGTTTAACACACTATGCAAATAATGTATTCAACCGCACAACTGTGCACACAAGCTTGTAATAAATGATTGACAAACCACGAAAGTAACCTGTTCAAAGGATTTGGTGAAATTTGAAGTTTTATAACACTAAATTTAATCGTTGAAGAAAACACCAAAAGATAAGGCGACCATGTTATTTCCCACCGGTAAACAACATAGCAAAGACTATCGCATAATAGCTTAGAACCAGAATTTTTAATTTTTGGCATATACCTTTTGAATGTACAATACATTTTGTGAACATGTAACATTATCATATTACACTTTTCACATTCAATTGTTCACTTTTCATTCTCATCACAAATACTTTTGTCTACCTCGTTCCAGCTTGGGCTTACAGATAAACCTTTAAAAAGAACACTCTTATGCATACATGAAAGCTAATCATTTACACATAGTGTCAATACTTTTGTCTGGTGAAGGAAAATATTTTCGCTAGACACTCTTTCAATGAGACGCTATTGAAATATTGAATTCATCATTTTGAGTTGCTTAGGCCTTATTCTTAACAATACTAATGAGAAAATTTGCTAAGAAATATGTAATTAAAAATTAATAAACATCGCAAAACGATTTCTGGAGAATAGAGGGCATAAAAGGATGTAAACCAAAAAAGTTAATTTGATTTCGTGTCATGCCGGACACAAAAAATAAGTTACTTGTAGGACTACTACCTTTAAATTTCTCACATTATTAGTAGGGGGATGACTCGCACTGTCAAGAGATCCTCAGAACAACACCAAGCCATTTAAGATTAAAATCGAGGTCACGGTACTTAACGAACGTCTCCTGGTCGTGACAGGGAATGACAACGACGAGGCAATCTGGGCGAGGACACCTAACTGTGAGTGGTGTCGAAACAAAGAGCGCCTAACGACGTCTGGGAGGCGAAGATAACGCAACGCAGGTGGTAGCTTGCCGTTGAGCTGTGGCAAGGTCGGGGCGAGGGCAAGCTTGCAGACAAGTGGTAATGCAAGGGCGAAGGCAATGCCAAGTTCAAAGGCGCGGTAAAGGTGTTGGCGAAGGTGAGAGCAGGGGCCAATGAGATTAGGGGGCGTGAGACGGCGAGAACAAGGGCATGAAACACGCGGAATGTAACTGCGAGTGTGGGGGCAATTGCGAACGGATGACATATGAGGAAGAGGGCAGTGCGTGTGCGAGGGCAGGGCGAGGGCGGTGCGTGTGCGAGGGCAAGGCGAGGGCATTGCGAGTGCGAGAGCAGGGTGAGAGCAAGGGTGAGGGCGAGGGCAGTGTGTGTGCGAGGGCAGCGCGTGTGCGAGGGCAGTGCATGTGCGAGGGCAGGACGAGAGCAAGGGCGAGGGCAGTGCGTGTGCGAGGGCAAGGCGAGAGCAAGGGCGAGGGCGAGGGCGAGGGCAGTGTGTGTGCAAGAGCAAGGGCGAGGACAGTGTGTGTGTGTGCTAGAACAGGGCGAGGGCAGAGCGAGGGCAGGGCGAGGCCAGGGCGAGGGTAGGGCGAGGGCAGTGCGTGTGCGAGGGCAGGGCGAGAGCAAGGGTGGGGGCACGGCGTATGCGAGGCCGAGGGCGTAGGCGATGACAAGTGGGAGTGCAAGGGCGGGCGATCGGGCCCGGCCGGGCGTGTCATTGGCCCGGGAGGGAGGCGGGGCGCGCGGAAGCAAAACCGAGAAAACCTAATAAGCCGCTAATGGCATTAGGGCGGCTAACTCGATTTGCGGCCTGCGCTTCGGCGAGGCCTTGCAAGCCCAGCCCTCTGAGCCCGGGCGCCCAGGCACCGTGAGCCGCTCTGAGCGGGGGCGACGCTCGCAATTCCCTTGCAGGCCAGCGAAAGACTCTTTAAAACACATTCTAAAACAGTTGAGCTTCGCCAAATAACCGGGAGAAGTGGCTCAGGCCATCAACTAATGTCACTGCAGTGCCTCTGACCGGCAGGCCCTAGGGTTCTACTCCCGACGGCGGCAGGGTTTTCGACACTAGCTAAATAGCTAGGTCGTCGCAGCTCTCAACCACGCAGCAGCAACGAATGCAGTTATTGAATCATCGCAGCCAATTGAAGGGTCGAAACGCCCCATTCGATTGATTGATTGTTAGTGATTCCGGGCGCGTCAACTGGTAGGGTCATTAGTCTCGTAAGTGTAGTGCCTGTTTTCTCCTCGGGAGGTGGTGATCTTCCCCCGCTGGCGAGATCCGGCGCCGACCTACCGTAGGCTAGCGGGGTTTTCTCAAACCAGGTATCTCCCACCACCGGGGCACCGCCCCAGCCGGCACAAACTCCAATCTCCCGACCTGTCTCCGGCATGTGTGGTAGTGTGTGTTTGTCGGTGCAAATGAGTGTAAGAGGAGAGGATAGGACAAGGAAGAGGAAGGAAAGATCGCGCGCGGTCCGTGGCCCGTTTGTTACGGTACTGCTCCGGCATTCGCCTGGTGTTGATCGGAGAAACCACGGAAAACTACCGATCAGATCAGCCGGCCGCTAGAATTCTCCTGCAGACAGCTACTAAATTCGAAATGCTACCACTGGAACGTAGGACCTCCCGGCGAGAGGGACAACAGTGGCAGCTGTTGATGCCCTGAGCCACCTCTCCCGGTGCCCCGTCTGAGCTCCGCCTCGTGGGCTGCTCCGCGCCGGAAGCGAGCACTTGCTCTCGCGCTGCTTTATGGCGCTGGCGCCGCGACAATGGAGCGCGCGCGCGCCCGCCGCTCCTCACGGCCCGTTCATCAGCGCGTGTTTCGAACTTGCACTAGACTTGTGCGTGGGACTTGTTTTAGAGCCCTCTGACTGGACAGTGAGGCGGCGCAAGAAACGAAAGTGACAAAACACACTTTGAAGAGACAGACAGACAGACAGCTTGTGCATTCGAAAATAGGAGTGGAAGGGCGTTCGTGAGAATATTAGTGAGGTTTATGAAAGAACAATTAGAGGCATCAAAAAGTTATAAAACGTGTAATTTATGTAATCCGAATTTAATGGTAATCCTTAATTGAAAAATTTGGGGGCAGTTTATTAGTGCAAAAAATTACATACTTATTAAGGAGCTTCTCATACTTTTTTAAGAAATTTGGGATACGCAATTGATATTGAAGGAAGGAAAACAATTTTAGGATATTTTGTGGGGAACAAATTTAGATTGATGTTCGTAAAAGCAATTACTTTTATTCTTCTCTTTGACTTCCATGTTTACAAAACGGGTTGCAAGTTATCTCTCATTTATTTCACATTTCGCAGTTGAAAATTCAGCCCCAAACTCTTTTTTACATTATCCAACTTTCATAAACCTCATTAATATTCTCACAAGCGCCCTGCCACTACTCTTTTCGAATGCACCAGCTATCCACAGCTGTTTGTCTGTCTGTCTCTTCAAAGAGTATGTGTCTCAGACAAATGTCTCGCTTGCGTTTCGTGCGCCGCGTCAATGTCGAATCAGGGAGCTATAAAATACGTGCAATGCACAAGTCTAGTGCAAATTCAAACCATGCCGCCCGGCCGCTGCCGTCACCCGATCCCACGCGTCGGGTGGCTCCGCGGGACGGGAGAGGCGCTTGTCCTCCTGAGTGCCAGGCGACAGGGGGAGGAGGAGGATACGACCAAGCGCGAGGGGAGGCCTTGAGGAGAAAGAGGGGCGGTGGTAGAATTCGTCCTCAACTCTATTGCCTTGTTTTACTTCGCGAGACTCAGGCCATCACGCCTGCTCTTCTGTCTGAAGATGCAAATTTTGCTAGGCACCTTTCACCATCTAGCGGAGAACATATCACTAGGGCGATGAAACAAGCGGCTTGAATTTATTTCAGAGGCTTCTTATAGACTTGATCTTTTACATACAGTAAATCTACAACATGGAACGGGTGGCTTTACTTCCCCACCGAAAGATGTACGAAGGGTTTTTCGCCCTTAAAAATCCACGGCTCTATCAGGTCAGACCGGCAAACTTCGATATAACAACCGTTTACACTGTTAAACCACCGAAGCCGGAAAGAAACTTCTCACACTTGGGAAATCTAAATTCGCCTTCTTGCTTTCCAACGCAGCTTGGGAGGAAGATTGAGGAATTGGTGAAATCAGATCAGACCAGTTGTGAAGATGATTTTCCTTCTTTGTTGATATCTTCCGCCCTCGTGGTTTAGCTCATTGGTCAGCGCGCTCGCTTTCCATGACACGACCCCAGGTTCGATTCCCGCTCGGGCAAGATTATAGTGCGCGTTTTCCATGCAATGCTCCAGTGTATGTTGCTGTGTGGCAAATGAGAAAACTCATTTCTCTCGTTGAGAAGACCAGAATATCGTGGGGATGTCTTCATGCTAACCACACGTACCCATTAACCCATGGCCGCGAGCTCCTGCTAGGCTCTGGCCCGTAACTTGCTCTCGCGCCAAGTACAGACCGGCAGAAGTACGAAAATTCCAATGTTACAATCTCTATCGGTTATATCCACAACCTGAAGGGTTCTTGAGCGTCCTGCTGGCGGAAGGCATAGAAGGAGGACCAACAAAACGCGAAGAGAAGCTGAGAGGAAAGACAATACGAAAGTAAGATTCACTGAGACAGTATTGGCAATGTCAGATGGGCTGCAGGTTTCGCGAGGCAGGGACGAAAGCAACCTTCGCACTATCATGTAATCATTTCTCTCTTGATTGTTTCAGGCGAGGTCGTCTTCGAAGCAATTTCCGAGTGTCGACGTAGTGCTAATATGGCGAAACGATCTGGACCTCACTTTCAATCGCCACTGCATTGAGGAAAGGATTTGATACAAAGACAAATCGTACACTAAATACGATGATTAGAGCGGATAAAAAACAGATTGGTGCCAAAATAAAACAGTGATTTTTGTCTTGATCTAAGTCTATCCGGGAACGTGTAGATAAACGAACTTTCTGCAGTGCCCGTGCGCACCCATGAAGTAGGGAACATAAAAATATATCGTGAATAAATACGAATACGTAAAGAAAGAAAGAAAGAAAGGAAGGAAGGAAGAAAGGAAGAAAGGAAGGAAGGAAAAGAAACTCACGGGCATGAAAATCAAAATGAGAAATAAACAAAGACAAAATAAGAAGGCGCCAAGCATGAGAGATGCAAACAAGGAAGAAACCGAAAGAAGGATGAGGAGTGGGAAGAAGGGAGGAGGAAGGAGACAAGGGAGGGAAAAGAGACGAGGGGATGGGAGCGCGGTGCACCTGGGCCGGCTGCTGCCTCCCGGAGTCCCTCCCTTTGACGAGCAAACGCACCTCGGCACAGAGCAAATACGAGGGAAGCCGTCGCCAGGCGAGGCGCGGGCAAATGGACAGGAAAAATAGGCGCCGCCTCAAAGAGGGACGACGCAAAGGCCCTGCTCCTTTGTGTCCCAAGAGGTTGGTGGGGACCCACAGATCAAAGCCCGCATAATCGTTTGGGGCCGTTATCTCCATGTCTCAACTGAGGGCACGGTGTGCAGTAAGCAGTTTATAATCGGACCCCTTCAATTGAAGGTTTTTTAGCACTATCCCCTTATGCCGAGCCATCCCACGTCTTAACCCTCTGATACCGGTGATACCCAAATACAGTGTACGTTGCTGTGTGACAAATGAGAAAACTCATTTCTCTCGTTGAGAAGACCGGAATATCGTGGGGATGTCTTCGTGCTAACCACACGTACCCATTAACCCATGGCCGCGAGCTCCTGCTAGGCTCTGGCCCGTAACTTGCTGTCGCGCCAAGTACAGACCGGCAGAAGTACGTAACATCCAATGTTACAATCTCTATCGGTTATATCCACAACCTGAAGGGCTCTGGAGCGGGCTCCACAATTCCACAATTCAACTATTCCAAAGGCCAGGCTTGCAATTTTTTCCTTTATCTTTCTGGAAAGGAAGTCTCTCTTTCTTGACTTGTATACAAAATTGTACACACATTGTTTAAAACAATATAAATCTACATTCCAGTTAACATTTACAAGATAAAATGAATAAGTTAAATAACGTCACGAAGATAATTATCCTAAGAAAGGAGAAAGCATCCGTTGACGGGAACGCTTTCCACAAATAAATCCATATTTTGTTTGGAGGAAATTTTTCAAAGCAAAGAAGATCTCAATGGGGGACTAATACGATACACGGATGATGCTCATTGCGGCAATCCAAGAAAATCACATTTATCCAGTGAGACGAAATGCGAAAGAAATACGAAATGCAATGGGTAAGATTGGAATTTGAATTGACTAGCCAGTGATTACACGGAATTTTCGAAGCCATTCAATGTTTATTAGAAATGAAAAAGTTACTAATTAATATGCGCAGATGATGGTGAATAGTACAATTGAGTTCTGTAATACGAAAAGAAGATTAGAACTAAAGCCGTTCCATAAACGAAAACTCTTGCAAATCGTTTCGCATGCAAATCGAAAGGGAAGTAAGTTTCATGTGTTATTTCAGTCAATATGTTACAATTGTATTATTCGCACTTTCCTTCCCGAATCCTATTAGACTTTACTTTTATTTCATATGGTTCACAAAATCTAATATTGTTTATCGATATGAGTTCTAATTATTCACACACACACATTTGCTTCTGAGACAACGAAAGTCAATGAAAAAGAAAGGAGTACTATCGTAAATAGAAGATTTGGCATTTGCATTATTCCTTCATGCGAAGCCCATCCTGCAAACAAACAAAAAGAAAGCGCAAAACTTTCTATGTCTGAAAGATATGTTGACAGTACGAAATATATCTTTTTTGTAGAGGCAGAGGAAATGTGGAATTTAATGATAATTGTATTTACATATTTGTTATTTATATGAAAAATATTATTCATTGTTCGAGAATATTCAGAATATACAAAAATATTAAGATAGGAACGGAAGAACAAAAAGAAGCCCAAGAATGTGAGTTAATTCTGCATGTCAAACGAGGATTCAAGAATAAAGAAAAATATGAATATCTGGCCATGTTCAGCCAATGTATTAAATCAGACAACTTTAACAGAAATTATGAAACGAACATTTGCTCAACTCAATCCTTTCTTAACACGCAAGCCAATACAAGTTTCTTTTCTTTTCTTTGCAAGTAATTTAAGCATCACTTACGCCAGGTATCAAGGTCTTCTACTGGTGGCACTAGCACGCTTCGAGGCACCGTAGCATGCCATGAGTTTCTCTGCGCAAATAGCGTCCGGAAAGGGAACTATTAGTAGTGGTCCCGCCGTTTTACAATAGTGGTGTTTTTTTGTTGAGGTTGTTCGTTGTCTTGTGGTGGGGTGATGCACTGCATGGAGGGGCAATTTCGTCGTGGCATCGACCTAGACATCACTGACTTACGCTTTTACAACA
This sequence comes from Acheta domesticus, assembly GCA_031308135.1. Classification (NCBI taxonomy): domain Eukaryota; kingdom Metazoa; phylum Arthropoda; class Insecta; order Orthoptera; family Gryllidae; genus Acheta; species Acheta domesticus. The sequence continues at coordinate 10,867,446 of JAHLJT010009436.1, forward strand.
GCACGATGAAAGAGGGCCGGGAGGGGGGGGGCGGGCTACGAAAGACTGGTCGGGCGTTGGCAGGCCGACGCCTCCTCCATCCCCGCGCCGCACGTCACTTCAACAGATAAAGAAAGACCTGCCCTGGCCCCGCCGCCGACCCCATCAGCATGCAACGAGGTCGACACCTTCACGCCGCCGCAGGTTCCATCTGGAGGCGGAAGGCCGGCCAGAGCGAGGGACCTCGGAATGGATGAACACGTGGAGAACGACAGACCGTACACTTCACCCACAGCCAAAACATTAAACAACGAACAAATAATCTGCCATCCACAGAACAGCACAATTAAATATCTTGGACTCAACACTGACACGAGACTTACTAACTGGGAAAAACGTATTCAAACTAAAGTATTCCAAGTGAAAATGAAATTACTACAACTCAAACCTGTTATTGAAACCTATAGAAATTCCTCACTACCATACAGCACGGCCAGAGCCACCTGTGGCAGCATGCGAGGGCAGGGTTAGGGAGCGTTCGCAAGGTGGCCTTGGGAGAATCCTTTATGTCAATGACGACGAAACAATTCAATGTAAAAGTTTAGCTTATAAAAGTCGTAGAAAAAGTACCGTATGAAACTCGATCACTTGTATGAAGTTTACGATACTCACTCGTATCGTAATATCACACTCGTGTATTAATACCCATCATTACATCACCGTTCATATTGTACTATTTTATTAAACTTCAACTTGAGCACTGATTTCTATATTCGCTGTACATTACCGGACAAAACGCTATTCACGTATTTCTTGATTCTTGACGATGTGCCTCGGCGAAGTGACTCAGAATGGTGATAACCCTATTAATTCAACGGTCAGCGATTCGCAGGTGGGAAGTTGAAATATACCTAGTAAATATGCGACCTACTGACTCTACGTGAGACTGTATTAGTCAAATATTTAGCTTTAAGATGTTTGAACCTACGTGTGCCAACGTGTAGTAATAATCGTGTGCCGTGTGTTCCAGTACGTACTACGTTGTTTATATATGCACGTATGAGCATACCCGTATTTATCTCTTTACGTTAGAACTTGTGACTACATAATTACGTATGTATGCACAATTGCACATACTATGTACCAATGCAATCCCAATGCATGTGCGATATTCTTTCGTTGCGGCAGAAGTTGCAACATGGCTGCTAAAGAAGAATTAGAGGAATAAAAGCATTCCGATCTCAGGACGGCACGAATCGCGCGCTCGAAAGCGCTCGAGCGATTGGCACAGTCTGCGCAACACCTCCCACTCTCCGGCTGCCAGAGATCGGCGATACTGTGTCAAGCTCCGGCTTCACTCTGCAGCCTTCGGCAGCAAGCAATTGTTTCCTTGGACGCTTATCTGCCTCCAGATGCTTGCTGATTCAATGAAGTATCACATCCCTCTTCAATTCTTCGTCCGGAACGCAATATGTTACAACATTTAATATTTGTAAATTGTTTTTAAACGTAAACTATAAATAATTACAATAAAAACGAAAACTCGCATGCGATGCGAATAATAGAAGTAATGATAAAGCGATCTGATGGAGAGAAAATTAAAATTTTAACATTTATAACTGGTGATTATCACATTGATGAATTTCGAATTCTAAGTTCATTTATCAAGTACGTGATTTATTAATAAATTCCAAAACCTCTAGGTAAAACTACTGCCTCAAACTGAAATAGCGCAATTGTTGTCGAAATGAACAAAAAAAATTTGCAACTCCAAACACATTTCTTGAAATGCTGAGCCTCCAACCCATTTTTTTTTCTTCCGCTTAGGATCTCCTTAGTGGCTGACCAAGTGGCAAACCCCAGAGCAGCCTAGTCCCTCTCATCTGGACTTCCTTTAAATCTGCCTTTAAAATCTTCAACTCAGCCGTGGAGCCAAGGACGCCAAATTCCCTTGGCAATCGCATTGCCCTGTCTGGCTCTCGCCCCACTGATTACATCGCATTAATATCAAGGCCAAGCAACGATCCAAGCACTTGCTTCTCAAAAGACGAATTTCACTATACTCTCGAAATAACTGATATTATAAAATATAGAGGTATGTACGTGAAAGTAATATTGAATGATTTACACGAAATAATATTTAATGTAAATTACTTATTTCTGTTGAAAACAGCCATGCCTACCAATGCGTTAATCCGTCTGAAAGAAATTGTTACATTCTATGTGATTGCGGAGTAGCATTGGGGGCCGTCCATGAATTACGTAACGCAAATTTCGAGTATTTTCAATATCCCCCTCCCCTTTGTAACGCATTTTCTTATCTCTGGGTAACGCAGCGTAAGGCTGCCTCAGACCCCCTCCCTCCTCCTTAGCGTTACGTAATTTAAGGATGACCCCTAGTCTCATTCCTTCAAGTTGAAAAGAAACCATTATCATAACTTTGAGCCCGTAACAACAGGTTTAACTTTCATTATTTCTTGAGTACGTTTCTTTACTCGCAGATAGTTCCGCAGATCGTGATTCTACTTCCGGCAAGTCGTGAGAAAACATGCTGAACTCAACAACATGGCGTAAAAATACTCCACGGCAACTTTTTGACCCTGAGACCGTCGCCAAAGGGGAAATACTTCCTCAAATTATCCTTGCATCCATCATCTGCCTCACATTTCCGCTAAAATTGTTTGGCCGAAGCGTCCCTATCAAAAACCTTTCCAGTAGAAATAGTATTCCTCGACGGCGACAGAGAAATATCTCATTTCCAAACAAGCCAGAAATTAAATGCAACATCGTGCTAACTTCTCTTGATATGCCCCAAAGAAAACATTTTTCGTGCATCCCGGGAAGTATAACGATGACTCTTTATTACTCCATTATTTTCACTTCAAGTGTCCTGAATGACCTTGGGAATCTCTATCCGGTTCTTAGGGTTGCAATTTCACCCGCAAATATGCTAATGAGTGTTAAAAATGTTAAATGATTTTAGTAAATCTATGGTTCGTATTATTCGAACATAATCACGTAGTTTCTGCCGAACGGAAAACAGACGCGGCAGACGAGACAGTAGACAGTCGGCTTGTTGGGGGAGAGGAAAGGTCAGACGCGAGTGCAGAAGGGCGAGAGTGGGCGAGCGGGCAAAAACTCCGAATGAGAGGTCAAGTAAGCGGGTAAAAGAACGGGCGGTAGGGAAGGAAAAGTGGGGGAGCGGTCGCCAGTGGTCACCGGTGGTCGGACGGGCGGGTGGTCGGACAGACGGGCGGGTGGTCGGACAGACGGGCGGGGTGGTCGGACGGGCGTGCGGGTGGTCGGACGGGTCGTGCGGGCGGGGCGGGCGGGCGGGCGGGCGGGCGGGGCGGGCGAGCGGGAGAGCGGGCGAGAGAACGAATGGGCGGGAGATTGAGTAAGAGAGAGCGGGTGGAAGAGCGGGCAGGCGGGTGGATGGCCGGGAGAGTAGGCGGGATAGCGGGACGGGAGAGCGGGCGGGCGGGAGAGCGAGTGGGCGGGAGAGCGAGAGGGAGGGAGAGCGAGAGGGAGGGAGAGCGAGCGGGCGGGAGAGCGAGCGGGCGGGAGAGCGGAGGGCGGGAGAGCGGGGCGGGAGTGCGGGCGGGCGGAGAGCGAGAGGGAGGGCGAAGGAGCAGGAGAGAGAGCGGGCGGGCGGGCGGGCGAGCGGGCGAGAGAACGAATGGGGCGGGAGATTGAGTAAGAGAGAGCGGGTGGAAGAGCGGGCAGGCGGGTGGATGGCCCGAGAGAGTAGGCGGGATAGCGGACGGGAGAGCGGGACGGGCGGGGGAGAGCGAGAGTGGGCGGGAGTGAGAGCGAGAGGGAGGGAGAGCGAGAGGGAGGGAGAGCGAGAGGGGGGGAGAGCGAGTGGGCGGGAGAGGAGCGAGCGGGCGGGAGAGCGAGAGGGCGGGAGAGCTAGAGGGCGGGCGGGAGAGCGGGCGGGAGAGCGAGCGGGCGGGAGAGCGGGCGGGCGGGAGAGCGAGAGGGAGGGCGAATGAGCAGGAGAGAGAGCGGGGCGGGCGGGCGCTGCGGCTCCTTACGTAACGGAGAGTCCCTTGACCTTCCGCGAGACAACTCGCCCGGAAGACAGCCTTGAGCGCCCGCCTCGCGCCGCCGCTTCGCGCGCTCACCACGTGTGCCACAAGCACTCGCCCGCCAACCGGATGCACGCTCCTCGAGCTCTTCTACTGCCATTTTTCGTAACTTTGCCCCCGACAGGACTCGGCTGTTGCGCTGCCATCCAATCAGGAGCGCATATGTCGCGACAGTGACGTCACTATGGTGACGTTCAAGCTCCCGATTGGATGAAACCGTCAACAGTTGATTTCTGTCAGGGCAAAGTTACGAAATCGCAGTATATTGGAACACGCCTCGCTTTCGCAACACCCCACGGGTGTGCCGTTCACTCATTCAGCATTGGGATATGATGCCCGTAGATCTATACTTCGGTTTTTCTTTCTTGGCGCACGAGGGTGTCAATGAAATGGAATATCTCACGGTATTTCGCGTGGTTCTCTGTTGCGCCGCTAGTAGTCGCATGATCGCGACTGTATCGGAGCAACGCTGGCGACATGCGATTCCCGGAGGCACAATATTGAACGACGCGAAATACCGTGAGATATTCGATTTTTTTGACACCCCCCCCCAGTGCGCCAAGAAAGAAAAACCGAAGTATACTGCATTGGAGGCACGAAAAACGTTCACACAAATGCACAAAACGCCCTTCTCCATATCCTTTTTTCATACAAGAAAAATATTTTAATATGTTACCCTTTCAATATTACGTTTGTCTGTATTGCACTCTCGTCATTACAGGCACGCTCCCTGGGATTAGTATGCACTTGTACGGTGATAAATTGTTTTGCTTATTCTTCGACAAACGAAATCCAAGATAGGAGGAAATAGCTGCATATTAATGGTGCTTTGGCACTTTTCATTTGCCATTTTCTTGGATGTAGATAATCTAAGAAGTAACATTAGGGAATACTTTCTTAGGGAGTCACTTTATCGCTTGACAAACTGTCCTAACTGAAAGAACATCATTATATATCATGCAAGGTGCCAAGTCAACTACACTAGAAAACAAGCGTTTCCTTCAAACTAATGTGTACGGACAAATTTACAAATAAGTAAGTTAACACATATTTTATCTTATACTCCAGGAGATATCGAAATTTTTCACGTTTGTGAATGAATAAGAACCACTTCTGTTATTTAAGGTAATTTTTTTAAAAAAATGAAACGATATAGGACAAAGTTTCGGAAAAAATACATTTAATGACAAGAAGCAAACGAAGATTTCATCTCAATATTTGGTTAAACTTTAAACCTAATGCTTTCAGGAAACATGAATCATACGAGGTTAACATACGTAGGACAATGAATTTAATGGTGGGATCAAGAATGAATAAGCAGTTTGCAATTCAAAGATACACCACCTCGCTAATTTGCAAATACATTACAAAGTCATTCTGAGTAAATATGACGTACTTTCGTTTTTAACACAATGAATACTCTAAAATCCTCTTCGCCGCGGCCCGCGTGAAACACGACGGTGCACCAGGGCGAGCGCGTCCGCCAGGCAGCCGGCCGAAAAACAGGTCAGCGAGGCAACCGCTCACTTCCAGGTCAAGCGTCGCGGGGCGGGGCGGGGGCGGCTGCACGGCGGAGACAATGGCGAGGCGGCAGGCACCGCTCGGCCTACGGTGCTCCCACGCCCCCCCCCCCCCCCCGGCGCCATCCCACTCCTGCGCGGCACCTGCCCCAGGTACTCCCCCTTTGTGCCGCGTGGCACTTGGGAGGCATCAAAATCTATGTTCGTATATGATACGTTGCCGTTCCGGTCTTTCCATTGTGATAAAAACTCTTTTCTTAGACTTGCGCGAAGAATATAGGCATAGTGCTATTGGAATGTGTGTATGCTGCACATAGACGCGCATTAACACTAGAAGGACCGAGTGTGTCAAAATGACACATTTGTGACACATACTACAACGTCGTACTCGAGTTTTAAAAGTTAGAAAATTGGTTCTTTGTAAGTGCTTTTTTAGTGCATGAACTTTAGGTTCTGTGAAGCTCAATCCTGTGATTTTCATAGAATTGGAAAAATATCATATCATATATATATATAATATATATATATATATATATATATATATATATATATATATATATATACAGGGTGAGTCACGTAACTTTAGCACCTCCTGTAACTTTTGAACAGTTGAAGATATTGCAATGCAGTTTTCACGGAAGTGAATGAGGGAATGGGGCTAATTGATATGTGTATTGATTTCTCTTTTATCACTGTTATTTTACGAGATATTTGAGGCAACTTTGTTTTTTCAAATGGAAATATACATATTTTTTCAGTCTATCATGACAAGCGTAAAAAGACAAATCCAAAGATATAAATATTGTCATATGTTAGATAAGCATTTTTTTGAGTAATTGTGATTTTTTTGCGACTAGTGTTTAACGGATATTTTCATTGTAACTGTCAGCCCCACAAGGTCACGCAGCGCTCCCCCAGCAAACGCGGGGTCTGGGAAAGTAAGGGATTTAAGTACTTGAGGATACGAAAAATATTCACAAAACTGTTGCATTTTTTCCTGAACTCTCCTTTTCATCTTAATCCATTTTCAGTAATTTGGGTTTCTTAGGGATTGAAAATACGGATTTGTCTTAAGTATTTATTGAAATAAGATTATTTCTATCCCTAAGTTATTATTATATTCGTATTAACATTGAAATTGTTTGCTCAAAATATACAATATATTTTTGTACAGTTTTAATTATTTATTCTTATTGTGCTTTGTTTCAAGATCCCATTACTACGTATCTTATGAAATCCCATTAAATGGAGTTGAAGTTATAAACAATTTTATTACAATACAAACTTATGACAATCCTTATTTTCCATCCTTTAATTCCTTCAATCAAAGAAAGACGAAAATCTGAAAATGCGGAAGGATGGAAAGCACAGTTCAGGAAAAAACTGCAATGGTTTTGTGAATATTTGGAATACTATGTTTCGTATTTTCAAATAAGATCCCTCCCCTTCCCTTCCCTTCGCCGGGCGCACGTGTGCTGGTGGAGCGCTGCCCTGACCTTGTGTGGTGGACTATTCAAAACGTCCGTTAAACCCCGGTCGCAAAAATCCAAATTAATAAAAAAAATGCTTATCTAACATATGACAATATGTACATCATTGGATTCGTCTTTTTACGCTCGTCATGGTGGACTGAAAAAATATGTATAGTTCCATTTGAAAAAACAAAGTTACCTAAAAATCTCGTAAAATAGAAGTGATAAAATAGAAATAATTGCACGTATCAATTAGCCCCTTTCCCTCATGCACTTCCGTGAAAACTGCATTGAAATAACTTCAACCGTTCAAAAGTTACAGGAGGTGCTAAAGTTACGTGACTCACCCTGTATATATACACACACACACACACACCTAGAAGGACCGGCATGTGTCATATTGACACAGTATACACATCCAAGTCTTGCTATTTTCATTTTTGTCTTGTACTTCCGTTTCCCATAGGAAGTAGTATACATCTGGTTTTCAGATTGATAATACCATTGTTGCATTCTTGAAATTCGATGCATGATGTTAATGATGATTTTATGCGTTTATGCAGACTCAAGCGCCCCTGATCGGAAGCTCTATGCAACCCGCCGCGCTCAAGCATTAAGCGCCTCTTCGCTGCATATTCTACCCCTGAGATTGTGAAATATCGGCCAGAATTATTTACTTGACCGTTATCACGGATAAGTAAATCAAAATTCTCCACGACAGAGGTTAGCGAATGCGTGCCCAAACTCAGGAACGACATTTTAACAATAGGATAATGACAACCATGTCCAAATCAGGACCAAAGACTCAAACCGTTACTCGCCGAAAATGTTTGATCTATTAACATATTTGCAGAGCTTAGTGTAAAATGCGAATATCAACCACGTGATCAGTAGCATGCGAAAGTGTAATAGATTGCGAGAGCGAAGCGTTGCCGGAACCACTAGTTCCAGATATAAGTTCCCTGCCACATTCGTACACAAACACGTTCAAAATTAACTTTCTACTCATTCTTTTAGAAACGGATAACATAATTTAATCTTATTTCTATTGTACACTCAATTCTAATCCAGATGCGAAAATATTCAACATTTAAAAAAAAAAAATACAATTTCAAGAATCAAATTTTGTTTCTCTAAAGAAGTATTACATATCCATAATTCCTCAAATCATTTTTTTTAAAGCATTCTAAGTAGTATGAATCAAAATATACCAATGTACATCACACCAACCGCAGCAAAATTCGCGATTCGTAACTACCTCCATTTTGATGAAAGACTGATTTATCTTGTTGTATGTTTTCGTTAACATTTATGTCGGGTTAGGGCAGTACGTATTTATAATCCCGAAAGACGATAACAGCAATTGGACAAAAGTGAATATTAAAATACATGTAGGAAGACGTAAACGAAACGCGCACACCTGCACTTTTGTGCCAGCTGTTCTCCAGAGTGGCGGCGAACGCGAGAAAATCAATATTTATGGTAACCCTGAAAGATCATAGTGATGAAAATAAAGAAATTCCCAGTCGTTGTTGGAAATGGGCCAATCCAGCCGATTTCTAGAACACGGAGTTTTACACACAATACCATTTTTACCATACATGTTCGTTTTAGAAAAAAGAAAAGCATTAAAATTTATAATTATGAAAATCAATTATCAAATTAAACCAACGAAACAACTGTAATTTCAATTGAACAGCCTTAAATTCTTTAACTGCCCTAGTACTTATAAACAGAGCCTGGAAGTTGAGGCATCCATTTTACCTAAAATATGCAGACAAACGCGTTTATTTTTACTAAAGTATGACGAAGATAGAAGAAAAATGACATTTCTTCTATCTATAAAGTAGGAGTGAAAAATTATTTTACAAGGAATTCATGTAAAAATTTAGAATAAAATGTGAATCATTTTAACTATTATCTGTAAAAATTAACATGCAGGAAAACGATATTCTTCGTAATATTGATTCCACATACCATACGGTATGATTGACTACGGATTTGTTTTATACGCACGTTGTCTCTTGGAAATTATATTGTGGACGCCCTTTTGAATCTTGAAATACCATCAGTGAAAACGGAATTATTTTTCGTTCTTCGCCCTAGTGTCATGCCAGCATTCAGTTGGGTAAATAAATACAGCTTGAAAAGGGACTGGAGGCTACTCAAAAGCATGACGGAATTCCTCATGAGCTGACAAAGCCTGTCGGAATCAACGAAATAAATAACAAAT
>JAHLJT010009436.1:10877740-10938609 GCA_031308135.1 Acheta domesticus
AAAATCTTGGGTGTTATCACCAACTTGGAGTGTCTCCAAATTAGATCTCTTCTGCTGAAACTATCCAGACTTTATCTATCTACCTATCTATCAATCAATCTATCGATCCTTTATCTATTCGAACTCATAGCCTCCCACCCCCCTTCACATGAATCTGACAGATGCAAGAAGCGTGGTAGTGGTCCCCAACAGATGTATGAATCACGATCTACTCTTGCAGCGAAAACAAAGAATGACTTGTCCGCGGTACACAACCGCACGATTCCTCGGCAAGTGCAATCCGGCGACTGCTTTGCAACCAACTATGTCCGGTTCATTGCTCCCTATAGAACAACATCCTCAGAGGAGACGAGGGTGCACCAGCCACAATGATGACGATAACTAGGGCGACCATGACAACAACGACGACGATGACAAGGGGACGACAACCATCATGATGGCGCGGACGACAGCTACTACGCCAGAGACTGGTGCCCACGACGGCAACAGGCACAGCGATGGAGATGGCGATGGCGGTGGCGGTGGCGGTGGCGGTGGCGGTGGCGGTGGCGGTGACTGTGGCGGCGGCGGCGACGACGACGACGACGACGACCACCCAGACGCCGCCGATGCCAGATAGCAGCGCGGACCCGCTCGGCGCAAGGCGCGGGTAGGCGCGCGGCTCGGGGCGTGGCGGAGCGTAGCGGGGCGTGGCATGGCGTGGGGGGCGGAGAGAGGCGGCGCGGGGCGGGCTGGCGGGCGCGCGGCTGGGGCGGGCGGGGGAGAGCGAGTGGGGGCGGGGGGCAGGACGTGGCCGGGGGCAGAGGGCGGAGAGAGCAGGATGGTGAGGTCGGGTCAGTGCGGTGGGAGCGGGAGCAGCCGGTGGAACGCGGCGGGGGGCAGGACGGTAGGGGCGGGAAGGCTGGGTGATGGAGGCGGGGGCAGAGTGGTGGGAGCGGGGAGGGCGGTGGGTGGCGGGAGGGCGGTGGGGGCGGGGAGGGCGGAGGTGGGGGCGGTGAGGGAGGTTAGTGGCGGGGAGGGTGGTTGGGGCGGGGATGGTGGTGGGGGGCGGGGAGGGCGGTGGGGCGGGGAGGGCGGTGGGGGCGGGAGGGCAGTGGGGGGCGGGGAGGCGAGGCCATGGGGTCGGGTGGCCAGGGCGGTGGGGGCGGAGCGGTGGGGCGGGGCGGGCGCGCGGCTGGTTCGTGGCGTCGCGCGTGACTGCCCTCGGCCGCCGCCTCCCGCAGAGCTGCAGCGCCTCGACGAGACCGCCCACCCGCCCGGGACGCAGCACGAGCCGCCGCCGCCGCCTCCGATTAACGGTCGTATGTGCCCATTTCCATTCATGAGGGCAAGTACACTGGGCGATCTGAAAACTCTGGGGCGAGCATGCCTTTGTCTGGGAACGGCGAATTATCACGCACAATTGCTTTGTTAATGAAAAAAGTAAAAAGTATGTATTATTGTGTCCAAAGGTCTATGTTCGTAAATCACTTTTAGGATAAGATTTTCTACAACCAAGCATTGAATGTGTCCTTGGAGTTGGTGTAGAATATTTTCCGAAGCCACTAAATACAGGAATTAGCATCTGCCTATAAGCAGGTGCACAAGTCCGCAGACGAAACTTTGGGGTAAGGTACATTTAGAAGGCTGATGGGACTAGCGTGTCTCGACAAGCAGGAATGAAGAAATAACTTACCTTGGGTTTGTAACAAACAAATATTTCCAGTGCAGGTTTCTGATAATTATTCTACAGATCAAATTCATCGACATAATTTGTTGGGTGATGTTCCCCCAACATTCCGAGAAAATCCAGAGTAACATTATACATAAAATACTACATTACGAAAAAATTTTCACTTTATGAACACGCACGGAAACTACGTCCGATGTAAGACGCTTTGATATAAAAATCATACAGGCCAAGTTTTCATGACGCGAACGTTCCTGCTGGTCACGGCACGCTCTCAAAGAGGACACACTATCTTCGCAACACACGCGAACACGAGCTTTTCATCGCACCCTTATCAAAGAAACATTTATGTGTTTCGTTCACTCTTACATTAAGTAGCACCAATAGAACTCATTCAAACTACAGGACACCCTCACCAACTCTATGATCATCCCAGAAACAGACGCATTTTAGAAGCGGAGAGTATGATGATGGAACATTGACTACAAACAAAGCTGATTTCTTTTATAATTTTATTTCGCATTTACAGACATTCAACGTTCAGCCGTGAGGCTCTTCAGTTGAATGGCCGAGCAACTCTGTATCAGAAAAGTGTGAAGGGGGTAACTTCTTGTTACCTCCCTGATAGGGATTTCCTGTGTTGTACCTTCACCAGGGTTATTGCGAGGGAATTATGTTAGAGCAATGACAGGATTAAAAAGGAAATACGATGGGAGGGACAGGTAATTGCTAGAGATGTTTTTCCCTTATTAAATGTCAGAGATATTGAAGGAAAATATGGAATGGGAGTCTGTTTCTTAGGCGGGAGAGTGGGGTTGATCGGTTCCTATTTCGTGACTGCTCCTTGTACATGATTCAAATTATTGAAAAAATTATGTGCCAGCTTTGTAATAAAGGAAGTAATTGGTTCTATTGCAAGATCGTTGTGAGGGTCTTATTGCTGACAAACCAGGGGCATTTACAGTTATTCTTAAAATTTTACTTTGGAAGATTTGTAACTTATTTAATGTGGTTGGGGCAGCTGAAATCCAAACAGGGCATGCGTAGGTTAAATATTGGGAGAAGAATAATTAGTAGATGGTTAAAGTGGAACGAATTTACAAAGCTGATGGAATGGGTATCCGCTTAGTACAAGGTCGGTCGCTTGTGGCAGCACGCGAGCGTTTCCTGGAAGTGATAACGCCCCAGCGAAGGATTTCGCCTTAGAACACTCCCCGGCGCCGTGTGGTCATGGCCGTATAAATTAGCATCATGCATGCTACAGATGCATTGCTGAATGGGAGTCAGTTGAATGCCTTTCAAACGGTCATACTGCCAGTTACTAGGCCGCTGAAACCCATAACAAACTCAATTTTGAACAAGATACTGATAAGGCCTCATTTTGTGTCAGAAACAGTGATAAAGAAAAAACCCCCCACTGCAAAGCGATACAGCACAGTAAATGTCGCTTGTCATGCAGATATACTCAGATACTTACCACAGAAACGTACAGCGTTCCGGGGCACAGCTCTCCAACATATTCGACTGCAACAAACAAAAAATGCGTTACAAAAAAAAGTTCTTGGTAAACAGTAAAGGCGGAGTCATTATCATACTCAACGCAAGGCACCAATTTACATCTTACGATAAACCGTTTCAACTTATTTGGTCTCTTTACTCAGGAGGTAGTTGATAGCATTACATGGTACTGCATCGTATTATTGAGAAGCATCAACAGCGACTGAACAAAAATTATTCAAATGAATATTCTAAACAAGTATTATTCGCAATACACTTCTAAACATATAAACAAATACTGCGGCACTAATATGCGATGCATGACATTTCTTCCTTCCATATAGTTTCCATATTAAAATAAATGTTTTGTGAACAGAGTATATTTTTTTTCATTTATATAAGATAATACATACAACACACACACGTGCACAGGACAGCATACAAAATGAGGAAAAATTCCATAAGCAATGTATTGCTCCCTCCAGTGTAAACGAAATCGGATTTCGCTTTACGCTTGCCCTTCAGCAGAACTAAAAGTGCTGAATTTACCGTTCATTCACATGATTTACAAGGCCCGCTAAATTCTGCATTTCACAATTCATTAAAACTTACATTATTTGTTGTGGTAACCTGACCGAGTAGGTAATGAGGAGGGGAAAAAAGCAGTGGAATGTCAGGATGGTAAGATATAACGAAGAAGAAACGTACCGATCGGACGTCCCAATACGAACACGTGATCAATGAGAGATGAAGCACACTTACGCAGATCATTAGAAGAGAGATATTTTAAGGAAATGTTTATATCGTGGAAATGGAGACTCACTAAATAGTCTTGTCAAAAGAAAAAAAATTGTTCGTGAGATTAAACCTATTTCTCAAACAGCACCAAAATGCATTTTACTCTCCATATTCTTTTTTTTCTCTTCATTTTTTCCTTTTTTTCAGATTCTGAAAATGTTTGCTATTCTACTCGTACTATCAAAAACCTAATTACGTAACATACATCAGATATACATGAATAAAAAGAATCTGCTTGGATTTCATCCACGAGCAACGGGCAACATTCATTCAAATGTTCCTGGGGTGGAAACAGATGACCACGCCGTTTTGATAACGGGACAGTGATAACAGTATTAACAGCGAGAACAAAGCCGATGGTTTTACGAATGGGTCAGTCGCAAGGAAATTTGTAATGGTGATGTAAAAAGTAGTTGGTTTGGGGAAAAAATGGTGCGAGTGCTGGTATGCAAGGAGATACTTTGTTTTCATGCATCGCTAAAGCAGAGCATTTAGCTATACAAATCGAAATCAAGTTGTCCATTGACTTAACTGGCTGATCGAATGGGAATCTACAATGCTGGTGTCGCACTGAGGGCTACGGAAAGCATCTAAATAAACTGAGTCCTATTATAAAAACATAATACAGTAAAACGTGTCCAAGGCGGAACGTGGAAGGCGAAAACCTGCCTTCGCCGGAAAAATCTCAGTACGAACTATTTTCCAATGCAGAGAACACCGCAAAAGCCGAAAACCTGCCTAACGCGGAAACGGAATGGTATTTATAGTACAACAGTAATAAAAATTGTCGAATAAGACAGAAAACACACATTATTTCGAAATGAAACATTGAATTGTAAGTGTGTCAACATCGTACCACGCAACATTCAAAGCTGTGCTCGTCATTTCTCAGCTATCCTCGTCCGAACATTGCATTTTCCTAAGCTACTCGTGCGAAAGCCACTGTGTATTTGTAATAGCACTGACCTTCTCAAGCCCGTCTGAAGTAAAGAGAGACATGAAGACCGATCCTTTCAAAGTTTTGTTAAGGCGTGCTTTGGTTCAGTGGTTGTAAACGTTTATGTTGATCATTACAGCGAGTTGCAGGCGTTGTGTTCATCAATTGTTTACGATGCCAGGCGGCAAATTGGAAATGTTAACTCTCAGTGAAAAAATTAACTAAAGAACACGAACAAAACAACACTGCTGTCAAGGTGTTGATAGCGAAACTGAAAGTTGGAAAACTCAAGTGTATGACACCTTCAAAGCAAAGACAAAATCAAGAATGATTTATTAAAAGAATTTTGTTATATGTACTGGCCACAAAATTCAGTAATACCTAAGCAAATAGCTGAAACCTAAATCATCAGATGAATTCTATCCCTACAAATATTCAATAAAATAATTTTTTTTTATTATGTAGGTTTTTTTTTTGCTTCGACTTCGTATTGCGTTTCTGTAAGTCATTTTCTTGGTCTCTTCCGTCTTGTTTCTTTGAAATGTAGTTTTCAGGTCAGATAACCACTCATACAACCTATACCATCTTTGAAATATTGCGCTTTCTGAATCGAGAGTTTTTACTGCAAACCTGAAAAAGCCGTAACCTGTACAAGACGGAAGAAAAATAGGCCCAACGAATCGGGCTTATGTTGAACTGTAGTTTTCGCAAACTGCCTGCACTAGAAACCTATGGTACTCGTGTACAAAAGTACCATTATTTCACTATGTGCTAAAGGAAGTAATTTTACTACATATAGGAACAAGATTTATCCACTTTCTCGATACCAGGGCTCCACAACAAGAATTTTCTGTGAAAAATCGCCGCTTTCTGCTATATTACAATACTTTCTCATTACTAAGTAAGTACTTTGCAGGCGAGAAAGTAAAAATAAACGGAAACATGACCAGGGATAGGAAAAGTTTACTGAAACAATAATCAAAAAAGTCGAATTATAAAAATATTAACTTATTTAAAGTTACGCACCTTAAGAACACGAAGGTTTGACCCTCTGTTGACTATTTTTGTTGAAAACACAACTGCGCTGGCGAGTACAAGAGGGTATCGTCGCGCACAGACAAGAGGGTACCCAACAGCAGCTCGCATCAGGTTGACAGAGCACATGATGCATATCGGCGGTTTTAATGGCGGATAGTGGGACTTGAGCTGCGCCATTTGCTTTGCATTCTTTCCCGTTGTCGACAACAGCTCGCTGCACCGGCCCCGAGTCTACAGCTAGAACATCGATTCTTTTTATCCCTTTCAACAATGGCAGAGATGCTTTGAGAAAAAACCGAAAAAACAACAAAAAACACGAAAATGATGAAATGGTGGACGATGTAACCGGCAATCAATTTCTTTATAAGAACCTAATAAACGCAAATAGTTGTTGAACAGACATGTTACTTTCCTTTAAAATAATTTTATTTTTTGTGAAAATTGTAAAATAAGAAAACGGAAATAATAAATCAATCTGTGATTGTAATCATGAGACTGCACGCAGTTGCTCAAGCTGCATTCAAACATAATAAAAACAGAGAAAAACCAATGGCATTTGGTCACGCACGTCGCTCTGTAAAATGTAACAGGAATTGTCTCTTCTATATTCTGGCCTGTATCTCATTACGTACAAATGATTCACGACGTGCGTACAAAATATTCGAACGCGTGATGTATTGCGCTCCCCACATCAGAGGTGGACCGATTTATTTACATTTTTAACAGTTTTGTGTTCACAAATGCCCTAGATTCAATGCACAGATCCCCCGTGTGTAAAGATCACGCAACGGTCTGAAACGTCACCAAGCCTATAAAATGTAAATACGTTAATCTAAGTCTGTCTCATATCTTTTTATTCAGTAAAGAATATTGATGGTAAATTCACTTCAATTCCTTGAATCGAAAGACTAATTTGTTCACAGAATACTACACATGCACTAAAATACATTTATAATTAAATATCTACGTTTATCTTATTTAACATTAAAAATATAAAGAATTAGTACACAATATTAATTTTGTGAAACTATTATCCGATTACACTTGTTTGCAAAAGCAGACCTGAGCATCACATTTAATTTTTACACCCAAACAAACAAAACTGGTAATGGTAATCCATTTCTGAATACTATATGAATAGGAAATGTTAGCTAGCATAAAGAGCGTACAACTACTTGAAGAGTCTTCGCATCTTTCCACTCCCCACAACGAAGCCTCGAAAAACCTTAATGACGAAAGAAGCTAACGTAATACGGCATGGCTAATTTCCTCCAATCGGAAATTTTCCTCCCCGCGATTACGCCTTCGTTGGGCGCAATCTCGTTAAACGCCGCTCCACGCCACGCCTCGGGTGGGGGGGAGGGGAGTCCCAGTTCGAGCCCCGGCGTCGGGGATCAATAGTGCCGATGGTGGCGGTGGTGGATGCACTCGACGGACGGGCGACGGGCGGGCGACGGGCGGGCGAACGGGCGGGCGATACGGGCGGGCGACGGCGGGCGAACGGGCGGGCGGGCGACGGGCGGGCGACGGGCGGGTGACGGACGGGCGACGGGCGGGGGCGACGGGCGGGCGACGGACGGGCGACGGGCAAGCGACGGGCGGGCAACGGACGGCGACGGGCATAGCGTCGGGCGGGCGACGGGCGGGCGACGGGCTGGCGACGGGCGGGCAACGGACGGGCGACGGGCAAGCGACGGGCGGCGACGGGCGGCGACGGGCAAGCGACGGACGGGCGACGGGGCGGCGACGGACGGGCGCGGGCTGGCGCGGGCGGGCGACGGGCAAGCGACGAGCGGGCGACGAGCGGCGGCGGACGGCGACGGACGGGCGACAAGCGGCGACGGGCGGGCGGCGGGCGGGCGACGGGCGGGCGACGGACGGGCGACGGGCGGCGACGGACGGGCGACGGGCAGCGACGGACGGGCGACGGGCGGGCGACGGACGGGCGACGGGCGGGCGGCGGGCGGGCGACGGCGGGCGACGGGCAAGCGACGGGCGGGCGACGAGCGGGCGGCGGACGGGCGACGGACGGGCGACGGGCGGGCGACGGGCGGGCGGGCGACGGGCAGGCGACGGGCGGGCGACGGCGCGGGCGGCGGGCGGCGACGGGGGGGGCGACGGGCGGGCGACGGGCGGGCGGGCAACGGACGGGCGACGGGCAAGCGACGGGCGGGCGACGGGCGGGCGACGGACGGGCGACGGGCGGGCGAACGACGGGCGGGCGACGGGCGGGCGGGCAACGGGCGAACGACGGGCGGGGCGACGGCGAGCGACGGGCGGGCGGCGGGGGGGCGACGGGCGGGCGACGGGCGGGCGACGGGCGGGCAACGGACGGGCGACGGGCAAGCGACGGGCGGGTGACGGACGGGCGACGGGCGGGCGACGGACGGGCGACGGACGGGCGACGGACGGGCGACGGGCGGGCAACGGACGGGCGAGGGGCGGGCGACGGGCGGGCAACGGACGGGCGACGGGCAAGCGACGGGCGGGTTGACCGGACGGGCGACGGGCGGGCGACGGGCGGGCGACGGACGGTCGACGGGCGGGCGACGGGCGGGTGACGGACGGGCGACGGGGCGGGCGACGGGCGGGCGACGGGCGGGCGACGGGCGAACGACAGGCGGGCGACGGGCGGGCGACGGGCGAAACGACGGGCGGGCGACGGGCGGGCGGCGGGCGGGCGACGGGCGGGCGACGGGCGGGCGACGGGCGAGCGACGGGCGGGCGACGGGCGGGCGGCGGGCGGGCGACGGGCGGGTGACGGACGGGCGACGGGCGGGGCGACGGGCGGGCGACGGGCGAACGACAGGCGGGCGACGGGCGGGCGACGGGCGAACGACGGGCGGGCGACGGGCGGGCGGCGGGCGGGCGGGCGACGGGCGAGCGACGGGCGGGCGGCGGGGGGGCGACGGGCGGGCGACGGGCGGGCGACGGGCGGGCGACGGGCAAGCGACGGGCGGGTGACGGGCGGGCGACGGCGGGCGACGGGCGAACGACAGGGCGGGCGACGGGCGGGCGACGGGCGAACGACGGGCGGGCGACGGGCGGGCGGGCGACGGGCGAGCGACGGGCGGGCGACGGGCGGGCGGCGGGGGGGCGACGGGCGGGCGACGGGCGGGCGACGGGCGGGCGACGGGCGGGCAACGGACGGGCGACGGGCAAGCGACGGGCGGGTGACGGACGGGCGACGGGCGGGGCGACGGGCGGGCGACGGGCGGGCGACGGACAGGCGACGGGCGGGCAACGGACGGGCGAGGGGCGGGCGACGGGCGGGTGACGGACGGGCGACGGGCGGGCGACGGGCGGGCGACGGACGGGCGACGGGCGGGCGACGGAATGGGCGACGGGCGGGCGACGGGCGGGCGACGGACGGCGACGGGCGGGCGACGGGCGGGTGACGGGCGGGCGACGGGCGGGCGACGGGCGGGCGACGGGAGAACGACAGGCGGGCGACGGGCGTGCGACGGGCGAGCGACGGGCGGGCGACGGGCGGGCGGGCGAACGGGCGGCGGGCGACGGGCGAACGACGGGCGGGCGACGGGCGAGCGACGGGCGGGCGACGGGCGAGCGACGGGCGGGCGACGGACGAGGGCGACGGGCGGGCGGGCGGCGGCGGACGGGCGACTGGCGGGCGACGGGCGAGCGACGGGCGGGCAACGGGGGGGCAACGGACGGGCGACGGGCGGCGACGGGCGGGCGACGGGCGGGCAACGGACGGGCGACGGGCGGGCGACGGGCGGGGTGACGGACGGGCGACGGGCGGGCGACGGGCGGGCGACGGGCGGGCAACGGACGGGCGACGGGCGGGCGACGGACGGGCGACGGGCGGGGCGACGGGCGAACGACGGGCGGGCGACGGGCGGGCGTCGGGCGGGCGACGGGCGGGCGACGGGGCGAACGACGGGCGGGCGACGGGCGGGCGACGGGCGGGCGGGCGACGGGCGGGCGGGCGACGGGCGGGGCGATGGGGCGGGGCGACGGGCGGGCAACGGGCGGGCTGGCGGGGGGTCGAGGCGCTGGAAGTCAGGCTGGGAGAGTTTGAGAGCGCTTGGTAATAGAGCAGTAGTCGTTAAAGATTACAACTTCACTTCGTGAACTGGGAGGACATAGGTTCAAGTCCCGGAGGTGGCGGCTTATTCCAATCCGGTTGGTACGGGTGACTTCGCTTTAGAGACTTCTAGTGGCCGGCTGCGTTTTAGTGGTCGTATGATATGAGAAACTTTCGAAAAATGAGGCGAGGGTGACTAATGCGCAAGGGAGATATGGAAGCCGGAAGAAAACATAACTCAATTCCGGAGAGGGGGGGTTATACTGAATTCACATACGAAACGTTCGTGTCAGAACGTGATAAGGAATAGCACATGGGAAGGAAAAAAGGAAATTGAAAGTGACAGAAGGTAACGGAGGAGAAATTGTGAGTTATCCCATAATACACTCACAGAGCCTGAGGTTTCCAAAGAAAAAAGAATTACACGGAGACCTGACGAATTGCACTTTCGCTTAAATCTATGAAGATGTGTTGATAAAAAGCATTTAAGTATTCATGTCAAACACTCCGGCTGCTTTCTTGAAAACAATACACAGATATATAACTCCAAAACGGAGACAACCTAGAATTTTGAGGCCAAAGGCTTCAAAGAAACGTTCCTCACGTCATAATATACAGAATGAGATCTTCTTGGACATTTGGAAAAAAGTACGGTTGTATTAGCCCGATTCCGAATTTTCGCAAGGACAACTTCAGATACCTTTCTCAAGAATGAACAGCTTTCTTAATGTTTGTGCGACTATCAAGAAAAGCGAAAAGCAAATTGTCAAGGAAGATTGTATAATTACTTCGAATATTTTTAAGGAAGTGCAGTGAATTGTTCCAAGATCATTGTCTATAATACTGAATAAACCTTTATTGAAAATTTGTTTCAAATATATTGGAAGTTCCATTTATACATGTTTTAAACATGCGAGATTTCTTTCACGGGTACGCTAGTTTATTTTAAATAAAGCACACGCTTACCACATTTCTGAGGTAAAAATTATGTTTAGATTTTCTAAAAAAAGTCTTTATTTCTGTCAACAATTATACCTCCTGAATGGAACAATAATTCACAAACATCAGAGAATGACTAAGTGCGGGCCGATTAAAAGAAAATATGATTGACATTTGTTTGACGCCATGACACATCCAGGGAAACGACTAATTACAGGGCTGAAATTGGCACTGCGGAATTTGCTGGAGCGCTGCCATCTGTTTTCCAGTCGTTCTGAGATTTCATTCAATCGTCGAATAAACTGCCAGACAAGCGGCGGAAGGCTGTTAGCGAGGAAAACAAAACAGAAGTTTTAAAGCATAGAGTTAAAAATTAAAGTCGCTTTAATTACACCTCACCCAAAAACCATCAATGTGTTTTTATACATCGAATGTCGAAAATATGAATATCGAAACATATGAACTGACATTTCAATGTTTATTTCATTTTAAATTTCATTAAAAATGTTTCGAAATGAGATTATTGGGAAGTATTATCCACACACAATACATTCAAAACGTAAAAACAGCGAGCATTTAAATTTAACATCGATGTTATAAAACCACAGGCCACTGCTGTCAAGGTCGATGCCACTGAGCGGGAGTCCGTGGCACGAGTGCCACGACGAAATCGCCTCTCCACGCAGTTCATCACTCCGCCACAAGAAACAACGCCGTCACTATTGTAAAAAGGCTGCTACTAGTTTCTTACTTACTGCTAATAGTTTCCTTTCTGGTGCTAGTTGCGCAGAGAAGCTCGTGGCATGCTACGGTGCCACGAAGCGTGCCACTGACAATAAAAGACCTTGACACCCGCTGCCATAGGCTGCTAAACACCGATGTTTTGAAAGCATCGATGTCGTTGCCTCATCACTAGTTGGGGACGACCTGAAAGGTGGCAGGGGAGGGTCGTGGAGGACGGCAAAGGGGGGACAGGGTGGGGCTGGGCAGGCAGGATTCGAAGGAGACATGGAAAAGAGAGGTAGGGAAGGGAGCGCCGCCACATGGGTATGCGGAAACATATAGTGCGCTATTTGTTACTTTGCCCCTCAAGGCTCGTCTTCACGATATTTCCCGCCTTTTCTCAGTCGTGCCGCTAGATATCGCTTGATCGAGACCGTATCAAGCAGTGCTTGCGACCACGCGACACCTAGCGCAGGAGCGAGAAAGACCCGAAACACCGAGCGATATTCTATCGTGGCCATAGTAGCTTGAGGGGCAAGTTACAAAAATCGCACTATAGGTGAGACAATGGAGAGGGGTGGGGTGCATTGATGAGCGATTCCGGACACGTCAACTACTACGGTCATTAGTCCCGTACGTGTGTCCCGATTTATCGTAGGAGGTGGCGGTGATCTTCCCCCGCCGGATAGCAAGATCCGGAGCGGACCTACACGTCGACTTGCGGTACCCCAACCGGGTACCTCCCAACAGCGTGGCACCGACCCAGCCGGGAGAAGCTCTCAGTGTAAACTCCCGACTGGTCTCCCAACATACGTGACAGCGTAGAGCTTGTGAGTGTAAGTTATGTTAGTAAGGGATGAGGATAGGACAAGGAAGAGGAGGGAAAGATAGCGCGCGGTGCGCGGTCCGTTGGTTAGGGTGCTGCTCCAGCATTCGCGTTGATGAGAGAAACCACGAAAAGTACCGATCAGAGAGGCCGGACGCTGGAATTCTCTTCCACGCAGCGGCAGCCACGACCTTCTAGCTAGCTTCGACCACGATCTAGCTAGCGTCGAAAATCCTGCCACCGTCGGGAGTAGAACCCTAGGACCTCCGGATCAGATGCACTGCAGTGACATCAGTTGACGAGCTGAACCCTCTCCCGGTTGTTTGGTGAAGCTGTTTTAAAAAGTCGGTGGCTGGCCCGCAAGGGAATTGTGAGTGTCGCCCCTACGCTTCTCCTCTAGACTGCGGCAGAATTCGACCCCGGGATGGAGCGGTTGGTGACGCAGCGGAGCGGGCGTGGAGAGTGGGGAGGAGGTGCCGGGGCGAGGCGGGGCTGGGCACGGCGGGGCGGGGCAGGGCTGGGCGGGAGCGGGGCTGTTCGGGGGGGTCTTGATTGGGCGGGGAGGGGAGGGCCGGGGCTGGGGGGAGGAGAGGGCTGAGCGGGAGGGAGGGCCGGGGCTGGGCTGGGCGGGGAGGGGGCTGGGCGGGGCAGGGCGGGGCTGAGCGGGCTGGGCGGGGAAGGGTGGGGCTGGACGTGGTGGGGGTCTGGTCGGGGAGGGGAGGGGAGGGGCTGGGCGGGCTGAGCGGGGTGGGCGGGGCTGGGCAGGGCTGGGCAGGACTGGGCGGGGCTGGGCGGGGCTGAGCTGGGGGCTGGGCTGGGAGGGGAAGGGTGGGGGCTGGGCGTGGTGGGGGGGCTGGTCGGGGAGGGGGGACTGGGCGTGGTACGTGGGGCTGGGCGGGGCGAGGCGGAGTGAGGCGGGCGACGCGGGGGTAGACGGGGCTGGGCGGGGGGTAGACGGGGCTGGGCGGGGGGTAGACGGGGCTGGGCGGGGGTAGACGGGGCTGGGCGGGGGGGAGGCGGGGCTGTGCGCTGCCGGGAGGCGCCCCGCCCTTTGATGTCGCCGCCTCGCGTGCATGAGGAGGCCGATCGCTGCACAAGCGCTCGCTCCCCCCTCTCCCGTCACCGCTCCCGCGCCGCCGCTGCAACCTCATGCAGGGAATTCCTGCTGCAGCGCAATTTGCGGTATCGCTTTTGTTCCCTCGAGCACTGGGCGAATCCGCGCCTGATTGAATTAACCTTTTAGAGACCGAGTTTTTTTCCTTCTGCACTCCGTGCGGTACCGACTTTTTTAAATAGACGAATTTGCTTGACCCTAGTGGAGGTTTAACTGCGGCGAGTGATGACAGCTACCCCAAGTGTTGAAAGTCCTTGTTGATAGAGATTTAAAGGGATTAACTGAGTAAAACAGTATCAACTTTTCCTCTCCAAAATCAAGTAATATTGTTTTGAGCAATGATCTTTTCATTTTTCTATATTTTTCATTCTTTTCTCCACCCACCCCGCCTGCGCAACGAAGTTTTCTGCATTTGATGTTTAAAATGTCTTTATATTTAGAATGTTTCAGAATTTAAAAAATATTTCCCACTTGCAAAGAGGTAACCTACAGAATACTTTATGAAAATTAATTACAAAGTTGGAATTTGAAGAAATTATTATACTTTCAAAAAAAATATTTTCAAATATTTTAAAGTAGCTTTTTAGGTTAATGGATATATATAAACTATTAAAAGTACGATTTTTTCCAAATTTTTCAAAGTGTTTTGGAAAGTAAAAATATGAAAATCATTTCTAAAAATGAAAAAGTATTTGATTTTCCTTAATTTTATTTTAAATGCGTAAGAAATGTATTTCGTACACCGTGGATAAAGCTAAATCCTAGTGATTTAGTATCTTGAACGGATCAATTCACGAAGATGGACAGCTTGATCGGAGCTGAAAATGTTTAATTATATTGGCTTGGATCATCTTCCAGACTGGACGCAGATGCACAGTCACTGTCACTGTGCAAAATTAAACTCAATTTCACGTGTTGTTAGCGATTGTTCTCGACGAGTCATTTTTATCTTCAAAAAGCACACGACCCAAGCGCAAGCAGCAGAACTCTTAGCAGAAATACGACTGCGATCGCCCAAGTGAGAAGCGTGGGCCGAGGCGGGTTTGTTATGACTGGGGGGGGGGGGGGTGACAGGAGATAGTAGACAGTGAAGCGCTACATATAAGTACAGAGGGCATAAGAAGAAGGCGCCCTAACAACAGAAAAGCTTTGATAAACTGACGAGATATTTATATGGAACCACGTCGTTGGTTTATGCCAATACAATAAAATATTAAGACATTGCAAATAATACAATACAATACATAACAAAATATGAAAATAATATATTTATTTCACTGATAGAAACTTGATTTTACCCTGTTGTTATCTGCTACTGTAGAAAAATATCTTTCTAGTACAATTTAATTATTACATACGAAGTTATAATAAATATCATGGAACAAATTTGTGAAAGTTTGCATGCCATACGAAACCCAATTGTACGTTACAAATTGCAAACAGAAATCATCTCTTTTGTTCTTACTGCGGTATGTGATCTTATTATGATTTTATTGCCGTTAAAGCGGCGTCTCCAGGCCAATATTAAATGGCGATCAACATTCTCGTAAGTTTCTCAAGCTGCGGCGCACTGTAGAAGCATGAAAATACAGAGCAGCCCACGCTCCCTTTCGCGCCTCCAGACCGTACTCCGTCAACACATCCCTGGCGGATGGCGTAGGCCGGAGCGCCGAACGTGAGAATCGCCGCGCCGCTGCTTGTCACCGCTCAACAAGCATAGATAAAAGCCGTCGCACGCCTTCGGAGGTCAAGCGAAAAAGATCCCATTGGTACCGCTGGGTTGAAATGCTCTGGGAACCTCTTCCCATTAGTCTTTAAAAGGTTAATGCAAATAATTATTTGCGTCCTTTGTTCCCCAATTTCGCTTTTTTTCACTTTACTACAAAAAAACAAACTCTATTCAAATATTGGGTATTAGTGGTTTCCTCAGGTGATGCCGCGGAATCGTAACAATTAACGGCATTACATAGACAGTAACGCGTTGCTACAAAATATGGTAATTCGAATTGTTGCCCATCACTTGCATTCTTTTGCAGTAGCAACAGATATCCAGTGAAGTATAATATTGAAACTGTTCTTAAATTGTTATAGATAAAGGCGCGATACGCGAGATTAGAATCAAGCAGGCCATTCAAACGTCATATCCTTCCATTCGCACTGGTATAAAAAAAAGACTTCGCTTAAGCACTTTATGGCTCGCATCCGGCAATCGTTTCGAAAACTGGAAAGCTATTTTCTTTGTCTCCGGGAGACTAAGAGATCTGGAGCTCCCCTGCGCGGAGAAGTCGGCGATTACTTCCCAAGGCCTGCGGAGCGTCGGGACCTTTCCAGGGCAATGTAGAGTTCCGTGTTTATGGCTGCCTTTTTTCTCCTGCCGTGTGTGTGGGCGAGCGAGCGACAACGAAAACACAGCGCCGACGCCGCCGACGTCATCGTCGTCGCTACCAACGTCTCCGCCGCCGCCGCCGCAGCCACCGCCGCCGTCGCCACCGCCACCGCCACCGCCGCCGCCGCCGCCACCGCCACCGCCACCGCCACCGCCACCGCCACCGCCACCGCCGCCGCGACCGCCACCGCCACCGCCGCCGCGACCGCCATCGCCACCGCCAACCGCCACCGCCACCGCCTCCGCCTCCGCCACCGCCTCCGCCATCGCCACCGCCACCGCCGTCACCGGCCGCCACCGCCTCCATCCCGACGACCGTCGCCGACGCAAACGCCGCCGGACAAAGGCCAGACGGGCGGGCTCGTGGTCGGCGCCGGCGTTCCCGCTGCCGCTCGCTGCGGCTGTCAGCGTTCCCGCAACGGCCTCCGTTCCTCGGCCGAAGTGGGTTACTAGAGCTCCGGCAGGGCTCAGACGTCGACGGTCACGCCGCTGGCCGCACACCCCTCGCTCGTTCCAGCGAAAGAAACGCTCCACGTTTATTTGTTGATCTTCTGGTTGTCCTGGTAACGCCAATCGAGGCAAGCAGGCTCCCCCCAGCTTTTCAGAGTGTTTGTGGGCCTTAACAAAAGCACGGGGACAGTACAAAAGGGTCTCGTGAAACAAAAAATGAAGGCTGTTCCTAAATACGACTGCATAATGTTGAGGGTTGAAACGTTTATGTCGGTAAAGCTGAGTTTCCTCCCTGAACTATTATTTTGCGATATGTTTTCGTTGTTTAACACACTATGCAAATAATGTATTCAACCGCACAACTGTGCACACAAGCTTGTAATAAATGATTGACAAACCACGAAAGTAACCTGTTCAAAGGATTTGGTGAAATTTGAAGTTTTAATAACACTAAATTTAATCGTTGAAGAAAACACCAAAAAGACAAGGCGACCATGTTATTTCCCACCGGTAACAACATAGCAAAGATTATCGCATAATAGCTTAGAACCAGAATTTTTAATTTTGGCATATACCTTTTGAATGTACAATACATTTTGTGAACATGTAACATTATCATATTACACTTTTCACATTCAATTGTTCACTTTTCATTCTCATCACAAATAGTTTTTGTCTACCTCGTTCCAGCTTGGGCATACAGATAAACCTTTAAAAAGAACACTCATATGCATACATAAAAGCTAATCATTTACACAGAATGTCCATACTTTTGTCTGGTGAAGGAAAATATTTTCGCTAGACACTCTTTCAATGAGACGCTATTGAAATATTGAATTCATCATTTTGAGTTGCTTAGGCCTTATTCTTACAATACTAATGAGAAAATTTGCTAAGAAATATGTAATTAAAAATTAATAAACATCGCAAAACGATTTCTGGAGAATAGAGGGCATAAAAGGATGTAAACCAAAAAAGTTAATTTGATTTCGTGTCATGCCGGACACAAAAAATCTAAGTTACTTGTAGGACTACTACCTTTAAATCTCTCACATTATTAGTAGGGGGATGACTCGCACTGTCAAGAGATCCTCAGAACAACACCAAGCCATTTAAGATTAAAATCGAGGTCACGGTACTTAACGAACGTCTCCTGGTCGTGACAGGGAATGACAACGACGAGGCAATCTGGGCGAGGACACCTAACTGTGAGTGGTGTCGAAACAAAGAGCGCCTAACGACGTCTGGAGGCGAAGATAACGCAACGCAGGTGGTAGCTTGCCGTTGAGCGGTGGCAAGGTCGGGCGAGGGCAAGCTTGCAGACAAGTGGTAATGCAAGGGCGAAGGCAATGCCAAGTTCAAAGGCGCGGTAAAGGTGTTGGCGAAGGTGAGAGCAGGGGCCAATGAGATTGGGGGGCGTGAGACGGCGAGAACAAGGGCATGAGACACGCGGAATGTAACTGGGAGTGTGGGGGCAATTGCGAACGGATGACATATGAGGGAGAGGGCAGTGCGTGTGCGAGGGGCATTGCGAGTGCGAGAACAGGGTGAGAGCAAGGATGAGGGCGAGGGCAGTGTGTGTGCGAGGGCAAGCGCGTGTTGCGAGGGCAGTGCATGTGAGAGGGCAGGGCGAGAGCAAGGGCGAGGGCAGTGCGTGTGCGAGGGCAAGGCGAGAGCAAGGGCGAGGGCGAGGGCAGTGTGTGTGCAAGAGCAAGGCCGAGGACAGTGTGTGTGTGCGAGGGCAGGGCGAGGGCAGGGTGAGGGCGAGGGCAGGGTGAGGGCGAGGGCGAGGGCAGGGTGAGGGCGAGGGCGAGAGCAATGGTGAGGGCAGAGCGAGAGCAAGGGTGAGGGCACGGCGTATGCGAGGCCGAGGGCGTAGGCGATGACAAGTGGGAGTGCAAGGGCGGGCGATCGGGCCCGGCCGGGCGTTGTCATTGGCCCGGGAGGGAGGTGGGGGCGCGCGGAAGCAAACCGAGAAAACCTAATAAGCCGCTAATGGCATTAGGGCGGCTAACTCGATTTGCGGCCTGCGCTTCGGCGAGGCCTTGCAAGCCCAGCCCTCTGAGCCCGGGCGCCCAGGCACCGTGAGCCGCTCTGAGCGGGGGCGACGCTCGCAATTCCCTTGCAGGCCAGCCAAAGACTCTTTAAAACATATTCTAAAGCAGTTGAGCTTCGCCAAACAACCGGGAGAGGTGGCTCAGGCCATCAACTAATGTCACTGCAGTGCCTCTGACCGGCAGGCCCTAGGGTTCTACTCCCGACGGCGGCAGGGTTTTCGACACTAGCTAGATAGCTAGGTCGTCGCAGCTCTCAACCACGCAGCAGCAACGAATGCAGTTATTGAACCATCGCAGCGAATTGAAGGGTCGAAACGCCCCATTCGATTGATTGATTGTTAGTGATTCCGGGCGCGTCAACTAGTAGTGTCATTAGTCTCGTAAGTGTAGTGCCTGTTTTCTCATCGGGAGGTGGTGATCTTCCCCCGCTGGCGAGATCCGGCGCCGACCTACCGTAGGCTAGCGGGGTTTTCTCAAACCAGGTATCTCCCACCAGCGGGGCACCGCCCCAGCCGGCACGAACTCCAATCTCCCGACCTGTCTCCCGGCATGTGTGGTAGTGTGTGTTTGTCGGTGCAAATGTGTGTAAGAGGAGAGGATAGGACAAGGAAGAGGAAGGAAAGATCGCGCGCGGTCCGTGGCCCGTTTGTTAGGGTACTGCTCCGGCATTCGCCTGGTGTTGATCGGAGAAACCACGGAAAACTACCGATCAGATCAGCCGGCCGCTAGAATTCTCCTCCAGACAGCTACTAAATTCGAAATGCTACCACTGGAACGTAGGACCTCCCGGCCAGAGGGACAGCAGTGGCAGCTGTTGCTGCCCTGAGCCACCTCTCCCACGCCCCGCCCGAAGGTCTCTCCGCGCCGGAAGCGAGCACTTGCTCTCGCGCTGCTTTATGGCGCTGGCGCCGCGACAATCGAGCGCGCGCGCGCCCGCCGCTCCTTACGGCCCGTTCATCAGCGCGTGTTTCGAACTTGCACTAGACTTGTGCATGGGACTTGTTTTAGAGCCCTCTGACTGGACAGTGAGGCGGCGCAAGAAACGAAAGCGACAAAACACACTTTGAAGAGACAGACAGACAGACAGACAGACAGCTTGTGCATTCGAAAATAGGAGTGGAAGGGCGTTCGTTAGAATATTAGTGAGGTTTATGAAAGAACAATTAGAGGCATCAAAAAGTTATAAAACGTGTAATTTATGTAATCCGAATTTAATGGTAATCCTTAATTGAAAAATTTGGGGGCAGTTTATTAGTGCAAAAAATTACATACTTATTAAGGAGCTTCTCATACTTTTTAAGAAATTTGGGATACGCAATTGATATTTGAAGGAAGGAAAACAATTTTAGGATATTTTGTGGGGAACAAATTTAGATTGATGTTCGTAAAAGCAATTACTTTTATTCTTCTCTTTTGACTTCCATGTTTACAAAACGGGTTGCAAGTTATCTCTCATTTATTTCACATTTCGCAGTTGAAAATTCAGCCCCAAACTCTTTTTTACATTATCCAACTTTCATAAACCTCATTAATATTCTCACAAGCGCCCTGCCACTACTCTTTTCGAATGCACCAGCTATCCACAGCTGTTTGTCTGTCTGTCTCTTCAAAGAGTATGTGTCTCAGACAAATGTCTCGCTTGCGTTTCGTGCGCCGCGTCAATGTCAAATCAGGGAGCTATAAAATACGTGCAATGCACAAGTCTAGTGCAAATTCAAACCATGCCGCCCGGCCGCTGCCGTCACCCGATCCCACGCGTCGGGTGGCTCCGCGGGACGGGAGAGGCGCTAGTCCTCCTGAGTGTCAGGCGACAGGGGGAGGAGGAGGATACGACCAAGCGCGAGGGGAGGCCTTGAGGAGAAAGACGGCCAGTGGTAGAATTCGTCCTCAACTCTATTGCCTTGTTTT
Organism: Acheta domesticus; assembly: GCA_031308135.1. Taxonomy (NCBI): domain Eukaryota; kingdom Metazoa; phylum Arthropoda; class Insecta; order Orthoptera; family Gryllidae; genus Acheta; species Acheta domesticus. The sequence goes on from JAHLJT010009436.1 coordinate 10,898,131, forward strand.
ACGTCGCGAGTCTCAGGCCATCACGCCTGCTCTTCTGTCTCAATATGCAAATTTGCTAGGCACCTTTCACCATCTAGCGGAGAACATATCACTAAGGCGATGAAACAAGCGGCTTCAACTTATTTCAGAGGCTTCTTATAGACTTGATCTTTTACATACAGTAAATCTACAACATGGAACGGATGGCTTTACTTCCCCACCGAAGGATGTACGAAGGGTTTTTCGCCCTTAAAAATCCATGGCTCTATCAGGTCAGACCGGCAAACTTCGATATAACAGCCTTTTACACTGTTAAACTCACCGAAGCCGGAAAGAAACTTCTCACACTTGGGAAATCTAAATTAGCCTTCTTGCTTTCCAACGCAGCTTAGGAGGAAGATTGAGGAATTGGTGAATTCAGATCAGAACAGTTGTAAAGACGATTTTCCTTCTTTGTTGATACCTTCCGCCCTCGCGGTTTAGCTCATTGGTCAGCGTGCTCGCTTTCCATGACAAGACCCAGGTTCGATTCCCGCTCGGACAAGATTATAGTGCGCGTTTTCTATGCAATGCTCCAGTGTGCGTTGCTGTGTGACAAATGAGAAAACTTATTTCTCTCGTTGAGAAGACCGTAATATCGTAGGGATGTCTTCGTGCTAACCACACGTACCCATTAACCCATGGCCGCGAGCTCCTGCTAGGCTCTGGCCCGTAACTTGCTGTCGCGCCAAGTACAGACCGGCAGAAGTACGTAACATCCAATGTTACAATCTCTATCGTTATATCCACAACCTGAAGGGCTCTAGAGCGTCTGCTGGCGGAAGGCATAGAAGGAGGACCAACAAAACACGGAGAGAAGCTGAGAGGAAAGACACTACGAAAGTAAGATTCACTGAGCCAGTATTGGCAATGTCAGATGGGCTGCAGGTTTCGCGAGGCAGGGACGAAAGCAACATTCGCACTATCATGTAATCATTTGTCTCTTAATTGTTTCAGGCGAGGTCGTCTTCGAGGCAATTTCCGAGTGTCGACGTAGTGTTCATATTGCGAAACGATCCGGACCTCACTTTCAATCGCCACTGCATTGAGAAAAAGGATTTCATGCGAAGACAAATCGTAGACTAAATACGATATTAAGTTGGCTGTCCGGGTGACGCCGCGTCCATGGCAATGGTGCCGACGTTTCGACGCCATTCTGCGACCTTCCTCAGGGCGTAATGCGAAGGTCGCAGAATGGCGACCGAAACGTCGGCACCTTTGCCATGGACGCGGCGTCACCCGGACAGCCAACTTAATATTGACTCCGGCCGCGGAAGCCTACGCTCTCACTAAATTACGATGATTAGAGCGGATAAAAAACAGATTGGTGCCAAAAATAAACAGTGATTTTTGTCTTGATCTAAGTCTATCCGGGAACGTGTAGATAAACGAACTTTCTGCAGTGCCCGTGCGCACCCATGAAGTAGGGAACATAAAAATATATCGTGAATAAATACGAATACGTAAAGAAAGAAAGAAAGAAAGAAAGAAAGGAAGGAAGGAAGAAAGGAAGAAAGGAAGGAAGGAAGGAAGGAAGGAAAAGAAACGCACGGGCATGAAAATCAAAATGAGAAATAAACAAAGACAAAATAAGAAGGCGCCAAGCATGAGAGATGCAAACAAGGAAGAAACCGAAAGAAGGACGAGAAGTGGGAAGAAGGGAGGAGGAAGGAGACAAGGGAGGGAAAAGAGACGAGGGGATGGGAGCGCGGTGCACCTTGGCCCGGCTGCTGCCTCCCGGAGTCCCTCCCTTTGACGAGCAAACGCACCTCGGCGCAGTGCAAATACGGGGGCGGCCGTCGCCGGGCGAGGCGCGGGCAAATGGACAGGAAAAATAGGCGCCGCCTCAAAGAGGGACGACGCAAAGGCCCTGCTCCTTTGTGTCCCAAGAGGTTGGTGGGGACCCACAGATCAAAGCCCGCATAATCGTTTGGGGCCGTTATCTCGATGTCTCAACTGAGGGCACGGTGTGCAGTAAGCAGTTTATAATCGGGCCCCTTCAATTGAAGGTTTTTTAGCACTATCCCTTTATGCCGAGCCATCCCACGTCTTAACCCTCTGATACCGGTGATACCCAAATACAGTGTACGTTGCTGTGTGACAAATGAGAAACTCATTTCTCTCGTTGAGAAGACCGGAATATCGTGGGGATGTCTTCGTGCTAACCACACGTACCCATTAACCCATGGCCGCGAGCTCCTGCTAGGCTCTGGCCCGTAACTTGCTGTCGCGCCAAGTACAGACCGGCAGAAGTACGTAACATCCAATGTTACAATCTCTATCGGTTATATCCACAACCTGAAGGGCTCTGGAGCGGGCTCCACAATTCCACAATTCAACTATTCCAAAGGCCAGGCTTGCAATTTTTTCCTTTATCTTTCTGGAAAGGAAGTCTCTCTTTCTTGACTTGTACACAAAATTGTACACACATTGTTTAAAACAATATAAATCTACATTCCAGTTAACATTTTACAAGATAAAATGAAATAAGTTAAATAATGCCAAGAAGATCATTATCCTAAGAAAGGAGAAAGCATCCGTTGACGGGAACGCTTCCCACAAGTAAATCCATATTTTGTTTGGAGGAAATTTTTCAAAGCAAGGAAGATTTCAATGGGGGACTAATACGATACATGGATGATGCTCATTGCGGCAATCCAAGAAAATCACATTTATCCAGTGAGACGAAGTGCGAAAGAAATATGAAATGCAATGGGTAAGATTGGAATTTGAATTGACTAGCAAGTGATTACACGGAATTTTTCGAAGCCATTCAATGTTTATTAGAAACGAAAAGTTACTAATTAATATGCGAAGATGATGGCGAATAGTATTATTGAGTTCCGTAATACGAAAAGAAGATTAGAACTAAACGCCGTTCCATAAACGAAAACTCTTGCAAATCGTTTCGCATGCAAGTCGAAAGGGAAGTAAGTTCATGTGTTATTGCAGTCAATATATTACAATTGTATATTCGCACTTTCCTTCCCGAATCCTATTAGAACTTTACTTTTATTTCATATGCTTCACAAAATCTGATATTGTTTATCGATAAGAGTTCTAATTATTCACACACACATTTGCTTCTGCGACAACGAAAGTCAATGAAAAAGAAAGGAGTACGATCGTAAATAGAAAGATTTGGCACTTGCATTATTCCTTCATGCGAAGCCCATCCCCAAAACAAACAAAAAGAAAGCGCAAACTTTCTATGTCTGAAAGATATGTTGACAGTACGAAATATCTTTTTTGTAGAGGCAGAGGAAATGTGGAATTTAATGATAATTGTATTTATATATTTGTTATTTATATGAAAAATATTATTTATTGTTCGAGAATATTCAGAATATACAAGAAATGTTAAGATAGGAACGGAAGAACAAAAAGAAGCCCAAGAATGTGAGTTAATTGCGTCAAACGAGTATTCAAGATTAAAGAAAAATATGAATATCTGGCCATGTTCAGCCAATGTATTAAATCAGTCAACTTTAACAGAAATTATGAAACGAACATTTGCTCAACTCAATCCTTTCTTAACACGCAAGCCAATACAAGTTTCTTTTCTTTTTCTTGCAAGTAATTTAAGCATCACTTACGCCAGGTGTCATGGTCTTCTACTGGTGGCAGTAGCACGCTTCGAGGCACCGTAGCATGCCATGAGTTTCTCTGCGCAAATAGCGTCCGGAAAGGGAACTATTAGTAGTAGTCCCGCCGTTTTACAATAGTGGTGGTTTTTTGTTGAGGTTGTTCGTTGTCTTGTGGTGGGGTGATGCACTGCATGGAGGGGCAATTTCGTCGTGGCATCGACCTAGACATCACTGACTTACGCTTTTTACAACAGCACGATGAAAGAGGGCCGGGAGGGGGGGGGGCAGGCTAAGAAAGGACTGGTCGGGCGTTTGCAGGCCGACGCCTCCTCCATCCCCGCGCCGCACGTCACTTCACCAGATAAAGAAAGACCTGCCCTGACCCCGCCACTGACCCCATCAGCATGCAACGAGGTCGACACCTTCACGCCACCGCAGGTTCCATCTGGAGGCGGAAGGCCGGCCAGAGCGAGGGACCTCGAATGGATGAACACGTGGAGAATGACAGACCGTACACTTCACCCACAGCCAAGACATTAAACAACGAACAAATAATCTGCCATCCACAGAACAGCACAATTAAATATCTTGGAATCAACACTGACACGAGACTTAACTGGGCAAAAACTATTCAAACTAAAGTATTCCAAGTGAAAATGAAATTACTACAACTCAAACCTGTTATTGAAACCTATAGAAATTCCTCACTACCATACAGCACGGCCAGAGCCACCTGTGGCAGCATGCGAGGGCAGGGTTAGGGAGCGTTCGCAAGGTGGCCTTGGGAGAATCCTTTATGTCAACGACGACGAAACAATTCAATGTAAAAGTTTAGCTTATAAAAGTCGTAGAAAAAGTACCGTATGAAACTCGATCACTTGTATGAAGTTTACGATACTCGCTCGTATCGTAATATCACACTCGTGTATTAATACCCATCATTACATCACCGTTTCATATTGTACTATTTTATTAAACTTCAACTTGAGTACTGATTTTCTATATTCGCTGTACATTACCGGACAAAACGCTATTCACGTATTTCTTTATTCTTGACGATGTGCCGCGGCGAAGTGACTCAGAATGGTGATAACCCTATTAATTCAAACGGTCGGCGATTCGCAGGTGGGAAGTTGAAATATACCTAGTAAATATGCGACCTACTGACTCTACGTGAGACTGTATTAGTCAAATATTTAGCTTTAAGATGTTTGTACCTACGTGTGCCAACGTGTGGTAATAATCGGTGTGCCGTGTGTTCCAGTACGTACTACGTTGTTTATATATGCACGAATGAGCATACCCGTATTTATCTCTTTACGTTAGAAACTTGTGACTACATAATTACGTATGTATGCACAATTGCACATACTATGTACCAATGCAATCCCAATGCATGTGCGATATTCTTTCGTTGCGGCAGAAGTTGCAACATGGCTGCTAAAGAAGAATTAGAGGAATAAAAGCATTCCGATCTCAGGACGGCACGAATCGCGCGCTCGAAAGCGCTCGAGCGATTGGCACAGTCTGCGCAACACCTCCCACTCTCCGGCTGCCAGAGATCGGCGATACTGTGTCAAGCTCCGGCTTCACTCTGCAGCCTTCGGCAGCAAGCAATTGTTTCCTTGGACGCTTATCTGCCTCCAGATGCTTGCTGATTCAATGAAGTATCACATCCCTCTTCAATTCTTCGTCCGGAACGCAGTATGTTACATTTAATATTTGTAAATTGTTTTTAAACATAAACTAAAAATAATTACAAGAAAACTAAAACTCGCATGTGATGCGAATAATAGAAGTAATGATAAAGCGATCTGATGGAGAGAAAATTAAAATTTTAACATTTGTAACTGGTGATTATCACATTGATGAATTTCGTATTCTAAGTTCATTTATCAAGTCCGTGATTTTCTAATAAATTCCAAAACCTGTAGGTAAAACTACTGCCTCAAACTGAAATAGCGCAATTGTTGCCCAAATGAACAAAAAAAATTTTGCAAATCCAAACACATTTCTTGAAATGCTGAGCCTCCAACCCATTTTTTTCTTCCGCTTAGGATCTCCTTAGTGGCTGACCAAGTGGCAAACCCCACAGCAGCCTAGTCCCTCTCATCTGGACTTCCTTTAAATCTGCCTTTAAAATCTTCAACTCAGCCGTGGAGCCAAGGACGCCAAATTCCCTTGGCAATCGCATTGCCATGTCTGGCTCTCGCCCCACTGATTACATCGCATTAATATCAAGGCCAAGCAACGATCCAAGCACTTGCTTCTCAAAAGACGAATTTTACTATACTCTCGAAATAACTCATATTATAAAATATAGAGGTATGTACGTGAAAGTAATATTGAATGATTTACACGAAATAATATTTAATGTAAATTACTTATTTCTGTTGAAAACAGCCATGCCTACCAATGCGTTAATCCGTCCTGAACGAAATTGTTACATTCTATGTGATTGCGGAGTAGCATTGGGGGCCGTCCATGAATTACGTAACGCAAATTTCGAGTATTTTCAATATCCCCCTCCCCTTTGTAAACGCATTTTCTTATCTTTGGGTAACGCAGCGTAAGGCTGCCTCAGACCCCCTCCCTCCTCCTTTAGCGTTACGTAATTTAAGGATGACCCCTAGTCTCATTCCTTCAAAGTTGAAAAGAAACCATTATCATAACTTTGAGCCCGTAACAACAGGTTTAACTTTCATTATTTCTTGAGTACGTTTCTTTACTCGCAGATAGTTCCGCAGATCGTGATTCTACTTCCGGCAAGTCGTGAGAAAAACATGCTGAACTCAACAACATGGCGTAAAAAATACTCCACGGCAACTTTTTTGACCCTGAGACCGTCGCCAAAGGGGAAATACTTCCTCAAATTATCCTTGCATCCATCATCTGCCTCACATTTCCGCTAAAATTGTTTGGCCGAAGCGTCCTATCAAAAACCTTTCAGTAGAAATAGTATTCCTCGACGGCGACAGAGAAATATCTCATTTCCAAACAAGCCAGAAATTAAATGCAACATCGTGCTAACTTCTCTTGATATGCCCCAAGAAACATTTTTCGTGCATCCCGGGAAGTATAACGATGACTCTTTATTACTCCATTATTTTCACTTCAAGTGTCCTGAATGACCATGGGAATCTCTATCCGGTTCTTAGGGTTGCAATTTCACCCGCAAATATGCTAATGAGTGTTAAAAAATGTAAATGATTTTAGTAAATCTATGGTTCGTATTATTCGAACATAATCACGTAGTTTCTGCGAACGGAAAACAGACGCGGCAGACGAGACAGTAGACAGTCGGCTTGTTGGGGGAGGAGGAAAGGTCAGACGCGAGTGCAGAAGGGCGAGAGTGGGCGAGCGGGCAAAAGTCCGAATGAGAGGTCAAGTAAGCGGGTAAAAGAACGGGCGGTAGGGAAGGAAAAGTGGGGGAGCGGTCGCCAGTGGTCGCCGGTGGTCGGACGGGCGGGTGGTCGGACAGACGGGCGGGGTGGTCGGACAGACGGGCGGGCGGGCGGGCGGGCGGGCGGGCGGGCGGGCGGGCGGGCGGGCGGGCGGGCGGACAGACGGGCGGGCGGGGCGGGCGGGCGGGCGGGCGGGCGGGCGGGCGGGCGGGCGGGCGGGCGGGCGGGCGGGAGAGCGGGCGAGAGAACGAATGGGCGGGAGATTGAGTAAGAGAGAGCGGGTGGAAGAGCGGGCAGGCGGGTGGATGGCCGGGAGAGTAGGCGGGATAGCGGTCGGGAGAGCGGGCGGGCGGGAGAGCGAGAGGGAGGGAGAGCGAAAGGGAGGGAGAGCGAGAGGGAGGGAGAGCGAGAGGGAGGGAGGGAGAGCGAGAGGGAGGGAGAGAGCGAGAGGGAGGGAGAGCGAGAGGGAGGGAGAGCGAGAGGGAGGGAGAGAGAGAGGGAGGGAGAGCGAGAGGGCGGGAGAGCGAGAGGGGCGGGGCGGGAGAGCGGGCGGGAGAGCGGGCGGGCGGGAGAGCGAGAGGGAGGGCGCAGGAGCAGGAGAGCGAGCGGGCGGGCGGGCGGGCGGGCGGGCGGGCGGGCGGGCGGGCGAGGAGAACGAATGGACGGGAGATTGAGTAAGAGAGAGCGTGTGGAAGAGCGGGCAGGCGGGTGGATGGCCGGGAGAGTAGGCGGGATAGCGGACGGGAGAGCGGGCGGGCGGGAGAGCGAGTGGGCGGGAGAGCGAGAGGGAGGGAGAGCGAGTGGGCGGGAGAGCGAGAGGGAGGGAGAGCGAGAGGGAGGGAGAGCGAGAGGGCGGGAGAGCGAGAGGGCGGGCGGGAGAGCGGGCGGGAGAGCGAGCGGGCGGGAGAGCGGGCGGGCGGGAGAGCGAGAGGGAGGGCGAAGGAGCAGGAGAGAGAGCGGGCGGGCGGGCGGGCGCTGCGGCTCCTTACGTAACGGAGAGTCCCTTGACCTTCCGCGAGACCCTCGCCCGGAAGACAGCCTTGAGCGCCCGCCTCGCGCCGCCGCTTCGCGCGCTCACCACGTGTGCCACAAGCACTCGCCCGCCAACCGGATGCACGCTCCTCGAGCTCTTATACTGCCATTTTCGTAACTTTGCCCCCGACAGGACTCGGCTGTTGCGCTGCCATCCAATCAGGAGCGCATATTTCGCGACTGTGACGTCACTATGGTGACGTTCAAGCTCCCGATTGGATGAAACCGTCAACAGTTGATTTCTGTCAGGGGCAAAGTTACGAAAATCGCAGTATATTGGAACACGCCTCGCTTTCGCAACACCCCACGGGTGTGCCGTTCACTCATTCAGCATTGGGATGATGCCCGTACATCTATACTTCGGTTTTTTCTTCTTGGCGCACGGGGGTGTCAATAAAATGGAATATCTCACGGTATTTCGCGTGGTTCTCTGTTGCGCCGCAAGAAGTCGCATGATCGCGACTGTATCGAGCAATGCTGGCGACATGCGATTCCTGGAGGCACAGTATTGAACGACGCGAAATACCGTGAGATATTCCATTTTTTGACACCACCCCCGTGCGCCAAGAAAGAAAAATCGAAATATATTGCATTCGAGGCACGAAAAACGTTCACATAAATGCACAAAACGCCTTTCTCCATATCCTTTTTTCATACAAGAAAAATATTTTAATATGTTACCCTTTCAATATTACGTTTGTCTGTATTGCACTGTCGCCATTACAGGCACAGCTCCCGGGATTAGTACGCACTTGTAAGGTGACAAATTGTTTTGCTTATTCTTCGACAAACGAAATCCAAGATAGGAGGAAACAGCTGCATATTGATGGTACTTTGGCACTTTTCATTTGCCATTTTCTTGAATGTAGATAATCTAAGAAGTAACATTAGGGAATACTTCCTTACGGAGTCACTTTATCGCTTGATAAACAGTCCTAACTGAAAAAACATCACTATATATCATGCAAGGTGCTAAGTCAACTACACTAGAAAACAAGCGTTTCCTTCAAACTAATGTGTACGGACAAATTTACAAATAAATACGTTAACACATATTTTATCTTATACTCCAGGAGATATCGAAAGTTTTCATGTTTGTGAATGAATAAGAACCACTTCTGTTATTTAAGGTAAATTAAAAAAAAAAATTAAACGATATAGGACAAAGTTTCAGAAAAAATACATTTAATGACTAGAAGCAAACGAAGATTTCATCTCAATATTTGGTTAAACTTTAAACCTAAAGGCTTCAGGAAACATGAATTATACGAGGTTAACATACGTAGGACAATGAATTTAATGTTGGGATCAAGAATGAATAAGCAGTTTACAATACAAAAGATACACCACCTCGCTAATTTCCAAATACATTACAAAGTCATTCTGAGTAAATATGACGCACTTTCGTTTTTAACGCAATGAATACTCTAAAATCCTCTTCACCGCGGCCCGCGTGAAAGACGACGGTGCACCAGGGCGAGCGCGTCCGCCAGGCAGCCGGCCGAAAAACAGGTCAGCGAGGCAACCGCTCACTTCCAGGTCAAGCGGCGCGGGGCGGGGCGGGGGCGGCTGCACGGCGGAGACAATGGCGAGGCGGCAGGCACCGCTCGGCCTACGGTGCTCCCACGCCCCCCCCCCCCGGCGCCATCCCACTCCTGCGCTCTACCCGGGCGGCACCTGCCCCAGGTACTCCCCTTTGTGCCGCGTGGCACTTGGGAGGCATAAAAATCTATGTTCGTATATGATACGTTGCCGTTCCGGTCTTTCGATTGTGATAAAACTCATTTCTTAGACTTGCGCGAAGAATATAGGCATAGTGCTATTGGAATGGTGTGTATGCTGCACATAGACGCGCATTAACACTAGAAGGACCGAGTGTGTCAAAATGACACATTTGTGACACATACTACAACGTCGTGCTCGAGTTTTAAAAGTTAGAAAATTGGTTCTTTGTAAGTGCTTTTTTAGTGCATGAACTTTACGTTCTGTGAAGCTCAATCCTGTGATTTTCATGGAATTGGAAAAATATCATACACACACACACACACCTAGAAGGACCGCCATGTGTCATATTGACACAGTATACACATCCAAGTCTTGCTATTTCATTTTTGTCTTGTACTTCCGTTTCCCATAGGAAGTAGTATATATCTGGTTTTCAGATTGATAATACCATTGTTGCATTCTTGAAATTCGATGCATGATGTTAATGATGATTTTATGCGTTTATGCAGACTCAAGCGCCCCTGATCGGAAGCTCTATGCAACCCGCCGCGCTCAAGCAATTAAGCGCCTCTTCGCTGCATATTCTACCCCTGAGATTGTGAAATATCGGCCAGAATTATTACTTGACCGTTATCACGGATAAGTAAATCAAAATTCTCCACGACAGAGTCTTAGCGAATGCGTGCCCAAACCTCAGGAACGACATTTTAACAATAGGATACTTGACAACCATGTCCAAATCAGGACCATAGACTCAAACCGTTACTCGCCGAAAATGTTTGATCTATTAACATATTTGCAGAGCTTAGTGTAAAATGCGAATATCAACCACGTGATCAGTAGCATGCGAAAGTGTAATAGATTGCGAGAGCGAAGCGTTGCCGGGACCACTAGTTCCAGATATAAGTTCCCTGCCACATTCGTACAAAACACGTTCAAAATTAACTTTCTACTCATTCTTTTAGAAACGGATAACATAATTTAATCTTATTTCTATTGTACACTCAATTCTAATCCAGATGCGAAAATATTCAACATTTAAAAAAAAATACAATTTCAAGAATCAAATTTTGTTTGTCTAAAGAAGTTATTACATTATCCATAATTTCCTCAAATCATTTTTTTAAAGCATTCTAAGCAGTATGAATCAAAATATACCAAAGTATATCACACCAACCGAAGCAAAATTCTGCGATTCGTAACTACCTCCATTTTGATGAAAGACTGATTTATCTTGTTGTATGTTTCGTTAACATTTATGTCGGGCTTAGGGCAGTACGTATTTATAATCCCGAAAGACGATAACAGCAATTGGACAAAAGTGAATATTAAAATACATGTAGGAAGACGTAAACGAAACGCGCACACCTGCACTTTTGTGCCAGCTGTTCTCCAGAGTGGCGGCGAACGCGGAAATCAATATTTATTGGTAACCCTGAAAGATCATAGTGATGAAAATAAAGAAATTCCCAGTCGTTGTTGGAAATGGGCCAATCCAGCCGATTTCTAGAACACGGAGTTTTACACACAATACCATTTTACCATACATGTTCGTTTTAGAAAAAGAAAAGCATTAAAATTTATAATTATGAAAATCAATTATCAAATTAAACCAACGAAACAACTGTAATTTCAATTGAACAGCCTTAAATTCTTTAACTGCCCTAGTACTTATAAACAGAGCCTGGAAGTTGAGGCATCCATTTTACCTAAAATATGCAGACAAACGCGTTTATTTTTACTAAAGTATGACGAAGATAGAAGAAAAATGACATTTCTTCTATCTAAAGTAGGAGTGAAAAATTATTTTTACAAGGAATTCATGTAAAAATTTAGAATAAAAATGTGAATCATTTTAACTATTATCTGTAAAATTAACATGCAGGGAAACGATATTTTCTTCGTAATATTGATTCCACATACCATACGGTATGATTGACTACGGATTTGTTTTATACGCGACGTTGTCTCTTGGAAATTATATTGTGGACGCCCTTTTGAATCTTGAAATACCATCAGTGAAAACGGAATTATATTTTTTCGTTCTTCGCCCTAGTGTCATTGCCAGCATTCAGTTGGGTAAATAATATACAGCTTGAAAAGGGACTGGAGGCTACTCAAAAGCATGACGGAATTTCTCATGAGCTGACAAAGCCTGTCGGAATCAACGAAATAAATAACAAATCTTGACTGGTACGATCTTTTTCATTTAGATTTTAATACTGCATTTGCTTCCACAGAAAGACAAAACACGACTACGCCTTCCAATTGTCCAATTGTGCAGGTTTTTATCCAGCTTGATCGAGAACGGTACCTGAAGGAACAAAGCAAAATAATGATGTAAAGACCAGAAAAAACAGAAAAATAAGAGAAATAGCAAAAATGGCGTCAGAAGCTAAAAAGTCATAGGCAAAAAAGGCAAAATAAAAATCTACTTCAACATGAATTCCAGAAGTACAATGAAGTGGTTCCTATTGTTAAAAGTCGTAAAATAATAACAATAACAAAAAAATTTGGCATTTTGCCAAACTTCCGGGCTGTGCTTATAAAATTTGAGTGGCTATTCACTCGCTAGTTTCTCCTTTCCATCTGCTTTCTCATTCACCTGCTGGAACATTTCATTTTACTTCTCTCAATTTGCCCTTCTCTAATCGCTACACTTTACCTCTGCGCTCCTTCAGTCGATATTTCATTTCCTCCCGCTTCTTAATGTCCTTTTTATCGTACCACCGCACAACGTACTATTTCCATTACGGACAAGGGTTTCGAAATGGCTTCGTGTCGTCGAGTGCATGCAATTCAGAGTTCAATGAACTACTTTGTTATTCAGGGTAAAAAGAACGATTTAATCTGAAAAGCTGATAGTAATGTCACCATTAGTTTAAAACAGACGTTACTAATGGATTTGTGGATAGCGATTTCAAAACTTGTTGTACCCACGTTGTTTTGCAATATTATCACTGTTGGAAAAGGTTTTCAGAGAACCATTTTTCGTGGTCTGTTGAGGGCCCAACATTCACTAGTGGGTAGTGACGGTAGATACTGCTGAAATAATTAAATAACAGAAGTGAATAAAGGCGTTCACGAAAAACTCCCCTCACCACAGAGCGAACCGTCACTATCTGCAATCCCGCAAGCGCCGCGCCACGCCAACTCGCCAAACACCATCGGCGCCCTTATCTTGGGTATCGCGCCCCGTTAAGCACACACATACGCCACGAGCTGTCGTGCAATATTCGGCGCCGGGGGATCGGTAATGAAAGCGCAACACGCCGCGCCGCACCAGGCCTAGCCGAGCCTAGGGGAGGGACGGGGTGGCGCGGGGTGAGGAGGGGCGGCACGGGGGGGCGCGTGAAGGGGCGGGGTGGCGCGGAGGGGTGGGGCGGTGCGGGGAGGAGTGGGGCGGCGCCGGGGGGGGGCGGGACGGCGCGGGGAGGGGCGGCGCGGAGAGGAGCGGGGCGGCGCGGGGAGAAGCGGTGTGGCGCGAAGAGGGACGGGACGGCGTGGGGAGGTGCGGGGCGGGAGCGGGGGTGGGGGTGGGGCGGCGCGAGAAGGGGCGTCACGGGGAGTGGAGGGGTGGGGCGGCGAGGGGCCGCGCAGCGCGGGGCGGGGCGGCGTGGGGAGGGGCGGCGAAGGGCGGGGCGGCGAGGGGCGGGGCAGCGAGGGGCCGTGCGGCGTGGGGCGGGGCGGAGCGGGGCGGCGTGGGGCGGGGCGGCGAGGGGCGAGGCGGCGAGGGGCGGGACGGCGAGGGGTCGTGCGGCGTGGGGCGAGGCGGCGAGAGGCGGGGCGGCGAGGGGCCGTGCGGCGTGGGGCGGGGCGGCGTGGGGCGGGGCGGCGAGGGGCGGGTGGCGGGGGGCGGGGCGGGGTGGCGAGGGGTGGAGCGGCGAGGGGCCGTGCGGCGTGGGACGGGGTGGCGTGGGGCGGGGCGGCGTGGGGCGAGCCGGTGTGGGATGTGCGGGGTGGAGTGGCGTGGGAACGGCGGCCCGGCGGCGAACAAGGTGGCGCGGGGGAGGGAGGGCCGGGGCGGAGCAGCGCGGGGGGCGGCGGCCTTATCATCCGGGGCAGCGGCCTTATCAACGCCGCGCGAAGCCGCGTCGTTTGCAGACGACGAAATCGCCTCCGCCAACCCTCTCCCGCCGGCCGGCAACGCCACGTACTCGATGATTGACTGAGGTGTTAGGGGCTTCAACTGGGAAGGTCAGGGGCGCCAGGGGATGGGAACGGGAAGGAAACTGGAATAGAGAGATACGATCCGTGGCCCGTTGTGGAGGGTGCTGCCCCAGGAAGTGATCAGGGGTGTACACGGAAAGCGCTGATTTGAGAAGTCCGCCTACGAATTCGATTCAGGGAAGCGCCACTACGCATGAAGCCAATGCCGGGCACCCTGCTGTCGCGACCTCCCAATTATTCCGATACCCTCGAGCGTAAATTTGTGTAAATTTTATTAATTATTTAGTAAGTTAGGTTTATTAGAATGGTTATTTTATTATTATTATTATTATTGTTATTATTAATTATTGTTACCATTATTAGTATTGTGATAATAATTAGATGCATTGGTGTATAGTATTTGTATTAAAGTGTGGTGACGTGTTGTGAAGTGTAGAGCAATATAGAAGTAGAAAGAGAAGTGAAGTGAAGTGGAGTGCAGTGTACTAAATGTCGTATATGTTATTATAAATTATCTCTACAGAACCATCATAAATGTAGAATTAATGCGGTTATTGTTATTGATGCATTTATTGTTAACATTGTTATCTTATTATTATTGTTGTTATTGTCTCAAAGTAATTCTAAGTTACATTGTATTTAATTCATAATTATAATATGTAAATATAATACGTAAATTTTAATATTAAGCCACCTGGTTGCATAAACCTACTTGCGGAAATAATAAATATCTATCTGAAGCGCTGCGTTGAGGTTCGCTGCGGAGGTCAGAGGACCTCACGCGTGCGCGCACCCCGGCCCCGCCCACTTTCCGTGGAATACCACGCGATGCGAAACTTGTGCGTAAGGGCCAGTGATACACGATACACGATACATGGTACTAAAATTTGAAAATATAAAACAATTATCAAGCAGGTAAAATATATTGTTTTTATAAGTTACGCATTAAATACATATTGTGAGCAATACAGATTATTAAAAAGTAAATTGTTTAATACAAGCATACTGTATACCGATTTTCGTACATTTTAATTAAAATTAATATTGTTTTAATAAACAGAATTTAAATGATTTTTTTATAAAACTGTAATTTTAAATTTTTATAAAAGATACTTACCCCCAAAATTTGCTTCCGTATAAAAGATCCAAAATCCGGGTATGTATATGTCTCAGTTTTCGACGAACACGTAAGTGGCCATTAATAACATTTTCTTTCTCACTAAAGGCAGAAGAACGTGGTCTCATTTCAGGTTTCCTGAATAAAAGATGGGAAAGCAGCTCAAACAACCGAACTCTTATCCGTAAGAAATTTAATGACGAAGCGAGTGTATTCATAACTTAATCTGGTTTTCGCTTGTTTTTTTATTACTATTTCAAACATAATCTTGCTGTAAAACAAAAGATGGGACGGTTAGTTATTCTTTTTCTGAGAGATCACTCGGCACCTGAGGTTAATACCTCCCAACCAACCAAATCGTTATATCTGACTTTACGGCATCTAGTCCCTAATCCCGAGCCCGAGGCATGCTGGAACTGCGTTGCAGCAGTAAACAACGCGCTCTCCCACCCGACACCAATTTGCAAGATTCTTTCATTAAGTCGCATCAATTCCGACATCTCCTTAATTTTTACGGCTCCCTTCGCTAAGCGAGCGCCTTTACGTAGCTTTGCGTTAAATGGATGCGCGCGTAATTTCGCTCGCAGGGCACGTCCGCGTTGCGGATGAACGCGCGGCGCGGGGGGGGGGGAGGGCGGAGGGCGGGGGAAGGGGCGGAGGCTGCGGCTGAGGCTGGGGAGAAGGCGGGCGGGGGGGGACGGTGATGGCCAGACGGGGGAGGGGCGGGGTTGGTTACGTCTGTGTATTCGAGACGTGTGACGGGGGTTGTGCGGGACAGGTGCTGTGGGGTGGAAGGGCATGATGGGACAAGGGCGGGGAAAAGGCAGGGCGCAAAAGGCAAGGCCGGGGAAAGGAGCAGGGCGGGGCGGGGCGGGGCGGGGTGCGACAGGGCGAGATGGAGCAGGGCGAGGTGACGGTATTCGGTTGGACGGGGGAGTGTCGGCGAGGGGAGTGGTGGGGCGGGGTGAAGCGGGGCGGGGTGCGACAGGGCGAGATGGAGCAGGGCAGGGTGACGGGATTCGGTTGGATAGGCGAGCGACGGGGAGGGGAGTGGTGGGGTGGGGTGAAGCGGGGCGGAATGACTGTATTCGGTTGGTTGGTCCAGTGTCGGGGAGGGGTGGGGAGCAACAAGGCGAGGTAGGGCAGGGTGGGGTGACGGTTTTCGGTTAGATGAGGGCGGGGCGGGGCGGGGTGATGGGACTCGCTTGGAAGGGTGAGTGACGGGGAGGGGCGGGGCGGGGCGGAACTGCGCTCGACCCCGCCAGCGCGTCCGCCAGATTTGCCGCGGGCAAAGACGCCGTGATTACGGAAAGCCATAAAGCTCTAAGCGCCTATAAAGAGAGCAGACGCGGGAAACAGCCTCCCCACCGTCTTTGGGCTACCTCGAGTAGATATTCAATGCGAAGCGCTTTACGGCTATACGGAATCCATTACGCCGCCTGGAATATGGCGCCTCGCGCGCGGTGGAAAAGCTCTGTTCCTCGGGACGTAACCGGAAAAGCCACTTGGACGTCGGCAGCGAAGCACAAAAATCCATTGTTCTGGGACAATATGCAGAGGGTTGCGCGTCCCCGCATATGGAATCATGCCGAATTGCCCGTTTACTGGACATAACAACCAAGTAATTTCGTACACAATAGGTACCGGGGCATATATAGTTCCCTGCATGATGGCCAGATCATTTCTACTTTATAACTAACGCTGAGGGCGAAAGCAATTACTCTGAAACTATAAACGAAACCTCTAATCACGGTAATGCGCCGTCCACGTTGTTTCAGCGCAAACGATGAAATCGCTAGTCTTAAATGACCGCAAAAAATACGCGAACACAAATCAGTCATTTCTTTCATATTTGAATGTAAGTGTTTCCACGCCTGCCGAATTGTTTTTTTCAAGCATAAGTATCGTAAATGAATAAATATTCAAAAACCGATACTCTTTATTTACGAGTAATGAAAACACAGAAACGCCATCAAAATGATCTAGATCCCGTCATTGGAAATAATGAAACTCAATTATAACTTATATTTCATAAACTTCCAAATGGACCTTGACAGCTCGAGTGGAACCGGCTCATAACTGGTCCTTCCTGCGTGGGTAAACCTCTCGCATATTTATAGGAAAATTAATTCCTGGGCGGCACGTGAAGTGGATGGACGATATTATACTTTCGGCGTAACTCATCACTGAAATGAAAACCCGATCAACTGTATCGGAAAACAGGACACCTTCGGTGAATTGATATAAGTTGGCGTGAGAAAGTCCTTTTCAAAATATCATTCATGAAAAAAAGGAAAGGAAGCGAACACCGAATTGCTGCAAAAAGTTTCAACTCAAAGCCTACATTTCAGATTTGAGTCAGTTCTCTACCAGTGACAGTGACAAAGCAGAAGGCGTTCCTTACATTTAACTCAGATTCTCAGAAGAAATAAGCCATCAACCCTCCCCCCTACACACAAAAACACAAAAGCGACATCTGGCTTTTTAAAGGATGGATTGTCATGAAACAACGAGGAATTAAATATCAAGTTCAATGACATAACAATCATGTCCTGTAGCTTATTGCAAGGAAAAAAAATAGTTATGATCAATAAGAAACGCCTATTTTTAAAATTGGAAGTAAAAAATATTTATCCTGACCGTAATCACGATATATCATATTATCTTATAACGTAATAAGACAAATTAAACATACTGAAACGAAATTCGAAGTTTTTTATGTTCTTTCTCTTCCAGTTGACATAAATCCCTTTGGTTAATGTTAAATAGCATCATTAAATAACAAAACAATGTTACGTACGTTTCAAAAATTGTTTATGGATTATGAGTGAACAGATCAACATGCTTGGATGTTGGCAAAAGGCATGCACTAGCACGGGTGTTTTTCGGGCGTTTTTCAAGCGAAAGTGTTATAATTAAAATATTAAAAAACCTATATAATTGTGGATTTTAGATCCAGCTATGGAATATAAAGGACACAAGTAAAAAACAACGTTCATGCAAGTCATAGGCCGATACGATAAGACACAAAGGACGAATATTTTCCCGAAATATTCCTTTGATACCCGAATGCATTCCGCGTAAAATTATTTAATGAATATAAAACATATTGAAATTGAAATTTAATGAAAATAAAACATGCTTTATTCCCTGAAATTTTGTATACAACTTCGACCGTGTGCGGGGTGGATACATGTGCGAATTTTTTATAAACTTTACATTTCATGAAACGTTTCGTAAAAAAAGTATAGAAACTACACCCTGTGTGAGAGGCATTAGGACAGGTGTCCGTCCACACTGGATGACCCCATTCATTACGCGGGCAGGCGAAGGGCAAACAAAGCTCTGGCCATAAAAACCTCCAGGTGGTTCATCCGGCTGCTAATGCAGGGGTCGTTTTCATTTCCGGGTGACGGAGCGAATAATGAGCTCGTTTGTATGAGATTTAGAATCAATGAGTCATAATACCGTTTCATAGTGTAAACGAGCGCTTTTAAATCATATTTCATGGGGACGGTTTTTTCCCTCCGGTGTCTCTTAATAGAGTCACGACAGACTCAATGAAAATTGGAGTGGCTTAAACGATCCATATTTAGAGAAACGCAACTCTCAGTAACTCAACCTCTACAGCAAAGGTGGCTCAGGGCGTCAACTGATGTCACTGCAGTGCCTCTGACGAAGAGGATAAACAGCCAAAGCATACGAGAAAAGAGACACACACACACACACACACGTTGAAAGCGGAAATTTAATTAAGTAGAAATAATTTGATAGTTCCGCGAGAGAAGCGAGACAAGATAAGCGGTATCAGTATTTCGGTGTAAAAGCGTTGGAAACTGCGTTGCCTGAATTCAATAATGTTATATGTTCGCGGAAACACAAGGCCGGAGCGACGACATGGAACTACGCCGCCGTCAACTTGGAAATGCGCTAGCAAAATTGGCCGTATGAAACTCGTGATTTTTCTCCCCAAGTGAACTCAACCAAACTACCTTGATAGTACAACATTTTGATTTGCATATAGCACTCCATATGCGTTTAATTTATCAATTTGCTTTGGCTGTGTGTCACAAAAATAGTCGCTCTCCTGTTTCAGCAGCAAGGGCAGGCGCAGGTGAGGTAGGTGCATGGGTAGGGGTTGTAGGCGAAGGGGTAGAAGGGGCTGAGGAAGCAGGGACAGGGGCAGCAGGGGGCAGAGGTAGTGGCAGGAGCAGAGACAGGAATAGTGGGAGCAGGCGAAGAGGCAGCACGGGCAGGGACAGCAGAGGTAGAAGCATGGGGTAGGGGCTGTAGGGGAAGGAGAAGAAGGGGCAGGGGCTGCAGAGGTAGGGGCAGGGGCAGAGGCAGGAGTAGTGGGAGCAGGCGAAGAGGCAGCAGAGGCAGGGGCGTGGGTAGAGGTATGGATAGGGTCTGCAGGGGCAGGGGGTAGGAGCTGGGGGCAGGGGCTTGGGAACAGGGGCTGGGGGCAGGGGCTGTGGGCAAGGGCTGGGGGCAGGGGCTGTGGGCAAGGGCTGGAGACAGGGGCTGGGGGCAGGGGCTGTGGGCAAGGGCTGGGGACAGGGGCTGTGGACAGGGGCTGTGGACAGGGGCTGGGGACAGGGGCTGGGGACAGGGGCTGGGGACAGGGGCTGTGGGCAGGGGCTGGGGACAGGGGCTGGGGACAGGGGCTGGGGACAGGGGCTGGGGACACGGGCTGGGGACAGGGGCTGTGGGCAGGGGCTGTGGGCAGGGGCTGGGGACAGGGGCTGTGGGCAGGGGCTGGGGACAGGGGCTGGGGACAGGGGCTGGGGGCAGTGGCTGGGGGCAGTGGCTGGGGGCAGGGGCTGTGGACAGGGGCTGTGGACAGGGGCTGGCTGCGTGCTCCGCTCTGTGCCGTGCGCCGGTGCGCGCGGAATTAGGCGGCTCGGGCGCGTCAATATCGCCTGCCAGCTGCAATCCCGGCGGGCGCGGGCGAGTTCATTATCACGGCCACCGCGCGCGCCCGCCCGCCCTCCGCGCCGCCGCCAGCTCTCGCCACAACGCAACAACCTCCTCCCCACGACAGCAATGTCCATGTTGGAGCGACCTGCATTCATGCAAACACTCGAAAAGATTCGAGGACTCGTATCTGCATTTTCTTTCCTTTTTTTCGAATTTTTAGAAGTTTTAAAAATTTCGCAATTCTGCCTGATCGGATTTAATATTGAAGGGAATTCCATCATTCCGTTTATTTCAACATGAGAACTTCGTAATGATATGTTAACGTCTGTTTATTCATACATCTAGTAATAAATTACGACCTTCTTAACAGAATCAATAAATCAAGTGAATTATTAATTTCCAACATTTCGGCGTAGAATTGTGGCCATCATCAGGGTTAATATCAGAACTTTTGATTCACATAATTTAAGATGTAGTGATGTATAATACTACTGGTTGTTTACATTAGTAACACGGTTGACTGAAATCAGTCCAGCGCAACTGTACTAGAGTCAGAGTTCTCATCATGCCCTTTCTATCAGCGCTGGTTCTTCTATGAGCGCATGCGTTGTTTCCCGTGGTCGAGTATAGAGCGGAGGAAATTAAATTGTCAATTCTTAATTTCGTCCATTGCCATTATCACGGATACTTCCACCACCCTCGCAGCTCTCAATCCTACAGTGTCTATGGTACCTTCACACGATTGATATACTGCGTTATCCACATTATCACCACGCATCGTCCCTCCGACGTCGCACCACAATCCCACCAGCTTCCAGGCCGTCACCGCCCCCGGCCCTTCTGCGCGTGCGCGGCTACGCACGGTCCGCCAGTCCGGAGACGGACGGCTTCGGTGAAACCTCGCCCGATGAATCACCAAGGCGGATTATCTAGAGGACACCGCTCGGTGATGGGTGGCAAGGCACAGTGGAACGGAGTAGAGCGGGGGGGGGGGGAGGAGGGGGTCGGACGGGACAGGGAAAGGGAAGGGTGGGGCAGGGCAGGGCGGGGCAGGGAAGGGCAGGGCGGGGAATGGCAGGGCAGGGCGGGAGGAGAGGGTCTGACGGGGCAGGGAAGGGAAGGACGGAGCGGGACTGAGCGGGTCGGGGCAGGGAAGGGCGGGGCGGGAAGGGCGGGGCAGGGTAGGGCAGGGCTGGAAGGGCGGGGCAGGGCAGGGCGGGAAGGGCGGGGCAGGTCAGGGCGGGGCGGGGCGGAGAGGAACGGGGAGGGTCAGGGCGCGCGCGGACGTGCGCGAGGCAATACATCAGCCACCGCGCTCCAAGAAAAACACGGCCCCTGCGACTGTCCATCCCATCGCTGCGCTGATTCCAGCGGCAGTAACTCTTCTTTACGCCCGACGCCAACGTCCGCTGGAAAAGAACGCCCCCACAATTTTTTATCGTGTGTCTCAATACAAGCACTCTCAGTAAATAAGTAGATTGGGTCGTTCGTCAAGTACTACGTACGGACATGATTCCAGGGGAAAGCAATTCTCTAAACATGTCATTGCATTTCAAGTTCGTTTGCGCTCACAATGGACGTTGTCAGGGATCCTATATTTATTACTTAATCGTTCTATAACTTTTTAACACGTAACATTGTAACGTGATTTTAACATCCAGAGTAAATGAGATGCGCCTTATTTTAATTCTCCGTAGAATCTCAGGTATATTTTCGTTGTGAAACGCGAGTTAATATTGATGAGGCCTGCTTTCCTAGTTCTCCAAAATGATGCACATATTTCATAATGGAAATCCAGATTTTTTCCTGATACCGTACTCTAGCAGAAGACTGTCACTTGGGAAAAAGCCACATGGGCATGGAGGATCATCCCACTGCCCGGCGCACAAGATGGACATCGGAGCTGCAGGGTGAGTGGTCTATGAAGATTTGATTGATTTGCTGCCAACTATTGAAGACATTCCTGCAAATATACACTTCGATTTATTTTGAGCTTCATTTCACAGATCAACAGTTTTAAGGTGTCAATCGAGAGCTTACACGTTATTACAGTGACGTCATTATGGTGACGTTGAACCTCCAGATTGGATGACACCGTAACAGCTAATTTACCTCAACTAACTCTCTGTTTAAATCGGAGTATGTATGATACATACCGCAATATGGCGAAGTTCCTTCCCTGTTGTAACGTGAGTACAGTTCACTGTCGGGACTAGAACCCTGGGAACGCCGAGATCTGTGAACCTTTCAGGCCACTTCTTCGGCATCCACCTGTAATTGATCAGAGGAAACCTTGCAACGGTCGGAATTATGCAGCCGGCCTTTAGACTTCTGATTTAGGTAATGGTGCATCTCGATCAACCACTTTAGCTGTGGTCGAAAATCAACTACCGCAGGGTCTTTAACCTACGACCTCCTTGTCTCCGACGACGCACTTTGCCTCGCACATACCTTCTACTCTACGGCACCAACTCGAGCAAAGAGTTACGGTGTGCGTACATCTTCACCGAAAGTTCGCGAGAAAAGACTTTTTTGCCAATGGCGACTTGCCAGGAAAGAAGCTGAAGTGCCAATGCACCCGTCATTTTTTGTTGTTTTTTCAGCGTTCTTTAATCTTCCTTGTCTTTTCTTGAATTACTTCTTTATCTTCATTTGCTCGCAACTACGGACACGATTTCTTGCTTTTGACATGCGCGCGTAATTAGGTTCATTTTCCCTTACTTTTGCCGTGCGCTTCAGGCATCTGGACCATATGCCCAGCTCATGCCGAACTGAAGCACCACCGCCCTGCCGGAACATTTTCTCTGATAGAGAATGGCTGCCGTAAAATGACATTTTGGAATAACCGTATTCTGGACACGAAGGGTCAGTTTCGCGGTTACGAGGAATAAATTAGTTTTTCTCGGCTTAACTGATTGTTTTGAAAGATACCTGTAAGAAGCAAGGAAAGTCACGAAGGGACTTACCAGTCCTTACCAAAACCACTGACGTAACAAGGTTTATTCCCGTTTTCCTGTGCGCTAGTTAACATGAGTGAAATATAATGTCAGCATACTTTTTAATAATTATCTTCGTATGTCGGGCTTATAGTACATTACACGAATTATACAATTATTACGATTAAGTAGTGGCAAACTGATAAATTAAAAGTAGAGAGCACTTAAAATTTGCATTTTTTTGTGTAACACCATTTTGGAAATTTCGTGAGGTGACCTTGAATAGTTGTGAAAGAACATTCAATTCTTTCCCTCGGGTGTCTCATGGAGAGTGTGCTACCTTTCTGTAAGGCGGTCATGGGTTCGTTTTCCCGATTGGGGGAAAAATTAAGCTCGAGTTTTCTAAACAAATCGTATCAGTTTCTAAAACCTCACGCAGTCCATTTAATCTAGAAACGGTGATGGGAATAAGTCATGCTCGTCCCATATTTCCCTCACCCTCAGGCAAGGAAAATAAATTAAAAAAAACAGCCATGGCCTGGGAACACCGCTAGCTGGCAAAAGTATTTGTCCGACCCTAAAATCACAAGTACATTCTACACACTTTCAATTAGAGTTTTACTGGAGTGACTGGTACGCATGAACGCTACCAAATCACCCAGTGGCGGATCCAAAGAGTGGAGGTGTGGGAGGGGGGCATGGGGGCCATGCCCCCCCCCCCAAGGGCCCAGAGTTTTCGTTTTCTTACCTTCTTTTATTTGGCAAAATTGATTTAAATATTTGTTAGAATTATGTAATTATTTAATAAACAATATTGTGTAGTATCATATATAAACTGCAAAAATAATATACAATATAACAAATATGTTTGTTATTTAACAAAAATATTATCATCCCCTCCAAAATGATCAACTGGATCCGCCCCGGAAAGAACTTTAACTTTTTTTATTAGGGGCCGTCCACAAATTACGAAACGCAAATTTCGAGTATTTTCAATGCCCCCCTCCTCTTGTAACGCACTTCCCTATCTTTACATCATGCAGTGTAACGCTTCCTCAGACCCCCCATCCCTCCCCCTTTAACATTACGTAATTTATGGACGACCCCTTATCAATAGAGACCGGATTTTTATGTAATTACATATTTTTTGTCTTTCAAATTATCGTTCTCAAAATTCTAATCTTGGCGAATCATAGTCCTAACACAATATCGAATTTTTTCGTTACATATTTTGCTGTTTTCTTATTTTATCAATGTTCTTCAATTAAGTTCCATATTTTTTATGAAAAGATGTATTTTTTTTAAAAAACATCAGCATTTTTTCTACATTATTGGGGAAATCTGCGTGTCCAAAATATCAATGACACCACGTTTTGTGATCTATACCCGTAATTTCCGAGAAAAATTTATGACCACCAACGTGTAACACTTTCATAGAGATGCTTCAGTGAATGTTTGCTGGTCGTAGATCTCATCAGTTTGTGCGATGGCTTCTATTGCGATTAGTCTGGCTGCTAAACTACTGTCCTAGGTTACAATAGATGAAGCTTTTACTACTGACGAGTAAGTTGTATGATGCAAAGTGAGCAGTTTTTCTAAATGTAATTTCTTGCTATGTAAATGGTTTATAATTAGAGAATTTCAATATTACATATTATATCCGATATTACATATTTATTACATATTCTTACTGTCTTCATTACATATTTATGTACATATTTTGACGTTTAATGCTCCATATTTTTCCGGTCTCTACGCACCGTCGCGCAAACAGCAATGGCGGCCAGGGCGCGCGTTAGCCGCTGCCGCTTGGCCGTGGGAACAGCGCCGCGGCGCGCCAACGCCGTCGCGGAGTGCCGAACAAAATTGGCTCCGGTTCAAGCGAGGCTCGTTTAAATGCGCGGGCCTCGAAGCCCGGACGCCGCCGCCCACGCGCCGACGGGACGCCCGCCCGCCCGCCCACGCACCCGCGCGCGCGGTGCGACCGAATGCCCGACTCGCGGGGCAACACTTCAAGAGCGCGTCAACTTCATCATTCGTTTCAGGTTATACTGCGATTTTTGTAACTTCGCCCCTGACAGGACTCAGCTGTTGACGGTTTCATCCAATCGGGAGCTTATATTTCGCTACAGTGACATCGCTATGGTGACGTTCAAGCTCCCGGATTGGATGAAACCGTCAACAGCTGATTCCTGTCAGGAGCATAGTTACGAAAATCGCACTATATGTTGGCAATAATTCTTAATCTAGGTTTAATCTTCTGGACGCATGCGTAAGTTCAGCGAATCAAAGAAAATTACGTTTATTAAATTAATGTACAATTATATAATTATCAGGAAATGTTATGGACTGTGACATGGCCACTTCAAAACACTTTTTTTGTGTTAATATGTTATGATATTCTGTTGCTCCTCAAATGCCTCCATTTTCATTGATATTGAAGAGTGTCATACTCATTTAAAACATAAGGCAAGGGAGAAGGCTTCTGTCTGAATGTCCTTCCTTTTTAGCCAGATTAACATGAAAGGAAAGTTTGATAATACACGGATGACTCGGGGTCAGATGATGCTGACACGGGATACGACAATGAAAGAGAAGCATTCCGTGTCACAACAGAATGGTATATAATAATGATATTCACGGGACTCGAACCCACACATTATAATTGGACGCTGCACCAGTAAGGCGCCTTCCAATTCATTTACCAACAGCTAAGTGCGAATTTTTGAAATTACTGATTGGTTATAAATCTCACGTGAAAATCAAGAAAATCAACCCGGCAGTTCCAGGACGGTGACCGACAGTATAAGAAGACTATATCAGATTGTGAGGCATTTAATTTCTTTCATCGTTTCTCTCCCATTATTGTAGATTAGAAAATCAATGTAGTCCACTTAGAATAAAATACTGTGCTTGGGCTTTGTACAATCATACCCGGCACTCTACTTACCCAGTACAGATCCTAAAAAAAATCTAGTCATTTCTATGCACAGTAAAAACAACTAACATTCTTCTTAGATGAAACAATCCATGCACGCCAACTTAACCCTCCCTCATCGTTCAGTACGATTTGGTCTTCATACTTCAGCAACAGACGAACCAGTCACATCTCTACGGCTACTGATGGCTGCAATTCACGCAAAGAAACTTTTATTTTTGGCATTTTGAGCGCGTTTTCGTGCGCTCGCCGCACTGTGAGGCGCAGTGGTCGAACAGCCTTGGGCGCGGTAGCTGGCGCGCCAGCACTCGAATTTCCGATGAAATATGAATCTCACGTCTGGGCTATCGCCCGCGTGGGGGGCTCCGCAACCCGACCTTCACCCCACCCCGCCCCCTGCCCCACTCGGCCTCGACCTACGGTGACGCCCCCAGGGCGCCGGGGTGTGCAGGACATCCCGGCCGTGACCTCCGCTAGAGGATCACTCACGCCTCGCGGTGCACGGGGTTTTATTCTCGCATGGGACCAGCGGACGGTGACGAGCAGGGCTCGGACATGCCATGTCATCTTTTCATTGGCATATTCTAGACGTAGCTAACTTGTAAACCAATGTTTATCACCAAATATGCAGTTGTTACGAGTAACAGCCTTGTTTGTACGGTCCATAATTTGCTCGAAAATCGTTAATTGTAAGTGGAAAATTAATACTAATGAAAAATATATTACAAGTTAATTGAATAATTCCATTTAAATAAAATGTAACTTGTA
The DNA here is from genome assembly GCA_031308135.1 of Acheta domesticus. NCBI lineage: Eukaryota > Metazoa > Arthropoda > Insecta > Orthoptera > Gryllidae > Acheta > Acheta domesticus. The sequence goes on from JAHLJT010009436.1 coordinate 10,924,746, forward strand.
CACCCAGACGAAACGGCCTTGAATTTGAAATTCACCAGCACATTTAGTCGCTCAGGAACTAGCCGCTAGGAAGGTTTCCAAGCAACAAAATGTGCTGGTGAACTTTAAATTCAAGGCGGTTTCGTCTAGGTGTAGAAAGTTACATTTTATTTAACTGGAATTATTCGATTATCTTGTAATATATTTTTCATTAGTATTAATTTTTAAACTACTTAAACCACTTAAAATTAACGATTTTCGAGCAAATTATGGACTGTACAAACAAGACTGTTACTAACTGTAGGGGATAGAAATGTATATTTATTGGGTCGTTCTTTTGCCATTTTCAATTTTTAGGTCTTTTTTTTTACCTTTGCAACATTTTGCCGTTTTTACGCATTCTGTTTCCTTATCGTGTTTTTTGTTAGTGAATGTTTCATGAATTCACAATGATTCGCTAAAACAAAGTTTTTTTTGTTTTTTAAAATAATCATCAGTTCATGGCGAAATTCATTACTAAAGTGGACTCTTTTTTTAGAACTCTCAAAATTACACGATCTTCGGTCATTTCCTCGAGCTTTCAAAATTGAAGTTTGGAAGATCAGAGCTAAGGATTACATTTCCTCGTAAAATGAAGACTTTATATCAAATATAACTTTATATACATAAATTTTATTTAAAATTGTAAATTCATTGCATAAATAAATATATTCATACAATGTTTTGAATATTTTTAAAATATTAGGTCATTTCCCCCTGATTTTTAAGTCATTTCTATAGTTTTTTTCTTATTTTAAGTCATCTTATAGATTATTTTCAAAGAATTTTTATGTTATCAGAAGTCGAGCCCTAGTGATGAGAGGTAGCTGTTTCAGGCTAGCGATGCCCTTATTTGTTTGTTTTGTAATTTATAATTGTAACACGGCAAATTATTTTAAATATTTTTAACACAATTCACTTACTTCTTATATGTATCATCGTACTGCACATTAAAATTGTTTCACGTGCTGGACAGTGCCAGAACCGGTATTTTCTTTACGATCATAATATGACAATGAAACATTTCACTTAAGAATATTCAAGATTAACTAGATGGAGACCTTTTCACCAAGCAGTACACGCCATTTTGACCCATCCATTTGCACGAAATGAGTGATATTATGGATTTAATTCATTAATGACAATCTTAACAAAGTATATAGTATGGCATTCGTTGCGTGTAATTTGCAACTGCCCAATGATTTACCATCACCAAATATTCAGCCGTTCTTCCTTCTTTTTAATTTCGAGAGAGAGAATTTGCCCCCCTGGCTTCGTCTCCGCAAATGTTATTCACCGTTGATACGCTCCTTAGCTACGGAATCATTTCGGTCCGGTGATTCGTAGTAATCTGGCTCTTCCCGGACTATACGAAACAATAGAGAGTTTTTGCACCCTCGAACGCACTATCGATCTTCTGCGCCTGCGCAGATGCACTAAAGTGATGCGAAACTTCCACTGCGCATGAGCAGAAGATGGATAGTACTTCACGTTCGAGGGTGCAAAAACTCCATATTGTCCACCGCCTTCACTCCTCCCCCTAACCTTAGCACGATGGGAATCCACGTGACGGAAACGAAATCCCAACACACAGCGATCGACCGTCTCGAGAGGCCGTGACCTTCCACGCGACAATTTAGCAAAGCAGCTTCATTCCCCACCATTTCCATAATCCTCTGCCCGAGAGGCACCATTACGCTGACGTCAGACGCATGAATAAGCGGGACCTTCCTGTAACGAAGGTCATGGATCAGCGGAGTTCCCGGGACGGAGTCCCAGGGCAGGAGGGCGGGGCGGGGCTCCCACGCCAGAAATCTGAGAAGGGATCCCGGAATACCTTAAGAAGGTGAAACGAGGTGCAGAGTAGGTCAGCAAAGCGTCGCTCATGATTGACCGGTCGCTCGCTACGCCATTTCGGGTGGCTGACGGATAAATTTTAGTCAGGTCCTTTTCTGGTATCTTGAATTGGGATTATCACCACAGAAAATGTAGCACATGATGGACAGAAAATAGTGTTCACCATTATGGTACATATTTTGTCTGACAAAATGATTTGCCCTTACACTGAAAACACTGTTCAAAGGCAAGTAAAATTCTTCTTAAAATGTCAACAAAATTAGTTTTTCATTTGTAATACAGGCTGTCTGTAAATAACGAAAGATTCATTTTGAATGTCATATATTTCGCAGATATTCTGTAACTAACCATTTTATTAACTAGTAGCTCACATACAGCCACAGGTTGCCGACCGAAAATAGTAAGAATAAAATCACAAAGATACATACGTCTACTGGAGAAAGTGGAATGAGCTAAGTAGTACTTTGCATGGTACTACACAGACAAGAAGGAAAGCTGAACAAAAAATGTCCATTGGCCAGTTGCAAAGGCAAGGGACTAAAAATGAGAACTGCCACGTACTTGCGTGCAAAAGCAGAGAAAATATCAGTCGAGCTGGGCATGAAGTCCAAGAGTTCAGGATTAATCTGCCAGCTTGAAGGAATCAATTTGTAAGTAAGACGTTCCATAATACTATATCGACGATAAAGAAAACACTACAAATACTTAATAATCAACGCCCTTTGCAATGTCGAGGGTCTGAAAATGAGAATTGGGATGTACAGGCGTGCAAAATCAGAGAAAATATCAGATGAGCTATGCGTGAAGTCGACGAGGTCAGGATCAACCCGTCGACGTTAGTAAATTCATTCGTAAGTACGAAGTTCCAGGATGCTATATGGAGAACAAGGAAAACAAAACAACTGCTTAATATTCATTGGTCTGTAGTAATGAAGAGAGTCTGAAAATGAGGATTGCGACGGTACTGGCGTGCAAAACCAGAGATTATATCAGACGAGCTGGGCGTGAAGTCGGCGAGGTCAGGATCATCCCGTCACGTCGGCGTGAGTGAACGATTCGTAAGTAAGAAGTTCCACGATTGTATTGGAAAACTAAAGAACTGGTTAATATTCATTGGTCTGTAGTAATGACGAGGGTCTGAAAACGAGAACCACGACGATACTGGCGCGCAGGAGGAGACAAAATATTGGAGGAGCTATGATCCAATTGAAATAAGTTGGTGACTGACAGTTATGTTTCCGACGCTGTTGCTTCATAAAATGTGAGTACATGATTCGGTTACTTTTATAAGTATGTATTTAAAGTGTGTCCCGGGAACACTGGTGAGTGATACGCAACCTGGTGATCAACGTAGCTCCTTTCCACACGCAACTGTCAATCACCAACTTCTTTTAATCGGACAATAGACGTGAAGTTTACGAGTCGACGGTCAGCCTACCGGCGAGGGTGAATCTATTCGTGACGGCGGGGTGTGGCGGTGGCGTAGGCGGTAGCGGTGAAGGTGCAGGAGCCGGTGACGGTGTCGGTAACGGTGGCAGTGACGATGACGGTGACGGTGGCGGTGACGGTGGCGGTAACGGTGGCGGTGACGGTGACGGTGGCGTAGGCGGTAGCGGTGGCAGTGGCGGTAACGGTGGCAGTGACGATGACGGTGGTGGTGGCGGTGACGGTGGCGGTAACGGTGGCGGTGACGGTGACGGTGGCGTAGGCGGTAGCGGTGGCGGTGGCGGTAACGGTGGCAATGACGATGACGGTGGTGGTGGTGGTGGTGACGGTGGTGGTGACGGTGGCGGTGGCGGTGACGGGGGCGGGGAGAGGGCGGTGACGGTGCGGTGGCGGAGGCGGTGGGCGGCGGGTGCGGAGAGGTGGGATGACAAGGGCAGGGCCGCCGCCCACACGCCCGCCGGCCGGGGGCGGCCGCTAATTAGGCCTCATTGCCGCAGAGCCGAGCACCTGATTGCGATGCAAATTCGGCTGCTCCGCGAGCGATTTCCCTCCACGCGATGGCGCCCCCCCCCTCCCCCCCCCACCGGCCGCGAAGGTCGGCGGCGCGGCGGCTCCGCGTGGAGGGGGCGCGCAGTCGGCACGAACGATCACGAGGCGGTGAAATATTGACCCCAAACACCTGCGCCGCTGCAGTGGCGGCGGCGGCGGCCGATAAACAGGACTGGCCGCGCGCAAGGCCGCCGGGATGGAACAAAACCTGCAGCGCCGACCGCACAAAGCGCCACGTGCGGCAGGGCGGCCGCAGGCTCCAAGGCTGGCGGCGCGGCCACTTCCAGTGGCGGGCAAGTTGGCGGCGAGGCAGCTGGTGGCGGTGGTGGCGACAGCAGCAATGGTGGCGGAGGAGACGGAGGCACAGGCGGAGGCGGGGACGAATGCGGTGGGAGGGGCACAGGTGGGGACGGTGGTAGGGGCGGAGGCCGGGCGGGGGCAGAGGCGGAGGCGGGGGCGGAGGCGGGGGCGGAGGCGGGGGCGGAGGCGGGGGCGGAGGCGGGGGCGGAGGCGGGGGCGGGACGAAGGCGGGGCGGGGGCAGCGGCAAGGGCGGAGGCGGGAGCGGGGGCGGGGACAGGGACAGGGCGGGGGCGAAGGCGGGGACGGGGGCGGGGACGGTGGTAGGAGCGGAGGCGGAGGTGAGGGCGGAGACGAGGGCGGGGACGGAGGCGGGGGCGGGGGCGGAGACGAGGCAGTCGTGGAGGCGGGGGTGGCGGAGGCGGTGGCAGGGTCGGGGAGCGTGGCGGTGGCGGTTCGACCACAAGTCTGACGAAGGTTGTGGTTTCGATTGTTTCGACTTGCGATCATGTAAATGGTCGGAGTGGTAGCATGAGCTTCGGTCGGTGCAAGCGATGAGGATAAAAAGTCCATATCTAGAGCAATAACCCTTGAACGAAGAATGATGATAATGCCGAAAGAATTTTTCTGTGGCGTGAAATCACGATGCTGCAACTTTACATAATACCAGCTACATTAATAAATAAATAAATAATTGAAAGGTCTTTCCTTTAACCTTTGTTATACTGCGATTTTTGTAGGAAGAGCTCTCAAGGCCAATCAAATCCCATCTTCGCGATGGAATATGTCACGGCATTTCGCGTCTTTTCTCGGTCTTGCCGGTAGAAGTCGCATGATCGCAAGCACTGCTTCATACGGTCGCGATCGTGCGAAATCTAGCGGAACGACTGTGAATGATACGAAATGCCGTGACATATTCCATCGCGAAGATGGGATTTGAGTGGCCTTGAGAGCTCTTCCTACAAAAATCGCAGTATAACCCAAGAGTAGACAGACTCATCCTGATCTTGGGACAGGATACGCCTTCCGGAGAAGATAGGCAACCTGCTTGGCAAAAGTGTTCCAACATTATGAAAGGTCTTTTCTGGCATGCCGCCACAAAGAGAAATTACTAAATTAGAACACTGATTACAGAATGAAATATTACAACAAAAGAATTAGCCTAAGGTATTTGGAACTAGAGTCTGACCAGAATGAAGTGGTGTGTTTTGGCCATTTAAAATGATGATCAAAGAGGTGGGAACATCACGAGACAGGAAAGCGTGCATTAGCGGAATTGAAGAGCCGAAGGCCCATTTCATCTCGTGTGCAAACACTAACAGGAAGTTATAGAACAAGAACAAGGAGGTGATGAATCCAAGATAATAACTGTCGAACAGTCACCTTTGAAATACACGTTTAGTTCAATTCTCCAGAAGAAGGAGAGATCTCCTAGCTCTACATAAAAATCCCAATTATCCACTTCTACAACTGCCCGCGTCGCCCACTTTTCTACAAGAGCTACGGAAGTCATCGTTACGTTGTGTTTCTTTCTCGATGTGGCTATCGACCCGTCATATTCACCTTATTTCGTTATACACGACAGAGGGTTCTCGCAGTCACCTATACTGCGATTTTTCTAAGAGCGACTCTCAAGGAAACTCAAATCCCATCTTCGCGATGGAATATGTCACGGCATTTCGCGTCTTTCTCCGTCGTTCCGCTAGATTTCGCACGATCGCGACCGTATGAAGCAGTGCTTGCGATCATGCGACTTCTACCGGCAAGACCGAGAAAAGACGCGAAATGCCGTGACATATTCCATCACGAAGATGGGATTTGAGTGGCCTTGAGGGTCGCTCCTAGAAAAATCGCAGTATACGTTGTGTTTCTTTCTCGATGTGGCTGTCGACCAGTCATATTCGCCTTAGTTCGTTATACACGACAGAGGGTTCTCGCAGTCGCCTACAGAGGCTCTGCGTGCTCCGCCGCGGCAGGTTGCAACTGTCGTTAGACAGGTGAACCACGAAACAGTATGCGAGTTGGTGTTTCGTAGGGAAAGTACGAAGTATAGTCTAATATAGTACTAGTATAGTACTCGTGTAGTCCTCGAAAGTACTCGCATAGTCTTCTACTCGCATAGAATGACTATTATCTACTCATAGAAATTGCGAGACTCGCTCCTACTTCGCTCGTGTCGGAAACGTCAACTCGTGAATCACAGCTATCATTCCACGCTCGTTGAAGAATACACCATTCATTAAAAAAAGGCAGTCTTTCACATATTTTAATATCTCTCTTTACATAAAGAAATACACCATTCCGTCCCCTCCCGTTCGAGTGTCTGGCTTCTCTTTCCATACGGCAACGCTCGGGCGCGCGGCGCGGCGGCGGCGCGTGGCCAGTATCCTTCTCGGGCAGCCCAAGGCTGGGCTCACGGCCACCTCCGGCCCGGACGCCAGGAGGCCGGAATATTTTGCACAAACAGATGAAGCATATGGTGAACAGGAACACGTGTGGACTGCGCGTGGTTAATGAGAGTAAATACTAATTCATTTTCTGATGTCGAAGGCTCCCGCGGCCACAGTCGTGATCTGGGCTGTCCGGGAAACGCCGCGTCGCAGGCTGACGTGCTGACGCTTCGACCGCCATTTCGAAGATCGCGACACGGCGGTCGAAACGTCGGCAATAACATTCGACTTAGTTCATTATCCACGACAGAGGGTTCTCGCAGTCGCTGCGTGCTCTACCGCGGCAAGCTCCAACTCTCGTAAAACACATGAACCACGAAACAGTATGCGAGTTGGTGTTTCATAGGGAAAGTACGAAGTATAGTGTAGTATAGTACTCGTGTAGTCCTAGAAAGTAGTTACCCGGACGGCGTTACCCGGACAGCCGAGATCATAATTAATTTACTGTAAATACTTTTAGAAAAACGTTAGGCGGGGAACACGCGTCAAAACAAACCGTATCCGTATTCTGGTGTTAAATGCGTTTAAAGTTGTGCGTTGGCTGGACTACTCAAACCGGCAAACGTGGCTCAGGGCATCAACTGATGTCGCTGCACTGCCACTGACAGGGAGGTCCGGGGTTTGAGTCCCGACAGTGGCAGGAGTTTTCACACCAGTGCTCAGCTAGGTCGTATTCAGCCGATGTCTGGAGGAGAATTCTAGCGGCCGGCTGCTCTGATCGGTAGTTTTCCGTGGTTTCTCCGATCAACACCAGCACCCTAACAAACGGGTCATGGACCGCGCGCGATCTTTCCTTCCTCTTCCTAGTCCTTTCCTAGCTCCTTACACACAAACACATACACATGCACTACACTACCACACTTGTCGGGAGCTTGCCCTGGCCCGCTAGTGGCACGCTAGTGGGAGAGATCTCGTTGGGGAAAACCGCAAGGCGACGTGGGTCGCCGCCGGATCTCACCATCCAGCGGGGGGGAGGATCACCACCGCCTCCCGCGATAAAAGCATGTTCTACAATTAAGGGACTAATCACCTTAGCAGTTTACGAGTCCGGAATCACTAACCAATCAATCAAAACTGGACTACTCACGAATCAATCAATCAATCAAAACTGGACTATTTACTAATCAATCAATCAAAACTGGACTACTCACTAATCAATCAATCAAAACTGGACTACTCACTAATCAATCAATCAAAACTGGACTACTCACTAATCAATCAATCAATACCTGACTACTCACTAATCAATCAATCAAAACTGGACCACTTACTAATCAATCAAAACTGGACTACTCACTAATCAATCAATCAAAACTGGACTACTCAAGATGCTTCACTTTAGTCGCGGAGGATGAAGGTTGGGGCTTCGCCTTCGACCTGGACATACGAGTCAAAATGGTCGTATGAAATTTAAGATTTTTTTTTTTTTTGTGCTAGCTTAACCAAACTATAAGGCACATTCACTTGTTTTGAATCTCCGCCCATTCGCAGGGCATTCTACATGTGTTTCAGTTGATCCATTTTCTTTAGCTTTACGAAAAACCAACAAAAACAAAACAAAAAACCCTCTCATGACACCCTCGGGGACGCTAGCCCTCTCGCCCACGTCTCGGGCCTATCACAACCCGAACTCAACACCTCGACTACACTTCGAAAAACATTCCATTTCACAACAGCAATCTACAAAATTCTCTGACATTTCTCTCTTAAAATATAAAACGCCCTCACCATGTAAAATATGCTCTGATTTTTTCCCAGCGGTTTATGCATTGGTTACTGGTTGGCAATTGAAGAAGTGAATGTTGGAAAGTAGGCAATTAGACCATATTGTGTGTAAACAGAATTGATACAAGCTGGCTGTTTAAAATGTATTACTTCTTGCAGTAAATATCAATATATGTCTCACTGACAGAACAGCCGAACACTTTTAAATATGTTACGACGGCATTCAACATCAAACGAATTCTAGTAAAATAAGAAGCAGACGAATTCTTAAAGAAAAGGAGATTTAATGGAAGATTTCTCTATTTTCCTCTGAGATTCATTGTCGTAACAGGTACTAGTTCCAACTAATTTCATTTCGAACGAAATAATTTTAAGGAAATGAGGAGATTCAAAGTTTACAGCATAGACGCTTGTAAATTTCAAATTCACGGTCTCATCTTTGGACTAATAGAAAGGCGTAATGAACAAAACTTCTTATAACCAGTTTCCTCTTTATGAATCCGAAAGTGCTGTACCTGTTCTCTAGTATTATAGAGAGGAAAAAAGTTTATTGGGTTCAGAATCACATTAACAGACTAAAATTAAAATAGTTTTGAATATCACGTTTTAACTCCAGACATGAATATTATGCAATTCCGTAGACCGACAAAACTTCGAATCGTTATCCAGGGAGAAAGTGAAGGCTAAAAGTTCTAGTTTTTTTTGCATGCATAAGGTGAACAATAATTTAAATTCATGTTATCGGAACCATATTGGAGAGGAGTTCAGAAAATTTACCGCCTAAATTATTGTTCGAGCCACTTAAAACTTCGCCGACTTGCGAGGATAAAAAATTGCACCTTGGGCATGCGATATGGAAATCAAGAAAAGTTTGCGGATGGAAAGGGTAAGGTAATTATTATGCATCATGCTTTATCATAACGGTTTTCCTTTATACAAGTCCAGACACGAAAAAAAATTATAACTTGGTGATATCCATACATCAGTAAACAGAACTAGATGGCCAACTTTTAACATAAATTATAATATAAACTGATATTAATTTGATCCAAAACCCTCTGTGGATTTCTTTCAACTAAGTAATCTTCTTAGTAATGAAAAAATTGGAAATAAAGATAAACAGAAATAGCACTGAAAAACTACAACGTATATCAGAAGATACAATTGTCTTGCAAAATTTAATATAGTATATTCAATTTTATTATGACACTCGGTACTAATTAGATAACATCATGACCCTTCTAGTTTACTTCCTCAGATCAGGGTCAGAACATCTGGTAACTAAAAAATGTAATAGTATAAATCTAATACAAATATTTTTTTTTCTTACAAACGGGGCTGGATTAACGCTTTGGAGGAGGCGGAGCTGTCTTCATGCGGGGATTCTACAACACAAATCCTTCATTACTCAATCCTGATTTTTGTTAGAGGCGAGAAAAATTTAATGTTGATTTTCTGCTAAAAACATGGTGCAAAACAATGATTTTTTAAAAAATTGAATCACAGACTTTTCCACCACTTTTCTTTTCCTTTCTTTCTGTTTTTAATCCTTTATAGGAATTTCTTTGCGTTTCTTCCGGGATTTGCGGGGGGAGGGGGGCTTCACTGCGGGAACCCCGGAATAGCCATTCCGTGCCTAAACCATGCCTGCTTATGAAGACTACAGAGCAAAAAGCCGAAGGAAAGGAAATCCGACTATGATACTACTACATAGATCTCACATACATCCGACTTCAAGGATATCACATACGTAAATGTCATATTTCCAAGGTATTACGTATTGTAATGTGGCGCTTGTCTATGGAGATTCTGTTAGGCCTCAAATAATATCGGATTAGGAATTATTTCATAGTCGTTGAGAGTTCGTTTTAACAACTGCTACTATATACGCGTACTATCTCCTTTCTTTCGGAACAGTGTATAGCCATCGTCTTGAACTTGCGGTCCATGCCTTTATCTCGCGCGAGAACCTATTTCAGCTATTTAAAATCTGTAATTCCCTGACTCAGGCAAGCGTGCATTGCGCTCAAAGAAACTGGCGCGAGATTTAAATGAAAAGGTTGAACAAGGACTCCAAAGTGGCGATACCTCACTGGACACCTGGCTCATGACAATATTTCGGAGAAGCCAGGTTACAGTTATTACCCCGAATTTAACGAATATTAATTCCCATTCCCTCTATAAAAGCAGAGAAATTATCCATTAAAATGAAGTACATCACCCATACTAGAACTTAAAATTAAAATTAAACATTTTGAATAAAAAGATTCTTTATTTCCTAAACGTTTCTATTCAACGAGTGCAATCATTGCATTAATCAAGGTTAGGAGGTTTGTTAAAAGAGCAGTCAGGCTGCAAGAGAAACTTACTATTTTATATCACGTTATTGCTATATACAACAAATAACAGAAATATTTAATAAAACGCAACAGAAAACAAAAAAAAATCGCTATTCAAACATATTCCTGACCCTTGGCAAAAATGTTCATCCAAGGCAGACTACAAAAACAAATAAACATGAAGAAAGTAGTAAAGTGTATAAACCAAAATTAAATCTCGGTTGTTTGATAGAATACATCACGCAAACACACTTTCGTATAAATCAATCATTCACCCTATGCTTCGAGCGCGCTTTCATTCAGTCGCTGGCTGGAGGAGAATTCTAGCAAAAGGCTGCTCTGATCGGTAGTTTTCCGTGGTTTCTCCGATCAACACCACGCGAATGCCGGAGCAGTACCCTAACAAACGGCCCACGGACCGCGCGCGATCTTTCCTTCCTCTTCCTATCCTCTCTTCTTACACACACACTTACACTAACATGCACTACACTATCACACATGCCGGGAGACCGGTCGGGAGCTTACAGCTTGTCCCGGCTGGGGCGGTGCCCCGCTGGTGGGAGATACCTGGTTGAGGGGGAAACCCCGCTAGTCGACGGTAGGTCGGCGCCAGATCTCGCCATCCAGCGGGGAAAAGATCATCGCCACCGCCCGAGAAAAAACACGCACTACACTTACGGGACTAATGAACTAATTAGTTGACGAGCCCGGAAACACGAATCAATCAATCGAGCGCGCTTTCTGCTTATCTTCCCTGCCACAGCTCGCCCCTTTCCGGAGTCGGAGGGGAAGTGCGAGCGGAGTCAGGGGAAGTGGCCGGGGCTCGCATGGGGCGCCGGGCTGCCGGGCCGGGCAAGTCGCTCATGCGGGCGCAGTTGGCTCTCCTCCCCTACGCAGTTCGCTCCAGGCTGGACGTAACCTCGCAACGCGGTCCACTTCCAAGGTGTTTACGCGTCTGCGTAGCTTGTGAGGCAGCGTGTTTACTGGTCGCAGGGGGCGCGGCGATTTGGGGTCGAGGGGATTCGCTTACGCCCTTCGGGGAACGCCCCGCCCCGCCCGCCCCAATGCGTCACGCGTCGTAACTTGGATGTTGGAACGCGAATGGCCCTGGAGGGCGCTGCTTAGACGGACCAGATGCTCGGAAACGGGCTCCGAATTGGCGACTTGGCCAATGAAAACAGATCCACACGGTTCTTTAATGCAAGGTCGTACAGAAAATAACTATAAAATTAATATATTAACAGGAACTGAGGATACAGATGTTAATTTTAAAACCGTATGTTTTCACTCAATAAGTTCCGAAAATTATCCTTTATTTCAACGGTTGGTATTGGAGCTAATTTTACAATTGGAATAAACCACAGTATTGATTGTCTCTCGTTTTGACACACAGCGCAGCCAAGGAAAATCTAGATTTTTATTAAACATAAATTCAGGGTTTGGGTAGATTTTCAATTCTAGAAGGCTTTCGATAGTCTATTTTCCACCGATTCAATTATACAAACCAGGAACTTTTACTGTTTCACAGACCAAATACGCATTTTTAAACTCAGTAATTAAACAGACACTACAAATGCGGTTTCTTGGTTTTGCAACGCCATCGAAAAGTGCGTCAGTAACTTCGAGAGACTACGCCAAAAGAGTGTAACAGGTATTTCCCTGCAAATCGGATGTTTAGTTATGACTGACAACCCAAGATAAGGCAGCAGCTGAACACACAGGAAGTTGGCAGGAGGAGGGAGGTTTCGCGCCGGAGGGTCCGCCCCCGCCTTGACCCCCACCCTCTTCGCCCCGGGACGGAGGGGCGGAGGGGGCGGAGAGGGCGGAGGGGGCGGAGGGGGCGGAGAGGGCGGAGGGGGCGGAGGGGGCGGAGGGGGGCGGAGGGGGGCGGGAGGGCGGGCGCGGCGAGGTGCGACGATAACGCCCCGCCCCGCCCAGGGCCCTTCAACTCCCATATGTGGTGGAAACCATTATAGTGGCGCACTCTCCCGCAGCATCGTCTTAGAGGAACTGAAATACGAATTGCTGCCAACGATATTTCAAACGTGTGTGGCTGCTACGTAGGATCGTATTACTCTCAAGGAGGCGCGTAATGTTACAAAAGATCGCGTCGATGCTCGCGCTTTCTTTAGCGGTTTTTTATACGTACATATTACGAATAATTGAACATTTAGAAGACACTTTCCGTATTTCCAACAATTTAGCCAATTTTTAAGTGCGGATGTTGGCGAGCCTGTACCCGGCGACACTAGCGCCTCCTATAGTAGCACCTTTGAGTTTTGTCCCCGGTTGTGATGGCGAGTCGCAGGGCCCTGGCCCCGCCTTCGCCTCCTCCTCCTCCTTACGTAAGGCGACGCGGGGCGGAGCGCTGGCTCTTGCGCGCAAGCTCGCCCGCGTGACGCAACGCGCTCCGATAAAAGCCCGAAATATCGCGCCGCCCGAAATACGGGCGAGGCCGCCCTTCTACGCGGGCGGACGCGAGCCACCGGCCGCCCGCCCGCTCAGCTGTTGTTGTTATTGACGATGCGCCGCCACCGCCACCGCCGCCGCTGCCCTGCCGCTGGCACCTCTCTCACCATTGTTCTTCTTTGTTGGCGGCACTTCTCTTAGTTTGTTTTTCAGTCCCTTCCGTCAGCGACGACTCTTCTTCGTAACAAGTGCTGCGCTCCTTCCGCATCATTACTCTCGGTTTCGTGTCCTTCACCCACACCGGACTGGCCTTCCTTATCTGTGTAGGTGGACTTCATCTCGCAGTAATTCGATTCAATTCGTCCCGAACGGAGTTTGGTTGGTCGGACACGGGCTAACGCTCCATTCAACCCGAGTCAGTCGGACTCAATCCGACTCAACCCGGACCCAACTCAACTCGACTCAACCAGTCTCAACTCGACTCAACCGAACTCAACCGGACTCGACTCGACTCAACCCAACCCGACTCAACCCAACCCGACTCAACCGGACTCGACTCGACTCAACCCAACCCGACTCAACCCAACCGGAACTCGACTCGACTCAACCCAACCGGACTCGACTCGACTCAACCCAACCGGACTCGACTCGGACTCAACCCAACCGGACTCGACTCGACTCAACCCAACCGGACTCGACTCGACTCAACCCAACCGGACTCGACTCGACTCAACCCAACCGCGACTCGACTCGACTCAACCCAACCGGACTCA
>JAHLJT010009436.1:10938709-10970157 GCA_031308135.1 Acheta domesticus
GCTTACAATTAACTAAAATAAATAGAACCCACTGCTAAGGAGAGATATTTTTCCACGAACGGCTACACACCGCAACATACGGACCAAACATTCCCTATGCGGAGCACCTCTATACCCTGAGGCCACTACAGTCTCCTAGTACGACAATGAACTGCCGTCCCCTTGCCCTCGTGCACCACTAGCACAAAACGCACGCACAACCTGCCGCCGACGCTGCCAGGAACCAAAGAAGATCGAGGCAGCGGCGGCGTTCTCTGGGCCTTATTACAGGCCCTTCGGCGCTACCGCCGCCCCCATGCCTCCGCCCTACCGTCGTGTCCACGCTGAACGGAAAGCCCCGGTGCTTAGATGCAGCCTTGTTAAACATCCGGATTGCCCGCCGTCGGCCACGTGCTTGTCTCCGTGTTTTAGCTAGCAACGACGCTACACTATTCACTGGCCGAGGAGCCGAAGCGGCGGCGATATGCTCTCGTTGCCTTATACAGGGCCCTTCGGCGCTACCCGCCGCCCCCATTGCCTCCGCCCTACCGTCGTGTCCACGCTGACGGAAAGCCCCGGTGCTTAGATGCCAGCCTTGTTTAAACATCCGGCGATGCCCGCACGTCGGCCACGTGCTTGTCTCCGAGTTTTAGCTAGCAACGACGCTACATATTCACTGGCGAGGAGCCGAAGCGGCGGCGATATGCTCTCGTTGCCTTATACAGGCCCTTCGGCGCTACCCGCCGCCCCATGGCCTCCGCCCTACGTCGTGTCCACGCTGAACGGAAAGCCCCGGTGCTTAGATGCAGCCTTTGTTAAACATCCGGCGATGCCCGCCGTCGGCCACGTGCTTGTCTCCGCGTTTTAGCTAGCAACGACGCTACACTATTCACTGGCGAGGAGCCGAAGCGGCGGCGATATGCTCTCGTTGCCTTATACAGGCCCTTCGGCGCTACCCGCCGCCCCCATTGCCTCCGCCCTACCGTCGTGTCCACGCTGAACGGAAAGCCCCGGTGCTTAGATGCAGCCTTTGTTAAACATCCGGCGATGCCCGCCGTCGGCCCACGTGCTTGTCTCCGAGTTTAGCTAGCAACGACGCTACACTATTCACTGGCCGAGGAGCCGAAGCGGCGGCGATATGCTCTCGTTGCCTTATAAGGCCCTTCGGCGCTACCCGCCGCCCCCATTGCCTCCGCCCTACCGTCGTGTCCACGCTGAACGGAAAGCCCGGTGCTTAGATGCAGCCTTTGTTAAACATCCGGCGATGCCCGCCGTCGGCCACGTGCTTGTCTCCGAGTTTTAGCTAGCAACGACGCTACACTATTCACTGGCCGAGGAGCCGAAGCGGCGGCGATATGCTCTCGTTGCCTTATACAGGCCTTCGGCGCTACCCGCCGCCCCCATTGCCTCCGCCCTACGTCGTGTCCACGCTGAACGGAAAGCCCGGTGCTTAGATGCAGCCTTTGTTAAACATCCGGCGATGCCCGCCGTCGGCCACGTGCTTGTCCTCCGAGTTTTAGCTAGCAACGACGCTACACTATTCACTGGCCGAGGAGCCGAAGCGGCGGCGATATGCTCTCGTGCCTTATACAGGCCTTCGGCGCTACCCGCCGCCCCCATTGCCTCCGCCCTACGTCGTGTCCACGCCTGAACGGAAAGCCCCGGTCGCTTAGATGCAGCCTTTGTTAAACATCCGGCGATGCCCGCCGTCGGCCACGTGCTTGTCTCCGAGTTTTAGCTAGCAACGACGCTACACTATCACTGGCCGAGGAGCCGAAGCGGCGGCGATATGCTCTCGTTGCCTTATACAGGCCCTTCGGCGCTACCCGCCGCCCCCATTGCCTCCGCCCTACCGTCGTGTCCACGCTGAACGGAAGCCCCCGGTGCTTAGATGCAGCCTTTGTTAAACATCCGGCGATGCCCGCCGTCGGCCACGTGCTTGTCTCCGCGTTTAGCTAGCAACGACGCTACACTATTCACTGGCCGAGGAGCCGAAGCGGCGGCGATATGCTCTCGTTGCCTTATACAGGCCCTTCGGCGCTACCCGCCGCCCCCATTGCCTCCGCCCTACCGTCGTGTCCACGCTGAACGGAAAGCCCCGGTGCTTAGATGCAGCCTTTGCTTAAACATCCGGCGATGCCCGCCGTCGGCCACGTGCTTGTCTCCGAGTTTTAGCTAGCAACGACGCTACACTATTCACTGGCCGAGGAGCCGAAGCGGCGGCGATATGCTCTCGTTGCCTTATACAGGCCCTTCGGCGCTACCCGCCGCCCCCATTGCCTCCGCCCTACCGTCGTGTCCACGCTGAACGGAAAGCCCCGGTGCTTAGATGCAGCCTTTGTTTAAACATCCGGCGATGCCCGCCGTCGGCCACGTGCTTGTCTCCGAGTTTTAGCTAGCAACGACGCTACACTATTCACTGGCCGAGGAGCCGAAGCGGCGGCGATATGCTCTCGTTGCCTATACAGGCCCTTCGGCGCTACCCCGCCGCCCCCATGCCTCCGCCCCTACCGTCGTGTCCCGCTGAACGGAAAGCCCCGGTGCTTAGATGCAGCCTTGTTAAACATCCGGCGATGCCCGCCGTCGGCCACGTGCTTGTCTCCGAGTTTTAGCTAGCAACGACGCTACCACTATTCACTGGCCGAGGAGCCGAAGCGGCGGCGATATGCTCTCGTTGCCTTATACAGGCCCTCGGCGCTACCCGCCGCCCCCCATTGCCTCCGCCCTACCGTCGTGTCCCACGCTGAACGGAAAGCCCCGGTGCTTAGATGCAGCCTTTGTTAAACATCCGGCGATGCCCGCCGTCGTGCCACGTGCTTGTCTCCGAGTTTTAGCTAGCAACGACGCTACACTATTCACTGGCCGAGGAGCCGACGCGGCGGCGATATGCTCTCGTTGCCTTATACAGGCCTTCGGCGCTACCCGCCGCCCCCATTGCCTCCGCCCTACCGTCGTGTCCACGCTGAACGGAAAGCCCCGGTGCTTAGATGCAGCCTTTGTTAAACATCCGGCGATGCCCGCCGTCGGCCACGTGCTTGTCTCCGATGTTTTAGCTAGCAACGACGCTACACTATTCACTGGCCGAGGAGCCGAAGCGGCGGCGATATGCTCTCGTTGCCTTATACAGGCCCTTCGGCGCTACCCGCCGCCCCCCATTGCCTCCGCCCTACCGTCGTGTCCACGCTGAACGGAAAGCCCCGGTGCTTAGATGCAGCCTTTGTTAAACATCCGGCGATGCCCGCCGTCGGCCACGTGCTTGTCTCCGAGTTTTAGCTAGCAACGACGCTACACTATTCACTGGCGAGGAGCCGAAGCGGCGGCGATAGCTCTCGTTGCCTTATACAGGCCCTTCGGCGCTACCCGCCGCCCCCATTGCCTCCGCCCTACCGTCGTGTCCACGCTGAACGGAAAGCCCCGGTGCTTAGATGCAGCCTTTGTTAAACATCCGGCGATGCCCGCCGTCGGCCACGTGCTTGTCTCCGAGTTTTAGCTAGCAACGACGCTACACTATTCACTGGCCGAGGAGCCGAAGCGGCGGCGATATGCTCTCGTTGCCTTATACATGCCCTTCGGCGCTACCCGCCGCCCCCATTGCCTCCGCCCTACCGTCGTGTCCACGCTGAACGGAAAGCCCCGTTGCTTAGATGCAGCCTTTGTTAAACATCCGGCGATGCCCGCCGTCGGCCACGTGCTTGTCTCCGTGTTTTAGCTAGCAACGACGCTACACTATTCACTGGCCGAGGAGCCGAAGCGGCGGCGATATGCTCTCGTTGCCTTATACAGGCCCTTCGCGCTACCCGCCGCCCCCATTGCCTCCGCCCTACCGTCGTGTCCACGCTGAACGGAAAGCCCCGGTGCTTAGATGCAGCCTTTGTTAAACATCCGGCGATGCCGCCGTCGGCCACGTGCTTGTCTCCGTGTTTTAGCTAGCAACGACGCTACACTATTCACTGGCCGAGGAGCCGAAGCGGCGGCGATATGCTCTCGTTGCCTTATACAGGCCCTTCGGCGCTACCCGCCGCCCCCATTGCCTCCGCCCTACCGTCGGTGTCCACGCTGAACGGAAAGCCCCGGTGCTTAGATGCAGCCTTTGTTAAACATCCGGCGATGCCCGCCGTCGGCCACGTGCTTGTCTCCGATGTTTTAGCTAGCAACGACGCTACACTATTCACTGGCCGAGGAGCCGAAGCGGCGGCGATATGCTCTCGTTGCCTTATACAGGCCCTTCGGCCGCTACCCGCCGCCCCCCATTGCCTCCGCCCTACCGTCGTGTCCACGCTGAACGGAAAGCCCCGGTGCTTAGATGCAGCCTTTGTTAACATCCGGCGATGCCCGCCGTCGGCCACGTGCTTGTCTCCGAGTTTTAGCTAGCAACGACGCTACACTATTCACTGGCCGAGGAGCCGAAGCGGCGGCGATATGCTCTCGTTGCCTTATACAGGCCCTTCGGCGCTACCCGCCGCCCCCATTGCCTCCGCCCTACCGTCGTGTCCACGCTGAACGGAAAGCCCCGGTGCTTAGATTGCAGCCTTTGTTAAACATCCGGCGATGCCCGCCGTCGGCCACGTGCTTGTCTCCGAGTTTTAGCTAGCAACGACGCTACACTATTCACTGGCCGAGGAGCCGAAGCGGCGGCGATATGCTCTCGTTGCCTTATACAGGCCCTTCGGCGCTACCCGCCGCCCCCATTGCCTCCGCCCTACCGTCGTGTCCACGCTGAACGGAAAGCCCCGGTGCTTAGATGCAGCCTTTGTTAAACATCCGGCGATGCCCGCCGTCGGCCACGTGCTTGTCTCCGCGTTTTAGCTAGCAACGACGCTACACTATTCACTGGCCGAGGAGCCGAAGCGGCGGCGATATGCTCTCGTTGCCTTATACAGGCCCTTCGGCGCTACCCGCCGCCCCCATTGCCTCCGCCCTACCGTCGTGTCCACGCTGAACGGAAAGCCCCGGTGCTTAGATGCAGCCTTTGTTAAACATCCGGCGATGCCCGCCGTCGGCCACGTGCTTGTCTCCGAGTTTTAGCTAGCAACGACGCTACACTATTCACTGGCCGAGGAGCCGAAGCGGCGGCGATATGCTCTCGTGCCTTATACAGGCCCTTCGGCGCTACCCGCCGCCCCATTGCCTCCGCCCTACCGTCGTGTCCACGCTGAACGGAAAGCCCCGGTGCTTAGATGCAGCCTTTGTTAAACATCCGGCGATGCCCGCCGTCGGCCACGTGCTTGTCTCCGTGTTTTAGCTAGCAACGACGCTACACTATTCACTGGCCGAGTGAGCCGAAGCGGCGGCGATATGCTCTCGTTGCCTTATACAGGCCCTTCGGCGCTACCCGCCGCCCCCATTGCCTCCGCCCTACCGTCGTGTCCACGCTGAACGGAAAGCCCCGGTGCTTAGATTGCAGCCTTTGTTAAACATCCGGCGATGCCGCCGTCGGCCACGTGCTTGTCTCCGTGTTTTAGCTAGCAACGACGCTACACTATTCACTGGCCGAGGAGCCGAAGCGGCGGCGATATGCTCTCGTTGCCTTATACAGGCCCTTCGGCGCTACCCGCCGCCCCCATTGCCTCCGCCCTACCGTCGTGTCCACGCTGAACGGAAAGCCCCGGTGCTTAGATGCAGCCTTGTTAAACATCCGGCGATGCCCGCCGTCGGCCACGTGCTTGTCTCGATGTTTTAGCTAGCAACGACGCTACACTATTCACTGGCCGAGGAGCCGAAGCGGCGGCGATATGCTCTCGTTGCCTTATACAGGCCCTTCGGCGCTACCCGCCGGCCCCATTGCCTCCGCCCTACCGTCGTGTCCACGCTGAACGGAAAGCCCCGGTGGCTTAGATGCCAGCCTTTGTTAAACATCCGGCGATGCCCGCCGTCGGCCACGTGCTTGTCTCCGTGTTTTAGCTAGCAACGACGCTACACTATTCACTGGCCGAGGAGCCGAAGCGGCGGCTATATGCTCTCGTTGCCTTATACAGGCCCCTTCGGCGCTACCCGCCGCCCCCATTGCCTCCGCCCTACCGTCCGTCCACGCTGAACGGAAAGCCCCGGTAGCTTAGATGGCAGCCTTTGTTAAACATCCGGCCGATGCCCCGCCGTCGGCCACGTGCTTGTCTCCGAGTTTTTAGCTAGCAACGACCGCTACACTATTCACTGGCCGAGGAGCCGAAGCGGCGGCGATATGCTCTCGTTGCCTTATACAGGCCCTTCCGGCGCTACCGCCGCCCCCATTGCTCCGCCCTACCGTCGTGTCCACGCTGAACGGAAAAGTCCCCGGTGCTTAGATGCAGCCTTTGTTAAACATCCGGCGATGCCCGCCGTCGGCCACGTGCTTTGTCTCCGCGTTTTAGCTAGCAACTGACGCTACACTATTCACTGGCCGAGGAGCCGAAGCGGGCGGCCGATATGCTCTCGTTGCCTTATACAGCCCTTCGGCGCTACCCGCCGCCCCCATTGCCGCCGCCCTAAACCGTCGCGTCCACGCTGACGGAAAGCCCCGGTGCTTAGATGCAGCCTTTGTTAAACATCCGGCGATGCCCGCCGTCGGCCACGTGCTTGTCTCCGAGTTTTAGCTAGCAACGACGCTACACTATTCACTGGCCGAGGAGCCCGAAGCGGCGGCGATATGCTCTCGTTGCCTTATACAGGCCCTTCGGCGCTACCCGCCGCCCCCATTGCCTCCGCCCTACCGTCGTGTCCACGCTGAACGGAAAGCCCGGTGCTTAGATGCAGCCTTTGTTAACATCCGGCGATGCCCGCCGTCGCCACGTGCTTGTCTCCGAGTTTTAGCTAGCAACGACGCTACACTATTCACTGGCCGAGGAGCCGAAGCGGCGGCGATATGCTCTCGTTGCCTTATACAGGCCCTTCGGCGCTACCCGCCGCCCCCATTGCCTCCGCCCTACCGTCGTGTCCACGCTGAACGGAAAGTCCCCGGTGCTTAGATGCAGCCTTTGCTAAACATCCGGCGATGCCCGCCGTCGGCCACGTGCTTGTCTCCGAGTTTTAGCTAGCAACGACGCTACACTATTCACTGGCCGAGGAGCCGAAGCGGCGGCGATATGCTCTCGTTGCCTTATACAGGCCCTTCGGCGCTACCCGCCGCCCCCATTGCCTCCGCCCTACCGCCGTGTCCACGCTGAACGGAAAGTCCCCGGTGCTTAGATACAGCCTTTGTTAAACATCCGGCGATGCCCGCCGTCGGCCACGTGCTTGTCTCCGAGTTTAGCTAGCAACGACGCTACACTATTCACTGGCCGAGGAGCCGAAGCGGCGGCGATATGCTCTCGTTGCCTTATACAGGCCCTTCGGCGCTACCCGCCGCCCCCATTGCCTCCGCCCTACCGCCGTGTCCACGCTGAACGGAAAGTCCCGGTGCTTAGATACAGCCTTTGTTAAACATCCGGCGATGCCCGCCGTCGGCCACGTGCTTGTCTCCGAGTTTAGCTAGCAACGACGCTACACTATTCACTGGCCGAGGAGCCGAAGCGGCGGCGATATGCTCTCGTTGCCTTATACAGGCCCTTCGGCGCTACCCGCCGCCCCCATTGCCTCCGCCCTAACCGCCGTGTCCACGCTGAACGGAAAGTCCCGGTGCTTAGATACAGCCTTTGTTAAACATCCGGCGATGCCCGCCGTCGGCCACGTGCTTGTCTCCGAGTTTTAGCTAGCAACGACGCTACACTATTCACTGGCCGAGGAGCCGAAGCGGCGGCGATATGCTCTCGTTGCCTTATACAGGCCCTTCGGCGCTACCCGCCGCCCCCATTGCCTCCGCCCTACCGCCGTGTCCACGCTGAACGGAAAGTCCCGGTGCTTAGATACAGCCTTTGTTAAACATCCGGCGATGCCCGCCGTCGGCCACGTGCTTGTCTCCGAGTTTTAGCTAGCAACGACGCTACACTATTCACTGGCCGAGGAGCCGAAGCGGCGGCGATATGCTCTCGTTGCCTTATACAGGCCCTTCGGCGCTACCCGCCGCCCCCATTGCCTCCGCCCTACCGCCGTGTCCACGCTGAACGGAAAGTCCCGGTGCTTAGATACAGCCTTTGTTAAACATCCGGCGATGCCCGCCGTCGGCCACGTGCTTGTCTCCGAGTTTTAGCTAGCAACGACGCTACACTATTCATGCGCGTGGCTGAGTAGTTAACGAGGTTTGCAGTCGGTAGAGCTTGTGCTCGCGTTCCCTCGCAGCTCAAACGGAGAACGTTGTTTACAGACAATACCCTATTGCTCACCGCGCTCGTGTTTTGTTTCTACCTCCTGAAAGCTCGGTCCGGAAATACATTTCTCCCATTCTAAACAAAACAGGTCTGTCAGTGACGAGATTTAGAGTATTGTTTTTTATAAATTTATTATATTACATAATAATAAATTTAGCATTACGTATTTACAAAAGTCTGAAATTTCTACTACAAATCTTCTATCTGACTCCGAAGAAGCGCTAATATACGCGTACAAGGCAGTGAATGATTAACAGGGTTCGTAGCAAGTAGGGGTCGTGTATTCTCACAATTCAATCTTGTTTTCCAACAATACACTATTTCTCATTGAGTCCATCGCCAAGCTCGTTTCTGCATTCGTGTGAAGGAATATCAGCTACTGAACAAAATCATACAGATTTCTTCAATACTACTTCAATATTAGTATTTAAAAGACATAATTTCTTGATTTAAGAAACTTTGCTAAGCCTAATCAAAGAACATAAATGCAACACCTGCAGTGCCAGCAAATTCGAGACATTTCAAAACCCTGTACAGTTCGTGTCAATATTGCGCTTTGCAATAATATTGGTAATTCTGTCTCATTATGTTCAAGCTTGCAGGTTGAACATAATGAGACTAACCTACTCCCTCATCTTCTCGGCTGCAAGCAGACTGTAACAAGAATGTGGTGCTCCTTCTGGTAAGGGTATTCACCGACATAGAAAGCAAGACACAGCACAATAGTCGGGGTAGAATTACCAAGATTCACTGTCGGAAGATTCGGCTTCGTAAAAAGATCGCAATGAAGACGACACTAGGAGAAGGGTTTTTATCTTCATACTGAAATCGGAAAGTCTTGTTTTCATGTAATACATCGCTCGAAAAGCCGATCCACGGTGTTCGAGTTCGTTAAGACAGTATACTTCGTTTTTCTTTTTTGGCACACGGGGGGTGCTAATAAAATGTAATATCTCACGGTATTTCGCGTCGTTATTGGTCGTGCCTCTAGGAGTCACATGATCGCCAGCACTGCTCGATACAATCGCGATTATACCGGTACAACCAAGAACGACGCGAAATACCGTGAGATATTCCATTTTATTAACACATCCCCGTGCGCCAAGAAAGAAAAACCGTAGTATAGTGTCATAGCGATGTCGGACCCAAAGATCGCGGGTTCGAGTCCCGCCTCGGCATGGCTGTCTTTGTGTTCCTCCTTTCAACCCCCTGTCATCATCATACCATTACATAACGTTAAAACCAATAGTGGTCGCTAATTATGTTACTGCGACGTAAAATAACAACAAAAAAAATAAAATAAAAATCGCTCGAAAGTCTTGCAACATTGCTTTCTTCAGCCCAATTGAGGTTACCAGAACATGAAATCTGCTTCTTTTCCAATATACTCGTTTATATTCGAAATTAAAGTTTACGAGGAACGCCGTAATGGTTTAACTTCCATATAAATAGGCCATGTTTTAGGTCTAATTCTTGTACCATTTCATACCCGAAGCAAACATTTGTTTCATTTCGATTCAAATACCAGCATTGTATAATCGTTGTGCTATTTTAACACAATCTTTTAAAAGGATTTCGTCTCTCACGCATGCTTCCGTAGCAATTCTCTGTTCTCTCTTCTCCGAATTCTAGACCTACCAGACTCCTCCACTGAGTTGCAGAGTGGACTGCTATATCCAGACAATGTACTGCATCTAATTTCCACTTAATTCCCTGTGCGAGTCTTTCGCTCGACATCGGAGCACCTTAAGCGCTTATGCCATACGCATCGACCCTACCTTCGCACGCAGAGCCGTCATTTACGAGACAGCCCCGGGGAAGAGCCCATGCCACTGCCAGGCCGCAGGGGCACGCGGACAAGGGCTGCAAGGGCGTGCGAGGGAGAGAGAGAAAGAGAAAAAAAAGAGAGTGAGAGAGAAAGAAAGAGAGAAAAAGAGAAAAAAGAGAGAAAGAGAGAAAAAGAGAGAAAAGAGAGAGTGAGAGAGAAAGAGAGAAAGAAAGAGAGAAAAAGAGAGAAAAGAGAGAGTGAGAGAGAAGAGAGAAAGAAAGAGAGAAAAGAGAGAAAAAGAGAGAGAAAAGAGAGACAGAAAGAGAGAGAGGAAGAGAGAAAAAGAGATAAAAAGAGAGAAAAATAAGAGAAAAAGAGAGAGAAAGAGAGAGGGAGAGAGAGAGAAAAAGAGAGAGGCAGAGAAAGAGAGGACGGGTGGTTGGCATTATCCTGATGGCGGCGGTAACGGTCCGTGCTGGACACTTCGCCGCGCGGATTAATACATAACCACGCGCCCCCCTCCAACCCCCTCCCCCCCCCCTGCTCCGCCCGCGCCGCGCACGACACAATGGCGGCGCGCACGGGGTCACGCTCTCCCAACGAACGGCCGTAAAAAACAGCCATCAACATTCGGATTCGCACAACGCTACCCGAGCGAGATTAAATGCATTACGCGCAATTACCATAAAAATGCCGCTGGCGCCGTGCGTCGGAGGGCCTCGCACGGCCACACACGAGCCGCCCCCGCACGCAGCACGGGCCACATGGGCAGGTTGGGAGGCGCTGACTGATTGATTGATGTCTCCGGGCACGCCAACTACTCAGGTCATTCGTCCCGTAAGTGTAGTGCGTGTTTTCTCGGGAGGTGGCGATGATCGTTTCCCCCGCTGGATGGCGAGATCTGGCGCCGACCTACCGTCGACTAGCGGGGTTTTCCCCTCAACCAGGTATCTCCCACCAGCGGGGAACCGCCCCAGCCGGGACAAGCTCTAAGCTCTAAGCTCCCGACTGGTCTCCCGGTATGTGTGGTACTCTAGCGCATGTGCTAGAGTACCACACATAGCTCTAGCTGTAAGCTGTCACACTGATAGCTCTAGTGTAAGTGTGTGCGTGTGTAAGGGGGAAGGATAAGACAAGGAAGAGGAAGGAAATATCGCACGCGGTCCGTGGCCCGTTTATTAGGGCACTACTCAGGCATTGGCTAGCTCTTCATCCACGGAAAACTACGGATCAGAGCAGCCGGCCGCTAGAATTCTCCTCCAGACAGCGACTGAATTCGACCTAGCTGACAAGCTATTGTCGAAAATCCTGCCGCCGTCGGGAGAGGACCTCCCGGTGAGAGGCACTGCAGTGACATCAGGTTGATGCACCAAGCCCTCTCTCCCGGTGGGAGGCGTTGATATTTGCGGGGTGTGCTGTAGAATACGATAGACCAGAAGGTATAGCTTGGAAGGATTATGAGAAAGGACTCTTCGCTGTGAAAGATGTAGTTGTTCGTTATGAATACGGAGTGGATTTCAGTTTGAGCAAATTTTTGTCTGTTGCTTCAGGGCCTAGCTAAGTGAAATTTCTTGACATTCGGTTAGAATTGGATGCTTTGTAGATTAATACGAGAGGGCATGTTTGGCCAATTTTTTTGTTGGAGCATATTCGTGTAATTATAGGCATTTATTTTGTATATTTCGTTAAAATAGTGATTTATCCCTAATTTTTTCGTAGGATATATTTATTTATGAGCGTTCATTGGTTAGAAAGAGCTCTTCTCCCTAGTTAGGATCTTCAGTCCCTAGCCTTTCCCCCTATATCTAAGATGAATGGTTTTAAATCGCGAAGAAAAATAAAGTTCAAAAAACACTCCACATGTTCTAAAATTTTGATTAACATCTGAACCACTCTCCATTCCGTTCGGATGTTTTATTATGCCGGACGATCTTCATTACGACTTTCATTATGATTCTCATTGCCTAGCCCTTTCGGCCATTCCTGTACGGCACCCTTTTAATGAATAGATGATGATGTTCGCGACAAGACTTGAATGATGGTGGAGCACCGTTCAAGTGAGAGGCAGGGGAAACGGGATGACCCCGAAAAAACGTGCCACGAGCCCGCCTTGCCCACCACAAATTCCACGAGGACCGACCGGAACGTGAACCCTAAAACCCAGAGATGAAAGGTCAACTGTCTCACCACTGCTACATGGGTCGCCCGAGAATGAATTAGGAGGGAGAGGACGGTAGCCGCCACCACTATAATGCGGCGTTAATAAAGAGTTACAAGTAGCACCGCTCTCAGAAGAGGCAATGTTTACGAGGCTATGTTCTGATTGATGGCAGAAGAAATTGCGTCGAGGCCATGGAATAAGAACTCCTTCGCAGATTGCGCATTTTCAAGCAACGCAACTAAAAACATTCAGGATTTGCATGGCGTTTGTACACCTTGGGAATAATAGTGGTCAGACAGGGCTGAAATCAATCGTAACTCTCACGTTTAAGTAATTTTGACTTAATGGTTTCTAACAGAAACATTTGCATTGCAGATCTGTTCGTTCTACTACTATTATACAAGCACTACCTGTTTAAATTGATCGGTATCTTACGAGTATCATGTCTTATTATCGCTAATTATGTCAGACGGAAAATTTACTTATTGTTCACATTCATTGTAAATAAACGTTCAAAGGGTCGGCTCCGCGGCCGAAATCGCTAAAGCAGTACTGCCGTAGTGATCTCGGACCGAGGGGTCGCGAGTTCGAATCCCGCTTCGGGCATGGTTGTATGTGTTCGTCCTTTCACCCCCTATCATCATATCGTTTCATCCTCATATCATAACGTTAAATCGAATAGAGCTGCTGTCGAATGGATCACGACCAATCACGATCTTGCCCTAATGAGACACAAAGATCGCAGCGCTTATATGTGAGAACTAGCCTCACATAAGCTTCAGTTTTAGACTGGGAGTGAACACACCTATATATCTCACACCGTGAACTAGCCTCACATAAGCTTCAGTTTTAGACTGGGAGTGAACACACCTATATCTCACACCGTGGCGTGTTCCAATTTACGCGCGCGGTTGGGAGGGGGGGGGGAGGCGGGGCAGAAGCGGTCGCGTCGGCACGTCGCAGCCAATCGAATGGGAGGGAAACGTGAATGATTTCCGCTTTCCACCTAATTAGATGCCTTTACGATTTCTACATCTGCAAATGGCAGGAATTCCAACATTAAAAAAAAGGGAGAGAACAAATTTAACCCTTAACTGGTATCATGGATTTTGGTTACGTAAACGGTATTGTCGGGTCAGCGGAGACCCAGAAATTAATTTTGTAATTTGGCATATTAACCCATTAGTGCCTAGCGGGACATAAATGGTACGCGAATTGCGGTTTGAATTCGCGCATGCTCAGATGCTGAAATGGACAAGTTTAAACTTGTTTCGTGCATGTCTCTTTCCTTAACGTCCACGTGTTCAGATTTGTTAGAGCAGTTGCGTCGATTCATCGTCAGAGCCTAGTAAGAATTTTCTTTTCTAGAAGTTATTTTTTTGTTCGCTCCGTTCGAGACAACATGGATGAAGAGTGAGTATAACTTGAAAATGGTTGCATCAACAAAACACATATTTTGTATGAACGTTATAAAAGACTTAATAATCAGTATTTTCATTCAATGAATTCCCTCTCATTGTTGGCAAGAAACTTATATTCTTAGAAAATTCGCTGTACCATTTATGGTACGCTAAGCTCTAATGGGAGCATTTCACTTTACATTTCATTTTCGATCTTTTGACGAAATGCTGGCAGTTTTTACGCATTTTTGTCATTTGTTGTTATAATAATAATAATAATAATTATTATTATTATTATTATTATTACTACCAAAAAACAGTTTTCGAGATTCTCAAATATTCACATGCTAATCGGTATTGGTTCGAGTATTGTTTATTTCATTACATGCAATGCTTTTTTTCTAATAATTACCAAACTTATACTTGTTTTACAAAACAGATATCTATACAAGTTATTAGTTTTTGTTGATTTTACTATGATTGTACTTTCAGAGAATTTTCTAAGAGTCTTGCTCCAGGATTTACAGTAAAAGAAGCCCTCGATCTTTTATTTGAGAACGCAGATGTTGAAGCACTTTTTATTGCTCCACCTGATTGTAGTATTTTATCTGATGAAGATTCCGGGGATGAAGATGGTGGTGGTATTCCCGACAATCTCAGTAAACGGCAACTCCTTGCAGAAGCGGAGGTAAGAACAGTTAATGGGGAGGAAAGAACCTCTGAAGTGAGTAATACTAATTGTCCTTCAATTTCTGAAAACGGATGTTTTGCGTCACAATTGCCTCCAAAGAATACCCCAAGCACTTATCCTCAACACGTACGAGATACAGAATGGATAACGGGTGATTTTGAAAACCATAATCGGGAATTCATTCCTCCAGAAGTTCCTAGATTTGAAGCTGTAAGTGTTGTTGATTTTTTTGAATTATTTGTGGATAATGATCTAATCAGCATACTTGTTGAAGAGCCCAATAGGTACGCTCTAAGTAAGAACTATCCAGATACTAATATTTTGGCAGATGAAATTAGATGTTTCATAGGTATTCTGATTCTCAGTGGTTATAATATATTGCCTTCAAAAAGGAATTACTGGGAAACTCAGAGTGATACTTACAATGAGCTTGTGTATAATTCCATGAGAAGGAACAGATTTGAACTTATTTTACGCTTCATGCACTGCGTAAATAATAATGATTTCAATCCAACAAATAAAGACAAACTTTGGAAAATCAGGCCATTGATAGACCATATGAAATTCAGATTTTCCAAATATTTCTCACCAGAAAATAATTTGTCCTATGACGAAAGTATGGTGAGGTATTTTGGCAGGCATAGTCTGAAACAATACATTCGGGGAAAGCCTTTGCGTTTTGGATACAAGGTTTGGTCCTTGAATACTCCTAGTGGATACTTGGTAGACTTCGAAATATATCAGGGAAAGTCTATTACTGCCAATTCTGAGGCAGACAAAACTTTTGGCAAATCAACAGCTCCACTAGTAGAAATGATAAACAGCATGCCACCTGAAGTGAAAAATCTGCCATTTCATTTCTACTTCGACAACTTGTTCACAAGTTTCAACTTGTTAATCCACTTAAGAGATCATGGTTACGGTGGTACAGGCACGATAAGGGAGAACCGAATACCAAAGAACTGCCCACTGCTAAGCAAGACTGAAATATTGAAGCTGGAAAGGGGTAGCATTCATTCTGCCATAGATAAGGACAACGGAATCTTTCTCTGTAAGTGGAATGATAATTCTGCAGTATGTGTTGCATCGAATATCTACGGAGAAAATCCTATTACTAATGTAAGAAGATATAGCCAAAAAGAGAAAAAAACACATTCAAGTACCTCGTCCATTCCTCCTTAACGTAACCGGAAGTGGTATTGGCCATTATTCACATGGCTGATTGATGTAGCCATCCACAATGCCTGGCAACTATTTAGAAGACAGCAGCCAATCACCCATCTGAATTTTCGTAGAGAATTAGTGCAGGTGTATCTCAAAAAGTATTCTGTGCCACCAAAAGGACCAGGCAAAACACCTGCATTAATGAACAGTAATGACATACGTTTTGACCGTCTGGATCATTTGATTCAAAAAATTCCAGATGAGAAGAGAAGGAGATGTGCAGGTTCCAACTGCAGCACTAAAGCTCGAACACAGTGCAGAAAGTGTGATGTTGGCTTATGTGTAGACTGCTTCATTGAGTATCATACACGATAGTATCTATTATCTTGTCAAACTGAATCAATATCAGTATTTTTAACTAAAATAAATGTATTATGTTTCATTTTCATGAATAAATAATGTAAACCAGTTTCTATTTATTTTGCTCTCATTAGTGCTTAGCGTACCATTTATGGTACGGGGCATTTCTACTAACTGACATGTAAGACATTTATTTTTATCATATTAAATCATTTCATTAAATAAATATAATCAAATTCAATGTCTAAAACAATGAAAATCAAGAAAAATTATTCTGGGCACTAATGGGTTAATTCTTACTTGATGAAACTAGAAATCGATATACATCTTAAAACAACTTCCCTCAAGAATTGTAACTGAAAGACTTCTTCAATTAAATTCATTTTGTGTGTCTAAAGTATCATATCTCTGAATTCGTATATATTTACATGGGTTAGATGAGATCAATTTGAAAAGGGATTCAATTTTCAAAATACTAGAAATGTTTAATTGGTATGGATCAAAATGAAGAGCTAACACTTGTATAAACATAATAGGGAGAGAAAAACACAAGAATGCTACTTAATTCATAAAATTTTCAAGCATGCAAAATTAGTATACAGCAAATGTTTAATTTTTTGTCTGTTTATAATTAGCCAAATTATTATGCAGTTATGGACTGGATGTAATTTATTCAGACTCTATGCACTCATTACAATACACTTTTACTAAACTGAGGGTTTTGCAAACAATTTTACTGCACTGACAGAAGACTTATATTTATTGTCCTTTGATGACGAACAAAGAGAGCAGTGCTTCCGTTTCTTCGGCTCGTCACCCTCATCATTTTCACTGCCTGAATCATGATTACTGTCTATTGTTGAAGCGTCACTGAGATCACTATCTACATCTGCAAGCCACTGTTCAATTTGTACAGAATGTTCTTCATATTCCATTGTTGAGAAAACAGACTTTGATTTTCACACTATAACACTATAATTAAAAAAAAGACTAACGTCAACGGTATCGTCGGGTCTCCACTGACCCGGAACACACACTGCGAGGACAAATCAACTTCCTTTCATGAGTTCTAAATCACCACTGCCCATAGGTAGAGAGTGTAGGGATTAGGTGGCAGCACAGGCAAATTGCGGCAAAATTGCAAGGTTTAAACAAAAAAAGAAATTCTTCAGGGTCAAATGTGACCCGACGATACCAGTTAAGGGTTAATGTAGCTAGTCAAACATTTTAAAGCGATTTATCTAGAGGTTTCCAGGGCGTGAATTTTACACGTTTAGATTATTCCGAGGAAAAACGTTCAATCAATTTAAAAATAGTACGTTACATCAAGGACGTCCTTGTGTCACTGAAGGTAACGGTAACGGTGACATACATAATTTTGTCTTGTTTGGGTGGGTCTTTATTTAAATTCCGAATGCAAATGTAAATCTATTCTACCACCAAGGAACGTACAATCAAATGAAGAATAAAATATACCTAATTCGGAGTCAATTTTATGAAAGATTTAGAACAACTTGTATATGTTTAGCAAATAAAATGAACTTGCTATAACTTTCGATAAATCCACCCACATAATTTATTTCGTCGCAGATTAATATTGGAAAAAATCTGAAATTTTACACAGCAGAGCAGAATAGCAGCACAAAATATTTGCAGCCCTCTAAAACGTTATTTTCCGAACAAAAATATCATTTAATAGAACTATTGTATGCTATTGCAAATAAATGAACAAATATATGTTTCACAAAAATAAGTACACAAGGTATTGCGCGAAAATGAAAAATACTCTAGTTCTAGTCGCTTTCATAAACAATAGCACCTATTTCCGACAGCACTGAGTGGATAAACCTCTCCAATGCGATAATTCAACTACTACATGTTTGTAATGTATGATGTATTGTCTGCACCCTTATTGCGACAACGCTCGGGAAAATGACGCGGGATAATTGGAGGAAACCGAAAACGGCAAAATGTCACGTAGGGGAAGTCAGAAGAGGAATGAAACATTACAGAATCGCGAGAATGCAGATAACCAGCCAAAAGTCTTTGCTATTTTCACGAAACGAAACAAATGACTGTACACTACAACCAAGAGACGTTGCGAAATAAAGACAATAAATGCAATGTCAGTTTTCTAATCACCGTTCCGCGCTTTCGGTCCATTTCCAGAGAGCCTTAAGAAACGAAAGCAGAGAAGTACACCTTAGCAACAGAGATGTTACATCAGTCCAGCATTCAATCGCTGCATAACCATTACTTCATTATTGTCGAGGTTGGAGGCACGAACCGGAAAACTTTAAAATCGCAACGATTCGTTGCAAGAACCACTCAAGGCCTTGAATGGACGCAACCACCGCGCGAAGGAGAGATAGTTGAAGGCGGTGACTAATAAACGAGCGGCCGTCGCCCGCTACCGAGTAGATAACGGGAACAGAGAGACCAGGAAACAGTGCCCCGCCGAGAAACAGATTAGCGGCGCAACAAGGTCTTGCGACAATTGCAGGGCGAGCAGGGGGCTCCCTCTGCCCCGTCGCGCCCGACACAACCAGTCGCGCGTTGTGTAAGAGGGCGCGAAAGATTACGGCACGCGATCGCCGCCACAAATGGCTTCACGCCACTCTTCTCCACCTACGAGAGAGGAGACTGAGGCATCAAATAATGTCACTGGAGTGCCGCAGACCGGAAGGTTTGAGGGTTCGACTTCCGATGGTAGCAGGACATTCGGTACTAGCCAGAGAGCTATACTGCGATATCTCTAACTTTGCCCCTCAAGGCCACTCAAGGCCCATCTTGGCGATGGAATATCACACGGCATTTCGCGTCTTTTCTCGGTCTTGCCGGTAGAAGTCGTCTGATCGCAAGCACTGCTTCATACGGTCCCGATCATGCGACATCTAGCGGAACGACTGAGAAAGATGCGAAATACCGGGACATATTCCATCGCGAAGATGGGATTTGAGTGGCCTTGAGAGGCAAAGTTAGAGAAATCGCAGTATAGATCGAGTTCAGTCGCTGTCTGGAGGAGAATTCTAGCGGCCGGTTGCTCTGATCGGTGGTTTCCGTGGTTTTCCGTGGTTTCTCCGGTCAATACTAGGCCAATGGCGGAGCAGTACCCCGCAGTGCGAACGTTCCTTTCCTTGTCCTATCCTCACCTCTTACTTACACACACTTTCTCTTACAAGCACTTCACTACCACACTTGCCGGCAGACCCGTCGGGAGCTTAGAGCTTGTCACGGTTAGGGCGATGCCCCGCTAGTGGGAGACACTTGGTTGACGAAAACCCCACTAGTCGACGGGCAGGTCGCCGCTGGATCTCGCCAGTCAGCAGGAGAAGATCGCCGCCACCACTCGATAAAACATGCACTATACTTATACTGCGATTTTCGTAACTTCGTCCCTGACAGGAATCCGCTGTTTCGCTGCCATCCAATCGGGAGCTTATATTTCGCGACAGTGACGTCACTATGGTGACGTTCAAGCTCCCGAATGGATGAAACCGTCAACAGGGACTAGTAACCTTAGCAGTTGACACGCCCGGAGTAACTAACCAATCAAAACCACTGATAACAGAATGGATTCTACCCAATTGTACAAGCGAAACATGTGAAGGAAACAAAAATCGTCCGACGAAACAATTGGCGCCCATAGGTTCATTTGAGGGGAATTCAACTACTGTAAAACACATTCAAGATTCCACTGAGCCATTCGACATAAAAGTGTGAAGTCTGCTCAGAATTATCTAAAAATGACTCAAAAGAACAACTGAATATTACATAACTGAATTAGTATTTTGGTACTTCTTTTAAATTGATGTGATCGTCACGTGTGAAACCATAACCATGGGAACTCGTTTCACACAAAGCAATTAAAGGAAAAGGTAGGTTTCATGGTTATAGTGTAGTAAAGAGAGATGTAATTTTTCATATCAATTCTCAAACATCTATTTGAATAATTTTAATTAACTGACAACTGTGTACCTTATCACTCATTTTGTAAGCATTCAACTCCTGTTTTCGGAGGGTTGTGTTTTGCTACCTCGATGCTTTCTGGAGAAATAAATACTTGTAGCTGTTATCACGACGTAATATAACACATTGAACCATTTATGAAAAAAAATCTCTTAATAAAATCTCTTATCAACTGATCACTTCGGCGTACATGACCACCCGAACGGCCAGCTGACTGCCTCGTCATAGCGCGCATTTTTCTCATTAACGCTGGCCTTGAGCAGCACAATTTTAGCAATATCATACCAAGATATAGTGGATACTGTAGCTACGTCAATGTTTAATTTCATGATTTGAGGTAGCCAATATTAAATCGTAGATAACATCCTTGAAACATTTTGCTCGAAAAAATCGGTGGAGAAAAAAAGAATAAAGTCCAAATGAACTTGCCACGATTAAACAACAAACATCAACAAATTTTACAAATAGTAAAAGATTTAATAGATAAACTGTATCGGATGTAATGATATAAATCCTTATGTCACATTCATGTAAAATATCCACTTTGAATAACATTACAATGTATGGAAAAGAAATTATGTATAAATGCAAAACCACGCAAGACTGAATAACTAAAAGATTAATAAAATTATGAAAAAACAACAATAACAAACCTTCCGCTGAAGATGATTCACATGGTGTTATGTGTAATCTTTAATGCCAACAATTTCAGGATTACGATGTAACTTACAATTGGGAAACATTCATAAAATAATTCCTTCAGTCAACAGCATAGGAGCTTAACACGAACCGAACAAGGCCCATTGGCATAAACCTCTTACGCTCTGTAGAAACTGCACAAAAACAAACCACAATAACAACGCGGGTTGTGCAGTGGAGAGCAACGGACGTTGTGTAAGAGCCAAGGTGAGAGATTACGGCACCCGATCCCGTCGGCTGAGCGGGGGGCGGGCCGCTCCAATGACTTGACGCCCTTTGTGCCGTTCAGATTTATCGCGAACGGCCGCACTGCGCTGCGAACGACCGCCCGTCGTCGCCCCGCCCCGCCCCGCGCCGCCCCGCTTCACCCCGCCCCCGCCGCGCCGCGCCCCGCCGCCCACCCTCGCCGCCCCGCCCCGCGCCGCCCCGCGCCGCCCCGCGCCGCCCCGCGCCGCGCCGCGCCGCCCCGCGCCGCCCCGCGCCGCCCCGCGCCGCGCCGCCCCGCGCCGAGCGAAAGTGCACCGGCAACGGGAAGAAATATTTCGCAACGATGAGTTGTACCCGCGACACCCTCGTCCTCGATAACCAAGCAGCGTGGCCATTGTTTGGCTTGCTCTTTGCCGAATCATTGCACGCCCATCGGAGGACGGTTGGCAACGATATGTAATATATGTTTCGCTCCAATTGAAGGAGGAATGAAAATTACGGAGTGGATCGAAATATAAAACACTGGGCATTCAGATAGAATCACTTATTTACTGAGCAAGCTTCGAGAAATTAAAAGGATCTTAACATGACAAATTTTGTTTGCACGAAACATCAGCAACTAAACGTTTTCCTCTGAATGTGGAGTATTTTATATCTCGATTCACTTCGTCATTTTTCATCCCTCCTTCAATTAGTCAATTTTGGCTCAATCAACAGTCATGACATCACTATGGTTCTTATATATTACCTTTGTTTACTTCAAATTGTAGGAAGATAGATAATATGAGAGAAGCAACACCAGCCCATTATATTCTTTACTCAAATTCCCTTTTTTACATTTTTCTACGTTTAGAGAGTCCTTCATATGGACACGAACGGGCATACTTCATCCTGGTTATCGCCATCTAAAATGTGGCGAACATAACCGGTTTGAAACAAATCGTCTTTAAACGTGAGGAGATTTTTGTTTCTCTAGAAAAAAAGTTCGTGGCAGGTTGAGATGATTTTGATAGCAGACGCCAGTAGTTTTTTCTCAATAATTTATTAAGTTTAAGGCAAGGATGATTTAAGATTTAATTTTCCTCGTTTTTCATCTTGTAGAGCATTTAAAAACATTATCATAAACCACCTTTGCAATACTGCAATACACATACGAATTTACAAAATGCCAATTATAGATCAGAGCTCTTGTCAAACAGCAGATTTTTTAACGCTAGCGTAGAAGTGGTTGTCACAGCTTTCATTTATTTTAATTTGGATTTATTATAGTCGCCTCTCTCTACCAGCCATGTTAATGAATGCTGTTAACATGATCAAAATTACTATTTTGTTAGATTGCCACAGTATGGTGGCGTTGGCCGGGTAACAAGTCTGCGTCACACAGAATCATATGTATACTGCGAGCAAAACTTCTGCCGACTTGACAGCCGGGAGTGTGGGAGAGCGATGTGGCCATTTACTCGGCCGGCAGACACGTGTTCGTTCTTGCGTCATCAGCTGTTGAGGCATATACGTCCAGCTTATTGTATTTTTGGTAGAATTGTTACAATGACACTAGTTTATTTGATGTAATTCGTTACACAGTTTTATATCGCAGTCCCTTACACTATAATCCTGCAAAGCAAGGAATAACGAAACATTTTTGCATAACACGCGCAAAGCAGATGAAAGTAAATACAGCTAGACGCCGTAGGTACAATAAACGTTGGCAACTCTGTAGTGACGTCATCATATTTGGAAGCCCCTGATTGGATATTGAAACCCCCTCTCCACTGTCAGCCAGGAGCTGTCAAGTCGGCAGAAATATTAATTCAAACTGTCAGTTCTGCAGAGTTATTATAATGAGAGTTGCACAGATCCTGAATTGCCTTTCTGTTTATGTGACCAAAACCCTTAACTCCAATTTCACACAACTGAATTAAATTACTTAACAATTGTGTTATTCTGTTAATGGGAATTGACATTCCAACTTTGACATTTTTGCAGATCGTGGTCCTTTGAGCGCCGGTGTCTGCCGAGTTCGTTTCTCGCGTTGACGCAATGGCGCAATGGCGAGAGTACCGTGGCTTGTTGCGAAATTATGTCCCAGCGAAGGTATCAATTTGTCATTCGAAGGTTTAGCAGGGTGGCGACTCATTTCCTGAAACAAATTTCCATAACTTTTCCATTTTTTTGAAGTTTTAAAAAATATTTTTCACTGATAAGATTTGTAAAATATTCTACACAACTTAAAGAATCTCTAATTTTGCCGTGATGAAGTATAAATTATAAACACTCAACAAATACAAATGTACTATTGCAAATACAAATGCAAAAAACCTATGTTGTACTATTTTTTCTTTTTTTTTTCAGGAATAATGTATAGTTTTATATCCATCTCAAAATATCTTCTACGATTCTACCACAAATTCCCTGAGTACTTACGGTTTTCCAGAAAGTTGTCGTCCTGTTTTGTGATGTGGATTCTGATAGATCTAAAGAAGCCTCCGTGAATGAATGCTATAATTTGTGAGGATCGAACAATCCGAATGAGGATAATTTTTGCTTCTCATGATAGTATATTAATAACTCGTTTCCCATGTTTAAATATATACGTTGAATGCAATCTGTGTCTTGGAGGCATGTCTGAATTTTCAGCTAGAAAGTAACCCACAATTGAAAACCGGTAACATCAAACTTGGGCAACGAGATTTCGTAGTAATTTCGAGAATTAACTTCTTGACCATAAAATGATATTATTGTCATGTACTTTAAAGGTACGCGCGAATACGATACATATGGAGTTACGATACTTTGAATGTTGACCTCACATGTACGCCATACAAAGTACAAAGCTTATTCGAACATAAAATTTTGAACGACAAAATCAGACTACTTCATTTTAATTTGAATGGAAGAGTTTCTAAAAAAAATGTATTATCTAAATCCAAAATTTCAGTACCAGGTTAAGACGTAGATTTTTATTTCTGACATTAAAAATTATCTTATTTTTTTTTTCTAATTGAAATTACACAGAATGCAAATGGAACTAAAAAGAAGGGAATATAGCAAAATTGTTTTAATCGTACCAGCAAAATGTACACATACAAACAATATCCAATCAGGATGGAGCCTTTCATTTCATTTTCTGGCCCAGTAACAGAATTACCTTCAAAAAAATGTATCCTCCTCTCAAACAAGCAGAGGTTTTTTCAAAGACAAACAATAATATTCATAATTACGGCATTCTAAAATTTCAAACAGAACACTACATTCAGTGCGCATGAGTCTGTGAAATGTATGTAATAAACTAGCGAATTTTTTGTTTGATGTAGCACTTATTAATCTCGCAGAGTTAAAAAGGGTATCGCTTTCAAACAGTTTGGTTCCATGTAAACATTAGGAGTATAAAATATGCTCAAATTGTGATCTAGAAAGAGTTGGAAATTGAGAGACAATTAAAATTATCTTTTAAAATATTTTTTTAAAACTCGGTAAAACTGTGTATTAACACAAATAAGAGCTATAGAAGTTTGCGTCACAATCTAAAAATATACAAGTTTTTTCTCTGAAACTAGAATTGTAATTAAAACAATGAAATCATTCATTTGAATTTCTGTGATCAAGCCAATTAAAATGCATACGTTCCAGGGTATCACTTGACATATCAGCAGAATAATTTAATTGTTAGGATTCTGCTTTACGGTTTAATTATAATTAAATCCTTATGTTTATGTGTTAGCAATTAATAGGTTGACACTACATATAGAATAAAATATGAGCCAGACACGCAGCAAATTAGTTACACAAGTGAGCATGCGTAACATCCCAGCAGCACATGCGCAAATTAGCAGGAAGTGATGAGGTTGGTCGTTCGCTTAAGTAAAGTTTGATTACGCGGAATCATATCCTATTCCTGTCAGAAGGGGACTCTCGCTGCTTCTTTCTGCGGTGTAGATTGCCAAACAAAAATTTCCCGACTAGGCGAAATTTACTTCATAAATACACTTGGGCGCAATGTATCGCCCGGGCGCTCCCGCCCGCAACACTGCCTCGTGGAACTTCCGCAACGAGTTTTCGGGCGCGCGCACGGCGCGGGGCGGCGGCAGCGGGGGCGGGGCGGGGCGGCGGCAGGAGAGGCGAGGCGGGGACAGTGAGGGGCGGGGAGGGGACGGAGGGGGGCGGGGGAGGGGTAGGCAGAGGAGGCGGGGCGGTGGCAGAGAGGGTGGGCAGTGCAGAAGGGGCGGGGTGGGGGCAAGGGGGCAACAGAGTGCAGAAGGGGGAGGGAGGGGGCGTCATTGTGGAAGAGGGGGTGGGGCGGGGGGAGAGGGAGGGGGCGATGGCAGGGGTGGCGGGGGCGGGGGCAGAAGAGGCGTGGCTAGGGGTAGAGGGAGCGGGGCGGAGGCAGAGGCAATGAGGGCAAGGAGCGAGGGGGCGGGGAGGGGACAGAAGGGGCGGGGGACGGCACGCGCCGTCGTATTCCTTCCAATAAAGCGCCGAGTTCGGGGCGCCGTTAAACGCGAGCGCGCGCGTGCCCTGACTCTCGCCCCTCCCCCTTCTTCCCGCGAAAGGCTCCGCTGCCGGCCCGCTCCGGTGCTCCCCCCCTCTTTCCACCACATTTTATCCTCGGTCCACGTCACTCCACCCGCTGCGGCCCGCTCTGCCTCCTCTATCCCCCTCCGCCCCTCACTCACCTCCCCTCTGCCCCTTGCAATTCCGCTCCACCAACTCTCCAACCCGCTCTTCATTCTGGCAGAGGCGTATCCACGGTATGGCAGACATGGCACGTGCTATGGACGCCACTCACAAGAGGCGCTATTTAGAGTAAAACCCGCTAAAACAAATAACAACAACCCTAATTAGAAGTATCCCGACAAGGGCGCAAATTCTATGCCTGCCATGGGCGCCTGAACACCTAGATACGCCTCTGCATTCCTGGTCCACCACGTCCCACCCCTCTCCGTCCTCCGGACCAACTCTCCAGGCCACCCACCTCCGCTTGACCCACTTCTCAGTCCCTCTTCGTCCCGGACTACCTCCTGTTCGTCCCAACCCGTCTTGTTCAGGCCTACTCCACTTCCTTTCAACATATACTGCGATTTTCGTAACTTTGCCCCTGACAGGATCAGCGGTTCACGGTTTCATCCAAATAGGGATCTTGAACGTCACCATAGTGACGTCACCGTCCGCGAAATGTAGCTCCCGATTGAATGGCAGCGAAAACAGCTGATTCCTGTCAGGGGCAAAGTTACGAAAATCGCAGTAATAGCGTCACCCGCTTCATCATCCTCTTCGCCCCCGCTCAGTTCAATTCGTTCCATGTCGCCTCGACCCCGTTGCAATAGCGCGGCGTCCCCAAGCGCCAGCTTCCAGGAATACCGTGCCACCCCTCTTCACTGCGCTCGCCACACGTATACACACTCCAGTATGCCCTCTCAAGAGCAGCTTCAAGCTCCGACTACCATGGTTGCCTTGTTAGCTTCCTCCGGTAACCCTCCCGCCAGCTCGGACACACATCCAACCTTTCATCTCCACCCCATTCCCACCCACCTTACACTCCCCCTCTCCACAGGCACTTCCTCATCCACAGACCCAAACATTTTTATCTACTCCCTTCCACGCCACTGACTTTATCATCCGAACTTCGTCGCAGTCCCCGTCTCCCCACTTTCTACCCTTTGACGCAAGCGTCCCCATGCACATCTCTACGTTTTTAAAAGCGGTTTCCACCACTTCTCCTGCCTC
Source organism: Acheta domesticus (assembly GCA_031308135.1). NCBI lineage: Eukaryota > Metazoa > Arthropoda > Insecta > Orthoptera > Gryllidae > Acheta > Acheta domesticus. The sequence continues at coordinate 10,965,051 of JAHLJT010009436.1, forward strand.
CGAATGCCTCTCTCTCTCTCTCTTCTCCACTTCTGCCTCCGAATGCCTCTCTCTCACACACACTTCTCCTGCCTTAGAATGCCCACCCTCTCTCTCACCACTTTTCCTGCCTCTCTCTGTCCATCTCAGCACTTCTCCTGTCTCCGAATGCCTCTCTCCCTTTCTCTCTCTCTCACCATTTCTCCTGCCTCTGAATGCCTCTCCCTCTCTCTCTCACCCCTTCTGCCTCTGAATGCCTCTCTCTCTGTCTCTCTCTCACCACTTCTCCTGCCTCCTAATGCCCCCCTCTCTCTCTCTCTCACCAGTTCTCCTGCCTCCGAAAGCCTCTCTCTCTCTCACCACTTCTGCCTCCGAATGCCTCTTTCTCTCTCTGTCTCTCGCCCTTCCGCCGTGGCCCCGCGCGCAACGCTTCCGCAACGAGCATCACGCGTCGGCAATTAGGGCGACGGCCGCGCGCGCGCTGCGTAATGCTAACTGCGTTATCACATTACGATCGCGCGCGCCCCCGCGCTCAGCCCCCGCGCTCAGCCTCCGCCTAATGAAAAGCGGAATTAAATTGAATACAGCGCCCGGACGCGAGCCGCACCCGCCGCTCCGAGGCTTTCGTCCGCTCCCAGGAGATGAGGTGGAGGGGGGAGGGGCCGGCTGGGTCAGAGCCAACATTGCCCCTTCCGCTGCGGCGACTCTGGCTACAAGACGTCCTAAGTTTCGAGTCCTCGGCGACGGCGGCATTTCGACAATAGCTAGGTCAAATTCACCTGCCGTCTGGAGGAGAATTCTGGCGACCGGCTGCTCCGATCGGTAGTTTTCCGTGGATTCTCTGAGCACACCAGATAAACGCTCTAGCAAAACGGCAACACCGAAAGAAGTACTCTACCAAACGGCCACGGACTGCGCGCGATCATTCCTTCGTCTTCCTTGCCCTTTCTTCCCCTTATCTTACACAAACTTACATGCACTACCACTTGGGAACTAGCAGGGAGCTTAGACTTATCCTTGCTCGAGGGGGGAGTGTCACCTGGAGGAGGAACCCCCAGGAAGCCGTCTTGGTGTTGGGCGCCGAATCTCTCTATTCCGTGGGGGGGGGGGGGACACCGCCATCTCCCGTAATTGAAACGTTCACACACAATCAGGAAGCATGATCGTAGCGGTTGACGGGTTCGGAGACATCAATCAACGAGAGGGAGGAGGGCAATAAATAGAATGGAGGTTTTCAGGAGAGGCGGCTGCGGAGCTCTTAGCGTCGTTGACTTGAGCCTCCCACCTCGATGAAAAACACCACGACCAGGAATTTATAGGTTTCCTTTTTACCCCTAATATCAGTGCTTTCCGCACGTGAAGGGCTTGCTGTGATATTATTTCATGTCGCCTTCATACACTCTTCGTACACTGCTCGTTTAAATTTGACGACCTACAAATCAATGGAGGATCACGACACTGTCCCTCGTGTCATTCTGCCATAAGGGTAGAAAATGGAATAATACTGAATGGAAAGACGCTCACAGGAGAATCGTGAAATTGTTCATTTGAAAACTAAAAATTGTGCTTTATAAACAACTGTTACTGACCCATTCATACATTGGAATGAATTCACTCTGTGGCCAAAGTGTCATCAGAGTACTATAAATGCTATTTTATTTGTTATGTGATCGATGCCATATTCATTTCTGATCATAGCTAATTTACGCATTAATGTTGTTTTCCTTACAAGGCAGATCTCATTGGCACTTTACCATCGCCTTCCGCTAAACAGTTAACGGGAAGGGTAATCATAAGCTTTAACTAATCATTTGGGATGGAAGAATATGGATACGATAATGGTTCATAAGTGATGGGTGTAAGACGCAATTACGCTACAACCAATATAGTGGCTACGATTACGCCTTTCTCAGAACAAGCAGGCCTCGGCACCGAGTACACCCTTGCACCACCAAAACTGGCCTATTTTCTTAAAAAAAACATTATTTTAGAAGCTGGTCAGATGTTCTCTAGATACAAGCAACGCAATACGCGCCTGTCTTTTCGCCTCAGTTCTTCCAACAATGTAGGCATTTCCTTTTCTTCCGTAATACATCACTTACGTGGGAGAAAGCCCGTATGTTAAAACCCGACATTTCCCCTCCCCGATCCACTCTTACCACTGAGTACGGGTGCTTAGAAGAGACATACAGGCCAAAAATGTAATGGAAGGGTCCCAAAATATTCTCATTTCGTAGATTATCCCGTGAGGAAAATCGAAAAACTACGTTTTAAAGGCTATCGATCACGTACTTTTCGAGTTATGATAGATCTATGTCAAGGCCGTATAATTACTGAACTGCATGTGTCACTGTCTGTGCGTTGTTATTCAACAAATATTTCATATTTATTCTTTTGCTATTACATTGAACAATTACGGCCAAGTTTAAAAAAAACTAGATACTTACGAACTAATCTAAATCTACGTTGTTTACTTCCTTACTAATACTAATACAGTACCTTTTTACATTATTTACTCTGTGCAACTTTAATTTTACAGTTTGAATTTTCGGGACGCTTCTACTTCACTCGCTTTTTTCACGCACAAACACATACACTTATAAACACATTAACTCATACGAGTACTCAGCATAAGCATTATTTCCACGTTCACACTATATATATATATATATATATGTAAATAACAACTTCCTTTCTTAATCTGCCGCGCTACCAACCAAGTGACGATCGCTCGCTTGTGATCGCTCGTTTGTGATAGAACGTAATTTAACTTGAAGTAAAAAACTTTTAATTGTTGTTTCCTGTTTGTTTAAACAGATAATTTATGTGTTATTGTTATTATTATTATTGAAAATTGTGTGAAATTATAACAAGCTGTTTTCTATTACAGAAACCCAATGAAATTTTTTTTATTTCCGAATTTGTAATTACATTAACGTTATAACCGTTATACATATGTATATATATATATATATTATTTATTGCTATATTTAATACATGCTATATATAAAATATATTAAAGAACAAATCGATAACTCTCCGTGAAATTCCATTTTGTATTAACCCCCATTTGCCACGATTGTTTTGCGAGTGTGAACGCCAAAACGAACCTCCACGACTAGAAACACCGACCGGCTGACGACGTCCTCGGCCATGCGGGAAACATCCTCCGCAGGACGCGCGCACGCCAGCGGGGCGCTGGGCGGGAGCACCGTCCGAGCCAATTAGCGTCACTCTCGCGGCGCCGCGGGAGCGCGCGCTTTCGCACATCGCACACAACGCCCCGCGCCCCCGCCCACATGAAAAGACCGGCGCGGGTTCCTAGAAGAACGCACCCGGCGCACAAACGCACACACACGTGCGAGAGTGTGTGCGAGTGTGTGCGCGCGTGTGTGTATTTGTGCGTGTGTGTGTGTGTGTGTGTGCGTGCCCGCACGTGTGTATTTGTGTGTGTTGTGTGTGTGTGTGCGCGCGCCCGCACGTGTGTATTGTGCGCGCGCGCGTGTGTGTGTGTGTGTGTGTGTGTGTGTGTGTATTAGGATTCTGCGTGGAAGCGCCGGATGTGCAGAGAGTCTGGAAGCAGGGGCTGATGGCGGCAGCGCCGCCGCCACCTTCCACGGCTTCTGACGCAATCAGGAAACCTTCCAAGCTGACTACAGCGAGTTTTCTATACTTACTATTTTATACGAGTTTCCAAAATTGTGTGTGTTTTTATAAGTGGCCCTTAAAATCTCTCTCTCTCTCTCTCTCACACACACACACACACACACACACACACACACACACCACACACACACACACACATATGCAATAAAAATGAAGATTATTGATCTCTTTTTCAAATCGACTGACGCGCTAAATTAGTATGAAAGTGTAACTCAATGACCATGAATTAAAAGAGTACGCAAGTAAAATAGTACGCAAATAAGAGACATGAAAACTTACAGAAAATACACAATATTTAAAAAAATACTCATTCACAAAGATTCATTAATTTACAAGACATGCAAATACTCACATCTCAACTCGTGGAGAAATCACGGTTGTCCATCCAGCAAACACCCTGAAACAAAACAAAAAGTTTAAAACTTTGAGTGGAAAACACATTCTCCATATAATATAATTATTTTTTATAAATAAATTTAAAGAATGTATTACAGACGGATCTGAAAGGCCAACTGTGTTGGAAAAGATCTAATGTAGGTTGATCTGAGCCTCATTAGTCTTCTCCATCATGAACTGTGACAATATTGATCTATTAGTATGATAAAACTATAAAAACACACTCTATATTCCACAAAATTCATTACCCTTAATTTGGAAAGTGAAATTTTAGTTTATAACTTCATTAATCACTAAAAATATGAAACAAAGAAATAATAATTCAAATGAGTAAAGGGCATCTCTTTTAAATAACTGTTTTTGGTGATGGCACAAGGCAATTGTTTAATCAACAATATTTGTGAGCGAATTGCAAATACATTTCTCCATCTACACATCAAATATATTGTCTGGTATTCAATATCGCATACGTATTTTCTCTTCTCGATAATTGGAGTATTCAAAAAGGATTGACAGGCATAAAACGTTCATAGCATTGTGTTCGCAAAATAAATTTCAGAAACACTATAATAATTTTTCAATACTTCCTGACTGATAAAACTGATGACACATCAACCCCACGAGGCAACAAAAACACGAGTTTTAACGGGCATGTGTATGTATGTGACACTCCACACTCCATCCGGAGCCTTCATATTTGCAACATACATATTGCAACATTCGAAAGAGAAATTACTATATTTTATGGAAATGCTATAAACACAATTTTAAAAACAAACATCTATCGACATAATTTGGAATGGCCGTGTAATTTTGGAACTAATTGAAAATATTGCAAATTTAAAACCTTTGAGTAATTCGAGAACCACAAACGCAGGTTACATTGTACTACGGAAGGTTTGTGACAGAAGTCCAGCTTTAAAGAAAGATTTCACGAATCAGATATGCACTCATTCACTGACTGGGCTAAAGCTTATGTTCGAGGGGGGTTGTAATATTAATAAGTATTAAATCGGTTGCTGATATAAAATAGTAAGTCGGTGGGTCATATAATAATAATAATAAT
>JAHLJT010009436.1:10971157-11118280 GCA_031308135.1 Acheta domesticus
CGAACATTCATCGACTTCAATTCATCGATGTTTCAAATATCGATATTTTTATAGAAACATCGATGTATTGACATTGATATTGACATCCCTATACTGCGATTTTTCTAACTCTACCCCTCGTGCCCCTACGCCCACGATGGAATATCACACGGCATGCCGCGTTTTTCTCGGTCGTGACGCTAGAAGCAGCATGATCGCAAGCACTACTTTATATAGTAGCGATCATGCGATACCTAGCGGCACGACTGAGAAAGACGCGAAATACCGCGACATATTCCATTGTGAAGACGGGCCTTAAGAGGCAAAGTTACTAGAAAAATCGCAGTATAGTTTTCACTGATTTTATACTTCGGTTTTTCTTTCTTGGCACGTGGGGGTGTGACAAAATTGAATATCTCACGTTATTTCGCGTCGTTTCTCGGATGTGCCGCTAGGAGTCGCATGATCGCGAATGTATTGAGCAGTGCTGGCGATTCTGCGGCTCCTAGTGGCACAGCCGAGAACGACGCGAAATACCGTCAGACGTTCCATTTTGATGACTAGGGAGTGGATTCTGTGATTTTGCATATTTTTCTCCATTGTTTCAAGGCACAGCTAAGTGTAAGAGTAATTTCTTGACATTTGGTTATAATTGGATTCTTTGTAGATTAATTTGTTAGTGCATATTTGATCGCTTTTTCCTGTTGGGGCATATTCGTGTAATTATGGGAGCATATTTCGTTAAAATAGAGAAAACATTTCGTGCTTTCATAGAATCTATTTGTGAGCGTTCATTGTTAGGAAAGCTTGTCACCATTTTCTTTTTTTGCTATAGATGATAATACTTGTGCAAATGAAGGATATTTCTTGAGATATATTTTTAAACGAGGCAGAAAAAGTGAAAGAAGGCCTACAATACAGGGTACTTCACTAAGGTGCATATTTACTTCAATTATTTCTCCCGAGAAGTAACTTAGGTTACATTACGTTTGCATAATTTTTTTTAATTCCAAGCATGCTTCTCGGATTTTATCAAGAAAGGTTTATATTGAAAATTAAATATTGTTAATTTTAATTGCATATTATAGTGCATATTTCAAATTTGTAGGTCATAAATGCATATTATAGTGCATTTTTACACTTTTTAGGTCATAATGCATATTTTAAACAAGCATATTTCAAGATGTTTTAGGGCAAAATCCGCTCCCTATTGATAGGCTAGAGACCGGAAAAATATGTAGTATTCAACGTCAAAGTATGTACGTAAATATGTAATGAAAACAGTAAGAATACTGTAATAAATATGTAAAATCGGATATAATATGTAAATTTAAAATTCTCTAATTAAAACCATTTACATAGTAAGAAATTACATTTTAGAAAAGCAGCTCACTGTACATCATACAAACTTTCTTGTCAGTAGTAAAAGCTTCATCTATTGTAATCCAGGACCGTAGTTTAGCAGCCGGACTAATCGCAATAGAAGCCATCGCACAAACTGGCGAGATCTACGACCAGGAAAACATACATTGTGGCGTTTTCATCGAAGTGTTACATGTCGGCGATTGCAAATTTTTCTCGGAAATTAAGGTTACAGATCAGAAAACGCAATGTCAATGATATATTGGACACCTAGATTTCCCCAATAATGTAGGAAAATGCTGATTAAAAAATATACATTTATTCATTAAAAAAATGAAATTAAATCGAAGAAAATTGATAAAATAAGAAAATATATTTTGAAAACAGCAAAATATGTAAAATATGTAATACGATACTAAATACGTAAAAATATGTAACGAAAAAAAAATCGATATTGTATTAGGAGGGCGATGATTTGCCAAGATTACAAATTTGAGAACGGTAAGTAGAAAGACAAAAAAAATACGTATTGATGACCCCCCCCCCCCCCCCACGCGCCAAGAAAGAAAAACAGCAGTGTGACGGGGCTGCACCGCGCTGCGCGGAGCGGCGGCAACGCAGCAGCGGCAGCAACACAGCGGCGCCGCTGCGCTCCTCAGCGCATCCGCCGCCAACAAAACGAAGAGCCCCGAGAGCTCGATGGCGGCGCGGCGAGGCTCGGCGCAGCCACTGCGGCGGCGCGGCGGGCTGGCCGCCCCTCGCCTCGCCTCGAAGCACTTCGCGCAGCGCACTGCAGGGAGGCCAACGAGCACCTCGTGGCGTGGCGTGGACTCGCCATCGGAGGGGATTTTAAGAGCAACCAAAGAAAGAGACAGAGGATTAACGGAAACTAAAGACAAGGAGAGAAAGAAGCTTTAGAACGAAAAGGCCTGAAAAAAACGAAAGTGAAAGGAAAAGAACGAGATAGAGAGAAACAGAGACTCACAGAGAGAACGAGACAAAGGGATAGAGAGAAACACAGATTCACAGAGAGAGACACACAGACAAACAGCGAGATAAAGACAGAGAGAGAGACAGACAGATTTTGTCTGCGTAATGCGCTACGAATTCTGTTACAGTTGTAATTTAATCACGTCTGTTTGTTCTGTAGATGGGTAAGAAATGAAATGCTGTTCCTGGAAGCCGAAGTAAAGGTATAGGTTCGCATTGCAGGCGCCTCGTGTGCATTAGTTCGAACCGAGTGAATAAACAGACACGAAAACGAAAGTTTACACTGGTTCTTGAACGTATACAAATGATGGTCATGTACTGACCTTTCTAATACGGGCCATTTCAAAACAAACTCGCGCACGAAGGAAGTTGCCATTTTCCTCGTGCGATTGTTGACGTATCACGGAGCGCAGTGGCGCAGCCTCAGTTGGTGTCACCCGGGGCAAAACTAATGGTATCACCCCCCCCCCCAAATTAAATATAAAAACATCTATTACTAAACAGTTTATACAGTTTTAATAAAAATACAAGTATGTTTGCACGTGACATTTATTAATAATATGTTAAAACTACATGTAATTCAAAATTATTTTTAAATAAATAATCTAAAACTAATAACTAAAACTATTTATAAAAACACTTTTCGAGATTTAAGGGCGGCAACGTTATCTGCGATTTTATCAAAATCTATAATTTTTTTAATGCATCATTCAAATTATATATTTCCAACTATAAAATTTTCTTCTTGGTGCCACCCGGGGCGGACCGCCCCCTCTGCCCCTCCCTAGCTACGCCACTCACGGAGCGGACACGGAGCGAAAATTCCTGCACCGTACGTCTCCACCTCACCTTTGCATCACGGCCGGGGCGTGGGGCGTGGGGAGCGGGGCGGGGGGCGCGGGGCGGGGGGCGCGGGGTGCGGGGGCGCGGGGCGCGGGGCGCGGGGCGCGGGGTGCGGGGGCGCGGGGCGCGGGGCGCGGGGCGCGGGGCGCGGGGCGCGGGGCGCGGGGCGCGGGGCGCGGGGCGCGGGGCGCGGGGCGCGGGGCGCGGGGCGCGGGGCGCGGGGCGCGGGGCGTGGGGCGTGGGGCGCGCGGAGAGGGGGGGCGGGGGCCGACCAGCTGAGCGGGCGGTTCGCCTGTTGGCCGCGCGGCGCGCTGGCCGCGGCGGAGGCTGCGCCGTGCGGCCGGCTGGCAGGCTGGCAGCGGACACGCCGCGCGCAACGTGACGGCGGCCGTCCCGTTACACAACGCCGCGTGCGCACGAGCGTGCGCGCTGGCGGCGCGGGGCGGGGCGAGCCCACTCGACAACAGCAGCGGTGGCCCTGACGGCAGAGCCGGCCCACGCCGCAGCAGCGCCGAGCAGAGGTGCGATGCGCGCCGCGGTGGTGCACGCCAAATATTTTGTAACGCAGTACTAGACCTACCCTCCTGCTCTTCGGAGCGCTGCAAATTGAACACCAAATTGCGCGATCCGCCATGTTGATGGCAACGGTGAAGTAAATAGACGAAGCCCACGTGTGTTTATGTGCGTTTACTTTATAACAAAGTTTGTAGTGAAACGTTATGGTCACTTCGTGGGCAGCGTTCGGTTGTACGAATCGAAATACGAAGAACTGTAAAAAAAAAATCCTTTCACAAGTAAGTGGTATATGTAAGATGCGTATATAATACAAGTCCTCTTAAAATATGCGATACTCATTCACTTAATATATTGATTATATTATTTGAACGTACATTTGGAGAATTATATGTAACACCCTTACAGATTCCCGCTGAAGAATAAACGTTTATTACAAAAGTGGTTAAATGCTATGAAAAGAAAGGAGTCCCTCCCCACGGATTACCATCGGCTGCGTTCTGATCATTTCACTCCAAGTGATTATTGAATTGGTGGTGAAAGGAGACATTTAAAAACTGATGCTGCACCCTTTGTTTCCCTTCCCTGCCAGGTGCACGAGGGCTGCAAGGGGCAGGGCTTCGGTAAAGCAGCCAACGCCCAGTTTATGGTTCGGATTGACTGACTGATTGTTAGTGATTCCGGGCGCGTCAATTACTGAGGTCGTTAGTTCCGTAAGTGTAGTATGTGTTTGTCATCGGGAGGTGGCGGTGCTCTTCCCCCGCTGCATGGCGAGATTCAATTGAAATAGACGAGTCGTCAACAAAGCACAAACCAATGGAATGCAACTCTCCCCCCGTTGCCTCTGAAAATTCCGGCTTTCACGGGAAACTAGACCACATAATATCAGCATCAAAGTTGTATTTTCGAATTTACAATCTTAGAATTACTGTCGACTATTCCACGCGTGAAATTAAAACCAATAGTGTTTAACTATGTAGAGCGGTGTATCTCAAAAACTTTATCGCTTTTTCTATCCAATTTTTCTTACCGCTTCTTCTGCTTCTTGGTCAATCGTATATTGTATCTCATCTTAGGAGGCGGTATAGATAGATCGCTTCGTCGATGTTCAATAAACCCCGTATGCACGATTATACAATCTCTTTGATTTTAACATAGCTTTCAGTCACTTTCAATATTTCAAGTATTTTGGAACTCTCTTGAACATAATTTCATTCGTGGAATAATACTTTTAAATACCTCTCGTGTTTCGGAAATTCTCAGATAAATCCTCTCCTCGCTTCGCGAGTCGAGGAATTACCGACAATTTCCCAAGCACTCGTGGTATTACCTAAGAGAATATCTGCATTGTTTATCAGTGCTTTGTAAATTCCTAACAGCCTAAGCTAGAAACATTCTTCACTCAATAAACATCTTAACTCTTCATTAGAGATACCTTTCATTATTTTAACATTCAGTCTGGCTGTTAGTCATAAGATCAGATACAGGAGAATATTCTAAATGTTGTATCGGGATATCCATGACATAGTTTTTAAGGAATGAAAGAATATACTCCAAAGTCTGGAAATGTAAGAGTGTTACTTATACTATTTCCGATTCCATACCTGACTTTTGAAAAATGCTGCAAGAATGCTTAAAATATTGCAAGTTAAATGTGACAGAAACAGACGATGGAAAATGCTTTAAAGTCTGTATTCAGCATTGTGAGTGTCCAAAGAAATGTTGTGGCATATTGCTAGGCACTTGTTTTAATTGATCGGCCTTAGAGAGAGAATCGCAAAGCATTTTCAGCATCACTATTGAACCTCGCTGTTCGCTCTTACTTCCGCATAACTACGAATGATTCTCATGTTCGTGCAAATATGTACTCTGCAGAAACGTCATTTAGTTTTCTTTTATCTTGAAACTAAGATATTGAAAAGACATATCGCAAATCCCTCTTACTTGACTTTAATGGATATCAACTGCGAAAAAAAATAAACATTGTTTATGGCAGGAAATACACCACATCAAATAAGGAAACCAATAAGCAACCACTATGAATTTTGAAATAGGTACTGAGAAAAAAACGTGTAAATGAAAACGAGAAAGGTAACATTTTAATAGCAAAATACACACTCAGGAAACTCAGCAAACTACTGAGTGAATAAGATGTATTTAAAAATGAAAATTATTAAATCATTTTATAGCAAATGAAAAGATGTTCTCGCTGAACACGTTTAAAAAGAAACTGCTGCGATAACGAAGCCGAGAACGCTTCCTGTCGTAAGTAACGCCCCAGACAAGGAAAGAGCGTCCTGTGTGCACTATCATTAATAGAGACCGGATTTTTATGTAATTACATATTTTTTGTCTTTCTACTTACAGCTTTAAAAATCGTATTCTTAACGAATCGTCCCTTTTCTAACACAATATCAAAATTTTTCGTTTACATATTTCGCACTTTATTACATATTTTACATATTTTGTCATTTTCACGAAATATTCTTTTGATTATACCAATTTTCTTCAATTTTATTACCTATTGCGTAATAAAATTGCGTATTACGTTATTTATTACAGCATTGTTCTTACATTATTACTGCGTGCTGTTTACTCGAGGTATTGTACATGATGAGGCGGTGGAGTGTTCACACAGTCCGGCGCGCCTGCTTCAGTTAAACTGTGTGGCGGGAAGTGTGCGTCAGTGACTGATATCAGTTTCACCTTAGGTGTGAAAAGTATCGCTGACACCACGTTTTGTGACCTTTAATTTGAATTTCCAAACAATGTATAACATTTAAAATTTCTTTAGGAATATTTTTATAAATATAATTTCCTATTAGGTGAATTATCGTTGCAATTAAAAATTAGTCTATTTTAATATTACATATTATATCCGATTTAACGTTTTTATTACTGTTTTCATTACATATTTATGTCCATATTTCCACCTTTCATACTACATATTTTTCCGGTCTGCAATCATTGAAACAAGCGCTTGTCCTGGATCGGCAGAGGGTGCGCAAGCACTCGGCTCCGCGTCGCGTCGCGTCGGTCGCAGACTCATTACGAAAGCCATTTCCGCGCATTGAACCGTCCGCGCAATTTACCTAGCGGTCGCTCCGCCGGGAGCGCAAGCGCCCAGGGGCGCGGGCGGCTGAGCATGTGGGGCTGTGGGCTGAGGGGCCAAGTCCTCGGGCGATGACCTGCTTCGGCGTGTCCTCGCCGCCGAGGGAAAAAGGCCAGAGACCGGGCACAGCGCTGCGCTGAACTACGGAAGCCCGGTATATTGATTGATTGATTGATTCGTGTTTCCGGGCACGTCAACTACTTAGGTCATTAGTCCCTTGAGTGTAGTGCGTGTTTTTTCACGGGAGGTGGAGATGATCTTTTCCCCACTGGATGGGGAGATCTGGCGCCGACCTACCGCCGACTAGCGGGGTTTCCCCTCAACCAGGTATCTCCCACCAGCGGGGCAACGCCCCAGCCGGGACAAGCTGTAAGCTCCAGACCGGTCTCCCGGCATGTGTGGTAGTAGTGCATGTTAGTGTAAGTGTGTGTGTAAGAGGAGAGGATAGGACAAGGAAGAGGAAGGAAAGATCGCGAGCGGTCCATGGCCCGTTTGTTAGGGTACTGCTCCGGCATTCCCCTGGTGTTGATCGGAGAAACCACGGAAAACTACCGATCAGAGCAGCCCGCCGCTAGAATTCTTCCCCAGACTGCGACTGAATTCGACCTAGCTGACAAGCTAGTGTCGAAAATCCTGCCGCCGTCGGGAGTGGAACCTAGGACCTCCCGGTCAGAGGGACTGCAGTGACATCAGGTTGATGCACTGACCCATCTCATCCGATTGATTGATTGGTTAGTGATGCCGAGTGCGTCAACTGCTAAGGTCATTAGTCCCGTAAGTGTAATGCATGTGTCTACCGCGGGAGGTGGCGGTGATCTTCGCCCGCTGGCTGGCGAGATATAACCTACGTTGGCTTGCGGAGATTTTCCCCAAATAGGTATTTCCCACCAGCGAGGCACCGCCCTATTCCGGACAAGCTCTAAGCGCCCGGCTTGAATAGTAGAATAGTAGTGTAGTGCATGGGACTGAAACAGAGCGTAAGTAGGGAAGGAAGAGGAAGGAAAGATCGCGCGCGGCTCGTGACCCATTTATTATGGAACTGCTTCGGTATTCGCCTGGTATTGATAGGAGAAACCACGCAAAACTACTGACCAGAGCAGTCGGCCGCTAGAATTCTCGTCCAGACAGCGACTGAATTCGACCTCGCTGACAAGCTTACGTCGCAAATCCTGCTACACCCGAGACTCGATCCCTGGGACCTCCCGGTCAGAGACATCAGTTGATGCCCTGAGCCATCTCTGCCAGAAGCCCAAGTGAGGGGCGGTTTCCAATTCATGGGGGTTGACGGGTGTTTCGACAGCTACGATGATCTTCGGCGTCGGGGGGTGGGGTGGGAAGGGAAGGGAATGGAAATGGGAAGGTATGATGGTGCGCGGACAATGGTCAGTTACATAGCTTGCTACTCAGACATTCGCCTGAAAGTGGTCGGTGAAACCGCCTCAGAGCAAAAGGTCCACGAATTCGATTCAGGCTACACACTCACTCATCTTTAATCACACCTCAAGATATTTCACCACACATAAAGAAAGTTTGTCATCTTGCGGGTTCGAAACCGCGACCTCCCAATCACCGCTAAGCTCTACAGCAAGACGCTACCTTTACTTTCGCCGCTGCCGGTATTAGTCAAGGACAGGTATCCATGCCCGGATCAGATGTTTAATTCCGCCACATCTTCAGTGACGACAATACCGCTATAACCAATTTAATAGCTACAACTAACTTCCCCATTAATGACTCCTATTGTATTAAGTTAATGTTATTGACTTGGCGAAATCGTACCTGTAACTAACGGTTTTCGATGCTGCTGTAATTTCACTACGCTGGGCTTAATGGCTTTAATTATTCACATAAATCACAGAAAGAAATGTAAAATTTTACAACCACAAATTACAGAAAATTTTAAAAAAACACAAAGCAATTTTATACTTACTGAATAGACACTGCATCATTCAAACTACGCTTGGCTGCTATCAGATTACTTACCTGAAACAAAATACAAATAATAAGTAATTATATTACCAGTGAGGTGAACAAAATTACTATAGCAAATCAACCATTTTAATCACAAAGAAACTTGCATTTTCTGAGAGCAAACTTTCAAAATTCCATAAAACCAATTAATAGCTTAATTGGAGAAAACGTTCAATTTATCGCCAGCATTAATTTAATTTTTTAAATTAAATTTATTTATAGTCAAGTAGTATCAACAACTTATTAGCGACTATTATAGGTAGTGTACTACATTATAGTAAGCGTTGGGCAAAAACTTTAAATTTACTATTTAAAAACTGCCCAACCCTGATTATAGTCAAACTACATATATTATATACGACAAAAACAATATTACAATTCAGCTTCACAATATTCTTTAATCAATATTAAATCAATATTAGAGAGGGATCAAGTTATACACAATTAAACAATAGAGTGAAATTTCAGTAAATATGTTGACAGCTTTACAAAAGTTTATTATTTTATTTTGATGGTTTGATGAACGTAGGGCATTATATTTTAACCCAAATATCTGATGGTCATATCTGAGTCGTTCCTTGAGAATATGATGAAGGTCATGTTTGTTTTTGCAAAGTTCACATGTTGGAAGAGATGATTTTTGCAGCAGATGAAGATGGCTTAATTTAGTAGATTTAACGCGCAGATTTAATACTTAAAATGACTGCTTGCTCCCTACGGCGAATTCTCTTACTGGTATTTAATGAGTAAAATGTGCTTGCTGACTGATGGATGTTGCTGGATTTATATGTGCGCCAAAAGCTGTTCCAGTGAAATTTTAATTTGTGACTGACATTGTTCCAGGAACCTATCTTGTAATTTATTCGTTTTGGTTTGAATAAAATCGAGTGAATATTGGCTTCAAAATTAGCAATTTCATTACGAAACATTTGTGAGCAGGTATCCAAGCAATCACAAATATTTGCCTGTGTTTGGTACATTGTAGTGGGTTTCGTGAATGCAGTTGTTTATTTCTGATCATTTGCGGCTTATTTCTTCTGTTGTTGTGAGGGAGTCTGTAAATATGATATAGTTTTAGCCCTCAGAGTTTTCAGTCTCTATCAACGAATGTAATACGGAATATAATTCTGCCGTATTAATTGAAGTTAGTGAGCGCAGTCTTTTAATTTGAAATCATGCGAATAAATGACTGATTCGAATCAGATCTCGTCTTTTTGCTCCATCCCCACTTGATTGAAATTATGTATGTTACATACTTCAATGAATTTCATGTTTTAATTTTTCTCTTTATATTCTCTGAGGGATGAACGAGTGCTAAAAGTGTGAAGAATCCATAGCAGAATACGGTAGATTGTTTTTGTATCCATTTAGGGTACTACGAAATTAATTTCTTCAATAATTTTTAAAATCCTTTAGTTTAAAGATGCACACCGTGGATTTATGTCATTTGCACGCTGAGATTTGGGGAAATTTTCGTTATATATGATTGTTTTTTAAGAAGAGGATTTAAGAGCACACTTAAGTGATAAGCTTTTCTACGATGGGCTACTGCAACTTCTTGAGCTTAATTAATATGCTGCCGATTCGTGTCGTGTGGAAGCATCCGGTAGCAATTAATTTAATTGTTGTGAAGAAAGTACTTCATTGAGAAACCTCGTAGGCACTCTCCTCTAACAATGAAATTATTTGATACAATTGTTGAACGAGCGAGGAAATAAACAGGGTTGCAGGATCTCTCCGCCGACTCCTTTCTTCCAAACACAGAACCGCTGACTCCTTTCTTCCAAACACAGAACCGCTGACTCCTTTCTTCCAAACACAGAACCGCTGACTCCTTTCTTCCAAACACAGGACCGCCGACTCCTTTCTTCCAAACACTGAACCGCCGACTCCTTTCTTCCAAAAACAGAACCGCCGGCTTTTTTCTTCCAAAAACAGAACCGCCGACTTCTTTCTTCTGCAAACAGACCCGCTGACTCCTTTCTTCCGAAAACAGAACCGCCGTCTCCTTTCTTCCAAACACAGAACCGCCGACTCCTTTCTTCCAAAAACAGAACCGCCGACTCCTTTCTTCCAAAAACAGAACCGCCG
The DNA here is from genome assembly GCA_031308135.1 of Acheta domesticus. Classification (NCBI taxonomy): domain Eukaryota; kingdom Metazoa; phylum Arthropoda; class Insecta; order Orthoptera; family Gryllidae; genus Acheta; species Acheta domesticus. Next base: position 10,982,019 of record JAHLJT010009436.1, read on the forward strand.
TCTCCTTTCTTCCAAACACAGAACCGCCGACTCCTTTCTTCCAAAAACAGAACCGCCAACTCCTTTCTTCCAAACACAGAACTGCCGACTCCTTTCTCCAAAAACAGAACCGCCGACTCCTTTCTTCCAAACACAGAACCGCCGACTCCTTTCTTCCAAAAACAGAACCGTTGACTCCTTTCTTCCAAACACAGAACTGCCGACTCCTTTCTCCAAAAACAGAACCGCCGACTCCTTTCTTCCAAACACAGAACCGCCGACTCCTTTCTTCCAAAAACAGAACCGCCAACTCCTTTCTTCTCAAAAACAGAACTGCCGACTCCTTTCTCCAAAAACAGAACCGCCGTCTCCTTTCTTCCAAACACTGAACTGCCGACTCCTTTCTCCAAAAACAGAACCGCCGACTCCTTTCTTCCATACACAGAACCGCCGACTCCTTTCTTCCAAACACAGAACCGCCGACTCCTTTCTTCCAAAAACAGAACCGCCGACTCCTTTCTTCCAAAAACAGAACCGCCGACTTCTTTCTTCCCAAAACAGATCCGCCGGCTCCATTCCAAAAACAGGACCGCCGACTCCTTCCGGATATGTTCTAAAAAGGACAGAATCCAGTGGAACAAAATCTCGAATTCGCGGCCGGGCGAGATGTGCGTGAGGGCGCGCCTGGGCGAATATCGTTCTCTCCAACCCTCCTCGGCGTCCGCGGCGTAATTCGGATCGTTAGCGGCGGGGGGGAGGGGGAGGGGGGCGGCAGCTCGCGTGACCGCTGCGCTGCCGGGTCGCCGCCGCCGGGGGCCGCGAGTGGCGCGGGCAGGCAGCAGCCCCGCGCCGTGGGCCGACCGCAAGCTCCCGAGTGTTGGGGCACGGCGCGGCGCCGCGAGGCGAACGCCCAAAAAACGCGGGAGAAAGGCACGCGATGGGCGCCGTGCGCGTGGTGCGAAGCGACCTAAACCTGGGAACGTCCACCCGGAGAGACGGCTCAGTGCATCATCCTGATGTCACTGCAGTCCCTTTGGCCGGGAGGTCCTCTCCCGACGGCGGCAGGATTTTCTACACTAGCTTGTCAGCTAGGTCGAATTCAGTCGCTGTCTGGAGGAGAATTCGAGCGGCCAGCTGCTCTGATCGGTAGTTTTCCGTGGTTTCTCCGATCAAGAAACGGGCCACGGACCGTGCGCGATCTTTCCTTTCTCTTCCTTGTCCTCTCCTCTTACACACACACACACACAATTACACTAACATACACTACAGTACCACACATGCCGGGAGACCGGTCGGGAGCTTACAGCTTGTCCTGGGTGGGGAGGTGCTCCGCTGGTGGAAGATACCTGGTTGAGGGGAAACCCTGCTAGTCAACGGAACGTCGGCGCCAGATCTCGCCATCCAGCGGGGAAAAGATCATCGCCACCTCCCGAGAAAAGACACGCATTAAACTTACGGGACTAATGACCTAAGTAGTTGACGCGCCGCGCCGGAAAACACGAATTAATCAATCAATCAATCTGGGAACATCCATGGTTTGCCCCACATGAGCAAAGACTGAACAAACGTGTGCATTTGAAGGTGGCTCCACACATTCAGCATTCGCCGAGCAGCGACCTACTGCTCGCCCGATCCCGACCAGCTGATGTGTTCGGCGAATGTTCGCTCCCTTTGATGTGTCCCAAAGACCGGCACGTGGTGGGTAGGGCGAGCGCCGAACGTTCGTCACTCGGCTAATAGCAGGCGACCCATTCACACTACTCGGGATTCGGCGAGCGGTGGCTCGCTGTTCGCCGAATAGCGGAAGTGTGTAGCCGCCTTAATGCAACAGACAGGACTAGCCCAAATAAGTTTTGCAAATAATGGCTTCAAAAACAACAACCGCCACCCGGGGACAAAGAATCGTATTTGGGGTACTTGGTCGCAACGTTTCCCGTTCCGCAGCAAGAATGCGCTATAAGACAGATAACGTGTGTTGCATATTGCATGACCGCCTGCTGACCTTGTGAACAATTTAAATAATAATTGTCTTTTTTTGTCTTAATTGAAGTATGGCAAGGAATTCCACCCTTCCCACCTCAAAAAATTAAGGCATGACATCATGCTGCCCCCTCAAAAAAGAAAAGAGAGAGAGAAAATAATGAGAGAAAAGAGAGAGAGAAAAAAAGAGAAAAAAGAGAGAAGAGAGTGAGAGAATGTAAAGAAAGGAACTGCCCATGACTCAAACTGCGGTATGCGTTCCCACGAGTTTGTGCAATTGATGTTAAGGTGCTTGGAATGAAGTAACCGGGAGGTATCCGAGCTGGAGACGCCACATTTAAAGAAAACAGGTCAATCAATTCAAGTGCTAAACGCACTTGATAATAACCAAGAAATGTTTCGTCTCAATAGAATTTCCTCTTCCCCCATCGTCTTAATTATTAACATTTATCCAAACACGTTCTCGTATTTTGTTCTAACATTGATCTTACATTCTTAATTCTCATAATCCCTAGACAATAATGATGTTGTAATGATGTTCCAAAGATCTTTCTCTAACAGATTTGTGAAAATACCAAAAAATTACCAATGGGTGACTTTCTTACTTTATTTTCATATTTTATTGTTAATAACTATTTATAGTATTTACTGAATATTTCACCTTTGAAATACACACGTTGAATCAAATGCACTATCAATTATTAATCATATCTATTTAATGATACAATGATATATGTCAAAGCTGGGAAAAATACCTAAAATTGTTAGAAATTATGTGTTAGCTCCAGAATGAAATAACATAAGATGTGAAATAAATTTCGTTTAAGTTGTTTTATGCTTTTAGATAAATATGGGGAATAAAATACTTTTCTGTTTTTAAGAGGAAAAACCGAAAGTACCAGAAAGGCCAGCTTGAGCAAAGAGTTCTAATGTGAAAATCTGATCTGGAAAGGAATGTTACGCAACTCACAATTTATAGCAGAGTTCTAACAGAAAAGTTCACGATTATAACGAACTGCTTTTTCTGCACGAAAGTTTGTTTTCAACTATTTATTTGCCGGGCATGAACTACATTTTTGTTGTTGCGAAATGAATCCCCTCAGGGTTTGCAACAGAAAAACACTTTCACGAGTTACAATTAATATCGTTATGAGGTAATTTAGGGATACAACATAGTAATGGTATCTGGTTCTACAGTGAAAATAAGAATCACAAGTGTAGCATGTGCTCGTACAATAAAAATTGGAGTCAGTAGTAAATTATATATATGAAAAGAGTAATCTCCGTTTTATTTCAAGACATTTCTGTAATTCCCCTGCAAATCAGAATACAATAATACATCGTCCACTCACATGTATTATGGTCTCAGGAGCAGCAAAAAATTCAAATAAACGCACAAAAAGCATCCTTCAGAGAATATTTCACTCTTGTATACTTCAACCATAAAACTTAGGAACTATACCCGTTATCCTTTCCACCACATTACTTGAAAAGAACACATTTCACATAATTCCAACTTCTCCGAAATAGTAGAGCAGCTTATTGGGAAATCTTAAAGCTGTACATTAAGCTTCAATTCTAGAACGTATCGGAAATAGATAAATTCCGAACCCTTCGATTTAAAGAAAACGAGCACTCGACTTATCCAAGGAAGCTACTTCACTTATTGGTTTTCTCGTCCTAAAAAAATCGCATTATCAGGAGACTTGAAGGGAGTCGTAAGAAGGCGGCGCGGCGCGGGCGTCGCCCTTCAGCAGCGGGCGGCGGAGAAATACTGCGCGGCATTTGCATGGCCCAGGCGCCTCCTCCTCTATCCCGAGCACTTCGCCAGGCGATGCCACGCCCCCTCTGTGCTCAGTCGGGCCTCAACCTCTCAGATTCTCGTACGTGCAAGGTAAGAATGAGGCAGAGCAATCTTTATTGCATTCACATTTTTACTTTCCCGTATACATAGTGTACATACATACATATATGCAGGGTGTCCGGGGAGAAAACGTCGAAACTTGGAAAATAAGCTCTTAAGACAATTCTAAGCGTATTTTCTCTAATAAACTAAGTGGATATTCCGAATGGTTGAGCCACTATTAGCACTCAAAAGTTGGTTTGAAAAAACGATTTTTAGGCAAAAATATGCATCGTGGAAGCATAACAATTTACGGTACTGCTCCGGCATTCACCTAGTGTTGATCGGAGAAACCACAGAAAAAAACTCTCGATCAGAACCGCCGACCGCTAGATCACAACCTAGACAGAAGCACTGCAGTGACATCAAAAAATGTCTTTGATAACTTCTCATTGTAATATGTTGTGCTCTGATGTAACACAGAAAGTAAATATTGATTTCAATAATTTTGTATTCCTTTGTTTTTATGTCAATTCGTACTGTCTATGCCAGTTATCAACAGTTTCTATCTTGTATTGCTCTTGACAAGGCACATGCTGAATGTGCGAAACGTCGAGCTCACAATAAATATATATTACAAAAGTTTTAATTCCCTGGAATCAACCTAGACTGATCCTAGTATGGTACATTCATATTTAATCGCACCGTCTTCGTATCTACTACATAATACCAGGATCAACAGAAAGAACTAACAACAATTTCAATAATAATACTACTACTACTTATTATTATTATTATTATTATTATTATTATTATTATCTGTACATCTTTACAAGCTATAAGAGGCTCCTAAATCCCAGTTATTTTATTATTAACACCCACGAAACGTTGAAAACAAATAAAAACTTAACATCTGGTATCGTAATCTGAAATCGTGTCTGAAAAACTGGTATCCTACAGGACTTACCCTTGACGGTCCTGAATTCAATTATATTATTATTATTATTATTATTATTATTATTATTATTATTATTATGATGATGATGATGATGATGAAGTACGCGTGTAACAAACTGGTTACGTCTGCTTGGGAATCGATTGTATATTTCATTCAATGCTTACCAGAACCGTAGGCCATCCAGTAGCCCCTTGCTTTCGCTAAGCGCGAGCTGCAAGTTCGTTCTGAGAAGTCCCCTCTTTAAACGCCTCCCACTGCGTGCAAAAATATTCTCAGTTTCACGAACCCTGCGCACTTTTCAGATTCTACTTTAAAGGTCAAGGGTGCCGAGTATACGAGGAAACGTGTTTTAGGGACTGCCAGGCAGAAAAAGCTCTGCCCCGGAACGACAGCTAAAATGTAGAGGTGCAACGACAGAGGCGAATTTCACCAGGTAGAAACAAAGTAAAAAAGAAACGGAGCAGAAATGTAAAAATAGAATAAAGAGACGCCTCTCTAAATTCTACTTAATAATTACGTTGGTGTAAATGTATAAATGTGTATTTTGTTAATATATCATCTACGATATATTAACAAAGCACATATAGTTAACAGTGCGGCATCTAATACGCACTTCGTAGGTAGGTATCCTGAATCTAGAAGGCACGCGTCTCTTTTTAATGCAATGCCGTATGTGGTGTAGCGTCACAGCACTGGGCGCGACCGACCGCACAAGTCGTGCAAGGGGGAGGGGTTGGTCCTCTCGTGCCGCTCAGGGGCGGATGGACCCCCGGGGTCTCTCGAGGGTCTCTCTGCTGGGGGCGTGTCTGAGAAGGCGGCTGTCCGTTCGCACTAGTGATGTGTGACGACAGAAATCGTTCGCAGGTGGACGCCAGGCTTCATCTGCAGCCGGCCCAAATCTCGAGCGGAAATGACGCTTTGTGCGTGGGAGGTCGGTCACGTGATGCCTCGCAAGGGAGGCGGGTGGAATAAGCTTCCTGAGCAGTCGAGTTTGACCGTAGCGATGTGCGGAGGTGATCGCGAGCAGCGTCTTGCGAGGCGTGGCTTTTCGCCACGGGACAAGAGACCAGGGGCGGCGCTAGTGTAGCGAGCTGAGGTTCTCTTGGTAAATACTGAGGCGCTCGTCTCAGGAGTCGGAGTGCTGTGGAGAGCAGCGTTCCTTAGGAGTGTTCCTTAGGAGTGTACATAGTGTAATAAACTATTGTAAATAAATATGTACAGTAAACTCCGTGTCTGTGTTCTTCCTCATCTCATGACGACGTCACAGTGGACAGCAACGTAAACATACGGATGAACGTCTCAACAATTCGCGATGAAAGACCCGTATGTCTGTGAACATGATGTGCCAGGGTGAAGTTTGTCGAACAATGTTTTTCAGAGAAAAAACATTGTTGGTTAAGCTCCGTCTGTTGGCTGTCATACAAGCACCACCCAAAAAATAACAAAAAAAAATTGGTAACAGAACCCTGTTACCAACTCATTAGCAAAAATTGGTAACAGAACTCCTATGAAGTATATTATTCGTAGTAATGCATCAATTGTTAAGCTTGTGATAAATGCAATTCAACTGTCAGCGAAATATTTAAAACATCTCCCTCAAAATCTCATATTTCAAGTTGTACTAGATCAGCAGTCAATAGCGAATGGCCAAGAACACGAAACACGTTGGTCAAAAATGGAGAGGAAAACGACACCAATTTTCTGCGTGGTGCCTGCCAATATTGCTGGGTACACGCATGAATATGCTGATAAAAGAAGTAGCTTTCAACCATAATTCTTTTGACGGACTTTGGATCCCATGAAATTTGACGCAAACAACCATAGTCCATTAAGGTCCGCACATATCCTTAGTGTCTTTGGGTATCTCTGAAATCAGGCTATGGAATTCGTGTAATAGCAGCAACGATCCCACATTTTTTTAAAACGTCTCGCCTGGATTTCCCTTCTACGTTTGAGAGCTTTCCGGTATCAGTTCACTAAAGTTGCCCCGATCGGCAGAAGAGCCCGACTCAGAGATCCGGAACCAAAGAGCAAAAGCACGGTGTAAGATATATAGGTGTGTCAACTAGCAGCCTTTGGGGCATATACATCTTAAGGTGACATCTTAAACTGTGGCTATTACACAGTTTTACAAAACATTTCCTAACCATTTTCATAACTGTTCGCTTTAGACTTCACTAATACCATCGTGAAGCGACAAATCACTGACTTGAAATTAGAAATCAGCTTGCTACAGCGGGAGTGAACACATCTATACAGGGTGTCTGGAGAGGAAATGTCGAAACTTCGAAAATAAGCTTTTAAGACAATTCTAAGCATATTTTGTCTAATAAACTACGTGGTTATTCCAAAAGGTTGAGCCACAATACGCACTCAAAAGTTGGTTTGAAAAATTGATTTCTAGGCAAAAATTTGCATTATGGAAGCATAGAAACACTCCATAAACATGCAAAATGTTTAAAGAAATGAATATATTTGCTCAGACAGAAAAATTAAGCGAGAAATAAAAAGCACCGAATTCGACTGCCTTTTTATATCTCGCTTAATTTTTCTGTCTGAGCAAATATATTAATTTCTTTTGTAAATAATAAACAATTTACATGTTTCTGGAGTGTTTCTAAGCTTCCATTATGCAAATTTTGTCTAGAAATAATTTTTTCAAACCAACTTTTGAATGCTCATTGCGGCCCGATCATTCGGAATAGTTTATTAAATAAAATATGCTTAAAATTGTCTTAAGAGATTATTTTCGAAGTTTCGACGTTTCCTTCGCGGACACCCTATATATCTTACACCGTAGCAAAAGGAGGCTAAGCGACAGAAGAGGCGCGTCGCCACCTGTGCGCTTCGCCACTGTCACGCGGGGGTGAGACGCCCTCGAGGGCAGAGGTAGAACCTCCGGGCAGGGCCAGGTCTCATGGGGGAGAGGGTCGGAGCAGTCTAGGGCTGGCGACAAGTACCGGAGGCGTGACGGCCGGGGCAGGAGGCAGGGTCGAGGGTGGGTAGGGCAGGGGAAGGGATGGATCGGAGGAAGGGGCGGGAGAAAGGGTCAGAGGGCTGGGCGGGGAGGCAGAGCCGAAGGCGCGTGGACGTGAGGGACGGGATGCAAGGTCGAGGATGGGCAGGGTTGGGAGAAGGGTCAGGGATCGATCGGAGGAAGATTCACGTGAAAGGGTCAGAGGTCAGGTTGGAGAGGCAGAGCTGGAGGCGTGAGAACGGGAACGGCAGAAGGCAGGGTCGAGGTGGGCAGGGAAGGGGAAGGGTTGGACCGGAGGAAGGGGCAGGAGGAAGGTTGAGGGGAAAGGGTCAAAGGACAGAGTGGGAAGGCAGAACACGAAGGCGTGTGGACGGGAGAAGCAGGAGGCAAGGTCGAGGATGGGCAGAGTTGGGAGAAGGATCAGGGGTCAGGGATCGATCGGAGGAAGGGGCGGGAGAAAGGTTCAGAGGTTAGGGTGGAGAGGCAGAGCCGGAGTCGTGTGGATGGGACAGAAGGCAGGGTCAATGGTGAGCAGGGTAGGGAAGGGGGAAGGGTCAGGGATGGATCGAAGGAAGATTCAGGTGAAAGGGTCAGAGGTCAGGTTGGGGAGGCAGTCAGAGGCGTGTGAACGGAAAGGGCAGGATCTAGGGTGGGCAGAGTAGGGGACGAGTCAGGGATAGTTCGGACGAAGGGGCGGCATAAAGGGTCAGAGGGCAGGGTGGGGAGCCAGAGCCGGACGCGTGTCGGCGGGAGGCAGGGTCGAGGGTGGGCAAGGTAGAGGAAGGGTCTGGTGTAGATCGGAGGAAGGGGCGGGAGGAAGGTTGAGGGGAAAGGGTCAGAGGGCAGTGCGGGAGGGGATGGGGGCGGGAGGAACGTTGAGGGGAAAGGGTCAGAGGGCAGTGCGGGAGGGGATGGGGGCGGGAGGAACGTTGAGGGGAAAGGGTCAGAGGGCAGTGCGGGAGGGGAAGGGAGGGGATGGGGGCGGGAGGAACGTTGAGGGGAAAGGGTCAGAGGGCAGTGCGGAAGGGGAAGGGAGGGGATGGGGGCGGGAGGAACGTTGAGGGGAAAGGGTCAGAGGATGGAGGGGGGAGGGGAGGGGCCGCGCGGGGGGTCGACGGCCGCGCGCTGCCATTGTGTTCCTCAGGAGGCGGCGAGGAAGGCGCATCTTACGTCAGCGTCCGCCCGCCCACCGCAGCAGCAGCTCGCGATGTCCGCGGTCGCTGGCCAACGAGGCGGGCGGAGCCGCAGCCAGAGCCAGAGCTGGAGCGGGAGCGGAGCCACGACCCTCGCAGCGCTGCCAGGACATCGCCCGTTTCGTGGTTGATGCTGCAGCAGCTTCCCTCTACCCGCTTCCTTGGCTCATGAAACGGGCTCCTAGCCGGAGGTAATCGGGGGATTCCCCAGCCACAGTGCAAACCTATACCCCTATAGAAACACAGTGGAAATGGTGACCATTATGACAAAGCTTTAGCATCTCCAAGTCATAGACATATCGACGTGGTAACCGCAATAGGTTGTATGTCAAATCTCTCGTCGTTTCCAGGAACAACGAAGAACGTTCCTACCTCTCCATATCTTGACAGTTGCTTTCACAAATATAGAAGCTTGCTATTCGGTTTTCCATTACACCCTCGTCTTACGACCTATTACAACTGATGTAGTTCTCTTGATTGATCACAATGATGTAATAAACAAAAACATAAAGATTTTTTGACACTACGCCCTATTGCGGCCATATCCTCCGATTTGAACATCGAGGCACTTCAAGGCCACGAGCTGGAGGGAGAGGGACACCGTCATCCAATCAAGAGCTTCGTTATTAATATCGGAGCTCCCGATTGGATGACAATGTCCCCCTCTCGTTCCAGCTCGTGACCTTTAAGTGCCATTACGTATAAATCGGAAAATATGTCCATGATTTGGAGACGCTAAACTTTTGTCATTATGGCCACTATTTCGGTCCTCATTATCGGGGCCTTCTCCAGGGCACAATTACAGGTTCTTCGGAGAATTATTTTTATTGTAAATTATGATGGTGCACATATGAAACATAAGCGGGTTTACTATTATTTTCCACGCCCAATTCCCAATTTGAAAACAATCGAGGCTCCTACGATTTTTTCACATGGATTGCGCAAAGTGCTACGCAACACGTTTATATATCAAAGTGTATAATGATTATGCCCGTGGAGGTTTCGAATAAATGATGTGTGATTCGATTGCTCACATTGACAAAGGAGTTATTTTTGAGAGCAGCTCCCTACATGCTCCCAACCTTGTAACGCACCAACGACTGAAATAATGAGACCGAAAAAGCTATCTTATTCGTGCATCAAGTCGAAATACCGTTTTTGATTTATTAGAGCTCGGTTAACATCTCCCAAGAGGGGGATTAGCGCTAAAATGTGGGAAACAAGGAAAGAGGGTCGTCAGGAAAGAAATATGCTACTGAAGATATGAATACGTTATAACAAAAGCTAAAAAGGTGCAACTATATGCATAAAATAACGAAAAGATAAACGCGACAAAAACGTAACAGGAATGGAAACATATTATTTGCACTGCGCTAGAATCTCTCGAAAGATTGAAAGAAAGCGTGTGAAAATCTGTGGAAATGTAATGCGTACGCAATAGTGCAAGATGGAGACAAATACAAATGAGAGAAAGAAAAAAATTAAGTAATGACACAAATAAATCAAAGAACACTTGGACACTTCTCGTTCGTCACAGTTACTCTTCCGTGGTAATGCTAAGTTCTAGCTCAGAACACGCAAACGTAGATAAAAGGCAGAGATTAAAATACACATTTAACAAGTGGTGTTCCTTATCACTCCACTTACGCAGATTTAACAAATCCTTTCCAGATTTAGATATTCAAGAACCATATCAGATGGCGTGGCACATGTCGCTTGAAACGGTTATCTTTATCCACATTTGCACATTTCCGCCATGATGCACAATGTATAAGAGCAAAACGGACAAAATAACAGAGAAGTTGAGACACCATCTTCACCTGAGTTCTCAGAATCTCAGATAAGGAAACATGAAAACCATAAAATCATATTTTAAGAAATAGCTATCGTGTCTTGGCAATGAAATAGCTGCCGTGTTTTCAGCTATCGTATCTTGGCAAATGAGAAGAACAAGAAGGATATTTTAGTCAGTTCATTAATGCACCCTATGAAATATCCCTATCTATAAACAACTTCAAGGTAACGGATGATTCATAAGCAATAAAACAGATTCACCTTCATAAAGCACCTGGCTGCGATCTCATCACTGACGTTGTTCTAAGAAACCTTCCTTAGCCCTTCGGCCTAGCCAAGTAATTACAAAGTAATGCAATTATATATACATACACATACGTATATAATTACTTATTAAATAAATAATGAACATCAATTTTCAACGTCTACGCCTACGGGTCTATGATAGCCTATGAGCCTACGGCGGCAATAAATTGAGTTCATGACCCACATTGTCAAAATTTTTTTGAAGAACTTCTCCTCATGCGAATCATTCTTCCAATCATATCGGAACAACTGTTATCTCAGTTCAGCTTCAGGATCATCGTCCACATCAGGAAGCACGTGCCTACTGCACAAATACACAGTATAGTGTCATCAATGAAGCTCTAGACAAGAAATTGTTTTGGTGTCTTTTTGGATGTCGTAGTTTTGCATTCAGAACTCTAAACTATGTTGTCCTATCCATTTTTGTGCTACTTCGTTATCTTTTTTTTTTTTTTTTTTTTTTTTTTTTTATTCATATCCTGCCCGTTCGGCCCTTCCGGCCTTTCGGGGGTTATTATTTACAAAATATACATACATCAATTACGTAACAGTCTCCTTCAGTTACATCAGGGCACAAGTACACTTACTTGAGCTCAGGTTTTAATCTACTTATAATAATACTACTTTACTATTTACATTGATACAAAGTTACAACATTGTGTAAATACCACATTTGTGAATGATACTACATACAGTTATAATCATCACAAACATATTTACAAAGTCAACATCAGCAATAATTCATGGGGGCTTTAAGCGATCTTTTGGATAGCGTGACAATATCCTGGATGGTGTATACGCTGTACGGCCAAGGTTGAAAGTTCTTTTGCTCGGACAAGCTTCAAGCCTTAAGTAAAATTTTTTAGATAATTTATTTATGTGTGCTTTAATGCAACTAATGTTCAATTCCCTTTGGATTTGCGCATTAGGAATAAACCAAGGAGCTTTGGTAATCAGTCTTAGGAATTTGTTTTGTATTATTTCTAATTTATTAATATGCGTGTTTGCAGCTCCTCCCCATACTGAGCATGCATAGGTGAGCGACGGCCGAATTATAGATTTATAAATTGTTACTCCGTTTTCTATTCTTAATGTTGAATTTTTATTTATTAATGGGTAGAGTTTGCCAAGTTTTGCATATGTATTGTTTGCAATATCTACTATGTGGTTCTTCCATGTTAGTCTTCTATCTAATTTGACTCCTAAGTATTTGACGGATTGGTTATTGTTTAGCCAGGGAACCGGATTGTTACTGATTGTTAACACTGGAGGGGTTATAAATCTTTTAAGGGAGAAAATTTTTGCTTGAGATTTGCTTGGATTTATCTGGATTCTCCATTTGTCAGTCCATTTGATTAATGTATTTAAATCTTTTTGAAGGTATTCCAGGGCAATATTTAGTTCTTGATGTTGTGACAGGATGGCAGTGTCATCTGCGAAAAAGGCTATTTCGGTATCTATTAATTCCGGAAAATCGGCAAGGTAAATTTTGAACAAAGTTGGTGATAATGGGGAACCTTGTGGAACTCCCGCTGAGATTCTGTATTTTTTCGATATGGTGTCATGTATTTTAATTTTGAACGATCTGTTTAACAAGAAACTTTCAATTATATTTTGCAGATATTTGGGAATGCCTAGATGGCGGAATTTGTATTTCAGACCTGTGTGCCAGACACGGTCAAAAGCTTTAGTAACATCTAAAAATATAGCTGCCGTGTACTTTTTCTCGTGGAAGCCCTTTGCAATTAAATCCGTAACTCTTAAAATTTGGTGTTCTGTCGAGTGATTTGCTCTAAAGCCAAACTGGGTATCAGGGATGGTCTTTGTATCGTTAAGAATTTATTTAAACGCACTAAAATTAGTCTTTCAAACACTTTAGCTAATGAAGGTAATAGGCTAATTGGCCTGTAATTGTCTAGTTGTTGTGGACATTTATTAGGTTTGCTAATTGGAATAATTATTGCATTTTTCCAATTACTTGGGTAATACCCTAGTCTTAAAGCTGCATTTAATATTGCTGCTATTGCTGCTATTGTGCATCTTGGTAGTTCTTTTAATATTTGACTAGTTATTAGGTCGTCCCCTGCCGCTTTCCTGTTTTTGAGTCTGTTTATTGTGCGTTTAAGTTCTGCGGGGGATATGAATTTTGTTCTTGCGTCCGCAGAGTATATAGGTTGTTTCATGCTGTTTAAAATTTCCTCATTAAAAGTGTGGTTTACTATTGGATTGGGTTTAAAGGTATTTACAAAGTGAGCAGCAAAGGCTTCCGCTTTCTCTTCATCTGTATAGAGAGTGTTAGTACCTGATTTTAATGGTGGTATTATAGCTTGCTCTCTGGTAACCTTTTTGATGGTAGACCATAATGAAGGTGAACCTGGGCTAATTTGCGCTAAAAATTGCTTGAATGAGCTATATCTGTGCTCATCGATTAGAAATTTAACTTTTTTGCATAAAGAGTTCCATTTCTTTTTTAAGTGTGGCCGTCTATACAACTGCCAGAGTCTTCTAATTCTGTGTTTATTTTTATCAAATCTACTATGTTTTTCGGTAGCCAGTAAGATAGATGTTTGTTACGCGTATATTGCACTGGTTGACATGATTCTTTAACCGCGAATCTTATTGCTTCTACTAGATTATTAATTAGTGAATCAATATCTGCTTCGTTTTTGATATCTTTTGGGAACGAAAATTCCGTAGATATTTTTAATCTAAAAAGATCCCAGTTTATTTTACCATTTATTAGTTTACTTATATTTTTTACTTTAGCAGTACTCTGAAATGATATTATTATGGGGTTATGATCCGAATCGAGAGCAGGTATTACTGAGTGAAAAACGGGACAATTTATATTTGTGGTTAGACTTATGTCAAGAATGTCAGGAGCGCACTTATTATTAAATGGGTATCGCGTAGGTGCGGGCGGCGCGTGAATTAAAATATTATGCCTCTGAGCAAACTGTAAAAGTTTACGACCTGCTTCTGTTGTAATTCTGCAGTGCCATGCTTTATTTTTACTATTTAAGTCGCCGATAACAATTATTTTCTTATTATAGAAAGCATTGTTAATGTTCAAGTTAAAAATTTTATCTAAAGTATTTTCTGGGAATTTCTTATTAGGTGGTTTGTAGGCAGTTATTATGATTATTTCTGAATCGGTTGTGTTTAGATTTATTGCTACCGTCTCCAGGCTATCTGAAGTGGGGCATTGAATTTGAAAGTGAGCAAGTTCTTTTCGGATTATAATCGCGACCCCACCCGCAGCTTTACGAGAAGGCCTATCATTTCTATATACATTAAAACCAGGTATCTTGAATTTGTCCGTTGGATGGAAATGTGTTTCCGTAATGCAAGCTATTTGTATTTCGTGAAAGAACAGAAAGTTCCTGAATATATTCTCTTGTTTGCTTAGACCGTTTGCATTCCAGTTTAATAGTTTTTAAATTAGTTAGCTGGCTACGCTTCATTTTTGTAACGCAAACCTGAATCATATTTTGGATTTGTGGTAGAGAAGATTCATTATTTGAGTAATCACAGTACTTGTGATTGATTCGATTAGTCTATTCACATCTATGGCTTGATTTGTGGACGGCAATGTATTTCTAAAAGTATTTTGAGAATTATTTAAAGGTCTTGTCCAAGGGCCTGGCCTTTCGGGTAGGGGAGGGAATTGTTGAAGGTTGAAGACTGGAGGTTGCCCATATCTGGCTTGCCTGCTTTCATATCTTGTCCCTTGATCTACACTTTGCGAACTATTCAATGCCTTGCCCTGTACTTCGTTAGATCTAGAACCTGCTACCGGTTTATTAAATTTCTTGTTTAATTCTGCCTGATAGAAAGAACAACCACGATAATTCGCGGTGTGATTTTGCTTGCAATTAGCGCAAGAGGGTTGAACCCCAGATTTAGGGAGAGTACATTTTGAGTAATGATGGTCATTGAGGCATTTAAACGCATCGAGGATTGTTGTGACAGTTAGCTTGCGTATGCCCAAAGCGTTGGCAGTTTTTACATTGGATAGGAAGCTTAGTTTTTGTTCGTACAAAGACTCTAACAACACAGCAGTCTAGCTTATTTAGTTTTAGAATTGCTCTACCAGCAACATTGTTCTCTACATCAACTGCAACTATCTGCAGAGGTTTTCTATTTTTACCATAAAGTCTTACCACTTTTAATACAGGGTATGTATCATTAAGTTCATTTTTAATCTCATTAACATCTAAGCACTCCGGTACATCTTTTATTACGACTTCAAAGGCCTTAACAGATGGGTCTTTAAAAGAGTAGAACTCTATCTCGTTATTTTCACAAAATTTTCTAAATTTCCTAAAATCATCGATGTTATAAAATTGCACTTTGAATTTATTATTACTGTATTTGACTTCAAAATTTTCAATCTCATTTTTCACAATATCTTCTTTAAGCAGTTTATAATTTAGAAATTCATCATCTCTTTTATTGTAATTTTGAATAATAATTGGGGGAATTTTACTGTCTTGAGTTCACTATCATCATTTTCCTCAACGTTATCTAAGGGACCAAATCTGTTTCCTACAGGTACATTATAAAGCGTTTGGTTTACCTCAGTTTGTGAACGTTTTTGTCTTTTATCACTTAACACTTCACTAGAATCACTGTTTCTTTTTAATATATATCTACCTTTTTTAGTTGGAGCGTTGAAAGTACGTTGAATTGCGCCCTGTCCAAGCTGCTCAGGGCTCATTTTGTCGTTTTGTTGCTCCGCTTCTGTGTTTTGAAGTTCCGAGGGAGGTGGAAAAACCCCGGTGCTGCTACGATGTACTTGCTGATGTTGGACAGCTTCTAGATTCGTTAAACCTTGCTGTTGAGCTTGCACAATGTTTTGCATTATATACTGCTGTGGTAAGTTAGCACTCAATTGTGACTGGAATGGTATGTACCCAGCCTGATATTGCGGCAACAATTGACCATTTTGATATGCGAACGTAATGTTATTTTCCACTGAGCACGAGTGGGGTGACTCTTCAAAGTTTCCTTCACCGTTTGTTGCCTCCATTGCCATTTTTATATGCTGCCCCGTACCGGGGCAGCCGTTCTCACACATTACACTGACCTAGTATTAATGTATGATTATGTACACTTTTCGAAAATAATAAGAAAATAAATAAACGGAAGAATAAGTAAAACCTACACTTGGTTTTACTAGTGAAACACTTCCACCAATGTTATCAGCGTCGTAACACAATAACTCACTGGTGACTTCGTTATCTGAATAGAAGATTTTTCTAAGTAAAATTTAAGGAAGAAACACAAGCAATCTATCCTCTCGCCGCCGGAGTACCTTAACGAAATGTATTCGGTCTTCTACAGTATCTACGGCCGATATACCCGTTTCTACGGACACCACAACAGCCGTGTTTGCTCATGACACAGCTTTCTTGACCTTCGATGAGAATGCTTTCTCAACATCAGGAAAATTACAATACCTTACTCTCTTCCAGGACTGGTTTACAAAGTGGCGTACAAAAACAAACGAAAGCAAATCTGTGCACGTGACTTTCCCACTCGGACCAAATTGATGCTTTGGTCTACATCTTGATCAAAAAAAAATGCCGTGGAAGACACCCAACAAACATAAAATAAAAGCGCTCGAAATCAAACTAAAACATTACAAAATTTTACGCAAAATCGCCCCTCTTTGAGTAACAAACTAATAATTTACAATGAATATTAAAACGTGACTGGACATACGAAATACAACACTGGCGCACTGCAGCAAATTGTACCCAAGAAATACAAGAAACTTTCAAGATTTCAATAAAAAACTTTCTAGATTGCTGACCAATGCCACATGCTTTGTTTCCAATATAACATTGCACAATGTACCATACACATACAGAATACCACGAAATTCAGTCAAGTTTCCAAAAATATCACAAATGCCTAGAAAAATCAGCCAGACTACCTAGCACTAACTTACTCGACAATAGCGAAGGCTTAAGAGGGCTGTGCAGATTTCATCCTCTGGATCTCCTAAATAGGTTTGATCCTTAAAAGCAAATACATTTAACTTCTATAAAATTTGGAAATTGTATAGTTATTAATTAAAACAATCAAAAATTACATTAATTTTATTAAAATCTAACTACGTTCACGAAAATCTAACTACGTAAATGAATTATATATTGCTTAAAAAGTTGAGTTATATGTGTGTATCTTCTATTAACATTATTGCATTTAATTTTGCTCTGTGTTATTACTGCAGGTGCTATATTTATTGTGTATACTACGAAATTTTGCGATTCCCATTCTTTCCGCCCAGCCTGAAGTCCTATCGCTGGGTTTAGACGTTGTTTGACAAGACTAGTGCCACAGTGCAATTTAGTAGCAAACGAACTCACGAATACTGCAGAATTTAGCTCAGAGGCATCATTTTCGTTTGAGGTTGTATTACTCGCCAATTTGCGACAAGATTTATCTGCTCCGCGTCGCACGCGAAGGAAAGAACACGACGTACGTGGGCACCCTCAAAAGTTACCACGCAGACATAAAATACTCCATCTGAGCTAGTTTAGTATCTCGTTTTATAACTAGTATCACACAATTTGTTGTGTTTCACAAAGTAATTTCTAAAATGATCTGGCATGTGTTTCAGATATTTAAAATCTACGTTTTTGTGTGAACGTTAAATATAACTTTTCGGATTCACTTTTTTTTGCTTTTCATGGAAATTGCTTTTTTAAATAATCACAATTGCTATCGTTTTCATAATAGAACTCGGTGTGGCAAAACCTTCACTGAAATATTCCTCCTAGGTGCATCGAGTTTTCCGCAGTTTTAGCGGTATAGCGGTCCAGAGACTGAATGACGAGATAGTCCTATTCTGAGCGGTAAATACTGGTGTACGTCTCCCCAAACATCACACGCAGGGTCAATTGCTTACAGACGCAATAAGAAAATAAACCCAAAACCTTTACCTGCTCCCTTCCCATTCGAGATTCAAAGGTTTCACTATTCTTTGTTTATCGCCTCCGTGAACTCTCCGAGAGGAAGCCAAGAAGCCCGGAGACTCGGCCCCGCCCCCTAGCAGCGCGCGGCTCTTCGTCTTTTCGCGAGTAGCCTATTTCTCCCCGCGCCGCCCCGCGCCGCCCCGCGCCGCCCCGCGCCGCCCCGCGCCGCCCCGCGCCGCCCCGCGCCGCCCCGCACCACCCGCGTAGCCTCGCGCCGCCTCCCGCCACACGCTCCGCCCCGCGCCCCCCCGCGCCCCCCCGCGCCGCCCCGCGCCGCCTCGCGCCGCCTCGCGCCGCCCCGCGCCGCCCCGCGCCGCCCCGCGCCGCCCCGCGCCGCCCCGCGTAGCCTCGCGCCGCCCCGCGCCCCACGCGTAGCCTCGCGCCGCCCCGCGCCGCCCCGCGCCGCCCCGCGCCGCCCCGCGCCGCCCCGCGTAGCCTCGCGCCGCCCCGCGCCCCACGCGTAGCCTCGCGCCGCCCCGCGCCGCCTCGCGCCGCCCCGCGCCGCCCCGCGCCGCCTCGCGCCGCCCCGCGCCGCCCCGCGCCGCCCCGCCCCAATCCAAGTCAGGCTTGTTTCTATTTTACAAGGGGATACTGCTCGGAATGACAGGTGATGTTCACTTGTTTAGCGAACTGTCATTTCGGCTTGTTCTTAGGGGGATTCTTCTTTAGTACTACGCTAATAAATACATACACCTCGCTGGCGTCCGCCGCCGCCGCCGCCTTCGGCTTTGATCGCGGGATCAATGCGCGCGTTCGTCGGTCGCGCGGCCCCCTCCCCCCCCCCGCCACCACCCCCGCCCTCCGTTCCTCCGCGCGCCAGTGATTTACCGCCGGGCGCGGATATCGAATGCCTTGAACCGAGCGCGAAAAGCACGCCGCGCCGGCGACGCGCGCCCCCAGCGTCTATTTGCGTCCGTTTACATCTCGCCGGCGCCCCAGAATGGCTTTAATGCAAAAATAATTTCCACGCAATATCCGCTGGACGGTGACCTTCCCAGGTGCGTGGCCTGCACGCGAGCGCGCGCGTGTGTGTGTGTTCGCGAGTGTGAGGGAAAGAGGACGTCACTTTGAGTACGAACGGAAGCGACGTCATAAGATAATCGATGGGAAATGATCGAATCGAAAACGTCAAAGTTTTAAATAAATGATCGAAGGTCAGCCACTATCTAGAGTGTGTAAAACAGACAAGAATAGCAAAAGTTGGACATTTTTATTTGGTGCCCTGAATAAGTATTCTACTTGGTTTAGAAATCATTGATCAGTCGTGCAATAACGCTAAAAACAAATTTACAGGTCTTACCGTACTGCATTCTCACTTCGCTGAAAATGTCTCGTAAAAATGAGGATAAAAATTAAATTAAAAACATGCGAAAGATGAGAAAATATGATATTTAAGAAGAAAAAAACAAAACAAATAATTTTCCTGTGTCCTCTAATGTTAGATCACTCCCAAAAGTTATAGACAAACATTCTATGCTGGTGTCATATTATAATTACGTTGGTAGTCCTGAATAAGTTTCACACAAAAATAAATCGCACGCATTATCCGCCTGAGAGTGACCTACTGCAGAGGAGGATATCTTTAGGGGCCGAGGCATTACTTAAAACTTGCTATTGTAATTTAAAATTCAATGATACATAACTAAATGAACGATCCAAAGTCCTCGAAGATCAGAAGGGTGTGTTGGATAACTATTAGCCGCATCCAATATCCACCAAAAATTGCATCGTGGAAAATTTCCAATGCTCTCATAAACTGTTCTTCCGCTCGGTCGGAACTAGGTGATGAGTTTCCCAAATGAGACAGAAAAAACGACCTTTCAACAGGTGCGGAGCACACTTTCCACTCATTTAAAAGAGACCCGCACTGCCGTAACATCTCGATTGCAAATGTATGGAACAATTCAGGTACATCTGTTTAATAAACAACGAAAAAGATAAGAATGTGTGAAATTCAGGAAGAAATCCCCGCATTTCTTTATTACTGATCTAAGATCTTAGGGACTGAATCCAAATTGTAGGTACGAGACACTCACCGGCACTCTACACTATGTACGGAAAATGTGTATATTATGTGTGTATTATCGTATAATATGAAATGATCTCAACGTAATATCCGCCCCGCGGCGACATTTCGGGGCGAAATTTCCACGGAGGTTGAATGGCGGGAAAGTGAAGAGAAAATCGAAGGATATTGACAGATTCCAAAACGTCAAAGATACATCTCTGAATAATTCAAAGAATAACGAATATAAGCCCAATAACGTATAAAAGCCCAATGTGCTGAACCGGTATCAGTGGCCACGAAAATCTGCATCGTAAACGCCATTCAAGAATGCCATGTACAGGTCTTCCTCTCCGTTGAACGTGTGTGGAGTTCAAATCGCGCAGAACATACGAAATTTTAAGAGACCTGAAGACCCACAGATTGCGAAAGTCTTTCAGCAAAGTATCACGTAGTAAATGGCAAAAAATATGACCCAAGTAAAAAATATGAGAATAATAAATAGCCTTCACATACATTGTTTCTTCACATTTTGATTTTTAATCGAACAACGTGAAAAGTCGTACTCTCACTAGGCGTATTCAATCCAAGCAAATACACTGGAAACCTTCAAATAAGTTTTACACAAAAATAAACAGCGCATTATCCCCTTGATGGTGACTTCCTGGAGAGAAAAGATAACGCATGGACGACGCTAAAGAGATGATTAAAAGGCCATGAAACTACAGAAATCCGCACTGTCTACGACATAACTAAAGAAATAATCTAAAGTGATCCACAATCTGGGCAACAATTATCCGCACCCAATTCCCATTAAAAGTTGCAATATGGAAATTTCCATTGGTGCCACTCTTCAGCTTGGCTGCTACTCAGCGATGTGTGCATATGACGCAGAAAATAAATTTTTAATACGCCAAGTAACCAACTATGTTACATATTCACTGCATTAAAAAGAACATTACACTGTGATAACACCATCGCGACTGCAACTGTCTACATATATGACAAACTAAAAAACTAAAAGAGTATATATAAAAATAAATGAAACATTCCCCTGTCCTCTTTAATGTAGCAAACCTACAGAATGAATCGACACTCTTCATACTGATTATACTGATGCTGTACGAACATTTGAGATTACTGCAGGGGTACCCACTCCTTTCCTGGAATAAATTTCACTTTTTCTGAATAATTTTACTTTCTCGCTACAGAGTAGAGATGAGTCCTTGATATAGAACAGTTGAATGACGGGTCTGTCTGTCAGTCTGTCCGTCCATCGACAACGCTACCGGCTAAACCGTTCAGCCGATTTTCTTCAAAATTGATATCCACATTTTATTTGGCTGCCGTCGCGGACCCTTGAATTTGAAATTGATATTTTAATTTGTGGGAGGGGGCATTACATGACGTCCCCGGGAACATTTTCACTTTCCTTTTTTTTTTAAGTCCATCGTTTTTGATTAAATTTTGTTGTTGAATAGAGTGAAGGTTATTTAAAAGAATGGTGCAGGTCTCATGTTCGTTAATAACCCTGACTTTTCATACAATGGCGAAAGTTCAAAATTATTTCGGTGTCTTCTACAATTAAAAATTAAATATAGAGTTTTACCCGTAATGAAATATGTTCCTTAAAATAGATTTTCTAATAAGGTCATATACAATTTTTCGAAAGTTTGAGTACTTTTCGCGTAGTTTTGCGTCAAAATACGAGCGAGAAAAGTATGTGGTGTTTTAGCGCCACTGGTTTACGAATATTTTCCCTTGATGTGCAGAAAAATTCACACCGTTGAAACAAAATTTATAAAAAAAATCCTATTCTTAATATGACTGCTGATTCCGTAGTAAAAACAAAATTAAAAATATCTGCGAAGAAATTAAAACTGTGTCAAACTAACCTACTTTATTTAAATAACTTATTTTATTTCAAGAATTATATACAATTTGTAATCGTTTAAAAAACCTTCATGACTCTCAAATGGACTTCAAACACTCTGTGACGTTTCCGGTTCAATCAACTTCATCTCCGTTTTCCGTTTTGCAGAAAGTGGCCATCCTGCCCTGTTTGGGCTTAACGCAAAAATAATCCCGCACGCAATATCCGCCCGAAGCGACGGCGGCGGTGACCTTCTGCGGGAGGAAGGACGTCACACGGCGTCGAAGAAAATCGATGGGCCGTTGCCGCACCCCGCGGAGCGCCCTCTGAGAGGCGCCGAGAGTTGCACATGTCGCACAGAAAACGGCCGCGAGAGGTGGCTCAGGGAATCAACTGATGACTAGACACCGGATTTTTATGTAATTACGTACTTTTTTGTCTTTCTTCTTACCGTTTCTCAAAATTGTAATCTTGGCGAATCATAGCCCTCCTAACACAATATATGGATTTTTTTCGTTACATATTTTGACATATTTAGTACTATATTACATATTTTGCTGTTTTCACAATATATTTTCTTATTTATCAATTTTCTTCTATTTAATTCCATATTTTTTTATGAAAAGTTGTATTTGTTTTAATTCAGCATTTTTCCTACATTATTGTGAAAATCTAGGTGTCCAAAGCATCATTGACACTCGCGTTTTGTGTTCTATAACCTTAATTTTGGAGAAAAATTTGCGGTCTCTTACGTGTAACACTTCGATGAAGATGCTACAGTGTAATTTCGCTGGTCATAGATCTCGCCAGTTTGTGCGATGGCTTCTATTGCGATTAGTCCTGGCTGCTAAAATACGGTCCTGGATTACAATAGATGAAGCTTTTACTACTGACGAGAAAGTTGTATGACGTAAAGTGAGCAGTTTTTGTAAATGTAATTTCTTTCTATGTAAATAGTTTTTAATTAGAGAATTTAAATATTATCTATTAAATCCGATTTTACATATTTATTACCTATTCTTACTATTTTCATTACATATTTATGGACATATTTTGACGTTTTATACTACATATTTTTCCGGTCTCTATATATCACACGGGATTTCGCGTCCTTTCTCGGTCGTGCCGCTAGAAGTCGCATGATCGCAAGCACTGCTTGACAGGGTCGCGATATTTAGCGACACGACTGAGAAAGACGCGAAATATCGTGACGTATATCCATCGTGAAAGACAGGCCTTGAGGGGCACAGATATAAAAATCGCACTGTAGTGCTCGCCCTTCTGACATTAGATAAGGCAAGAACATTTCTAGCAATTACCTGTCCCTCCCATCGTATTTCCTTTTTAATCCTGTCATTGCTCTAACATAATTTCCTCGCAATAACCCTGGCTGAAGGTACATCATGAAATCACTATCAGGGAGGTAACAAGAAGTTACCCCCGTCACACTTTTCTGATACAAAGTTGCTCGACCAATCAACTGAAGAGCCTCACGGCTGAACGTTGTACTGTCTGTAAATGTAAAATCGAATTAAAAAATTAAAAAATAAATAAAAGTATTCGCCCGCTTCCTTGGGAAGCTTGATTGATTGATTCGTGTTTCCGGGCGCGTCAACTACGTTGGTCATTAGTCCCGTAAGTGTAGTGCGTATTTTTCTCGGGAGGTGGCGATGATCTTTTCCCCGCTGGAGGAGAGATCTGGCGTCGACCTACCGTCGACTAGCGGGGTTTCCCCTCAACCAGATATCTCCTCACTAGCGGGGCACCGCCCCAGCCGGGACAAGCTGTAAGCTCCCGACCGGTCTCCCGGTGTGGTAGTGTAGTGCATGTTAGTGTGTGTGTGTAAGAGGAGAGGATAGGACAAGGAAGAGGAAGGAAAAATCACGCGCGGTCCGTGGCCCGTTTGTTAGGGTACTGCTCCGGCATCCGCCTGGTGTTGATCGGAGAAAACCACGGAAAACTACCGATTAGAGCAGTCGGCCGCTAGAATTCTCCTCCGGACAGCGGACTGACCTCGTAAGTCCGAGCACCATCCCCCGGGGCCGACCCGCCGCGCGTCCAGACGTACAGGCACGAGGTCCAAGGCCGTCCTCTCCTCGGGAGGGGAGGGGGAGGGGGCGGGGCAGCAATTTGCCGCGAGGGCCAAATTGACGCAGATTGCGCCCACGCGCGCCAGATGCAGATGCACCACTCGGGCGGTGGACGCGAGAGCGCGAACGCGTCGCGTCAGCCCATTAGGCTCATTGCCACTCATCACGCGGCGCGGGCGACGGCCACGGCGAATGACGCAAGGCGCAGCGGGATATTCGGAGGTTGCCAACCTCGCGGCCAGTCCACTGCCCTCGCGCGGGCGGGAGGAGGGAGCAGGAGGGAAAGAGGGAGGGCGGACGAGAGAGTGGTGGGCGAAGAGGGAGAGGGAGAAAGAGTAGTGGGCGAGAGGGAAAGAGAAAGAATAGTGGGCGAGAGGGAGAGAGACAAGAGTAGTGGGCGAGGAGAGAGTAGTGGGCGAGAGGGAGAGAGAGTAGTGGGCGAGAGGGAGAGAGACAAAGAGTAGTGGGCGACAGGGGAGAGAGAGTAGTGGGCGAGAGGGAGAGAGAGAGTAGTGGGGCGAGAGGGAGAGAGTAGTGGGCGAGAGGGAGAGAGACAAGAGTAGTGGGCGATAGAGAGTAGTGGGCGAGAAGGAGAGAGAGAGTAGTGGGCGAGAGGGAGAGAGAAAAGAGTAATGGGGCGAGAGGGAGTGAGAGAAAGTAGTGGGTGAGAGGGAGAGAGAAAGGGTAGTGGGCGAGTGGGAGAGAGACAAAGAGTAGTGGGGCGACAGGGGGAGGAAGAGTAGTGGGCGAGAGGGAGAGAGAAATGGTAGTGGGAGAGAGGGAGAGAAGGTGGGCGAGCAGGGGAGACGCAAACGGCGAGCGGGACGGAATTGCCCGGGCGGAGGAGAGAGAGAGAGAGAGGGGAGTGAGCGTGAGAGATGCTGAGTGGGGGAGATGGAGGGCAGGTGAAAGGGTGCTTAGAAGGCGGCGAGTTTCTCGGGAGGAAATCGCAGGGCCCTCTCGCCCACGTCAGCCAACTTGTTGGGGACCTGCATTTTGTAGCGACTGTCATCGGCGATTCGGTCAGCGGATTGGCCTTCACACACACACACAAGTCCACGTTAGCTTAAAAAACAACAAATCTCATGCACGGTTATTTCGAATAACTGGTACATTAAAAAATTAATAATTTAAAAAATAGATATATTAGTCACCAACTTCTTGTCTATTTGTGGTCTTCTTTTTTACTCACTAGATTCATATTCAAGAAACAATTGCTTTAGCTAATGATTGATAAGCCTCTAAGTGTACCGGTAATTGTAGAAGGTTACCAAACAAAATTTTATTAAATCAGATATCCTGCTCAGATTAACAACGGGTGGGTTATTTGGCCCGAAATGACGTTCCCCCTATAATATCTATTAATAGACTGATTCAAATCTATCTCTAAAATATAAAAGCTGCCAATACGACTGTAATTCGAATGAAAATTAATCAAGTTAAACTGCGTGCAGAGGAAACTCTTGACAAGTGTGAAAGTTTTGTTATCGACATTTTGTTTCAAACTACAATTAAGGCAAATGGAATTAATACTAAAAAACCACACACACGCACGCACGCACGCACACACACACACACCACACACCACACACACACACACACACACACATCTCAAATCTACCATTTGACAGTACTTGGGTTTTATATACCCAACCACCACACAGCTACATTTATTCCTGTGCTTTCCTTCTCCTCATTCACTTCTGTCGTCATTATTTCGGCATTTCTCCCTCTTCTCTCTCTTCCTCTTTCCATTGATTCCCATTTAACCTTCTCAAAAATGAGTTCTTAATACTCTGCAATTACAAACCAATCACCGACGCAAAACAAATTAATTAACAATAAACGACAAACTAACAACCTGGTTAATGACCTACTCTACGAAATAATTTCTTTGTTCTCAGAGCAACAAGTAATAATCAACCGCACACAGGCAACTACTAGAGAGAGTCTCTTCGCAAACGTAAAGGGGAAGAGCCTTCAAAACAGCACACGAAACGCAAACCACCCCCACTCATCGGTGCCGATTCCACCCAACCCCCTCTCTCCGCACGCTACGGTTAACGCGGGCCGATCCGGGCCAACGCATTCCGTCAGTGCATTCCCGTTTGTTTTTTTCTGCTCGACCGCACCACTCCCGCGCACCATTTTTATTTCAGCCTCCTCGCAGCACAACACGACCGTACTCAACACAGCCGTTCCCACTGACCCCGAACGACACAGAACATTCTAGATACAAATGCTCTCCACGCACGCGAAAAAAAAGTTGAATACACATCGTAATCAACGAAGAACGCCGGGGGGGACACCAGTCGATGTGGTGGATATCGACCAGAGGAATCAGGGGAAATGACGTCGGTGGCAACAAGTGAGTTGAGTACTGCGAAGCACGCGCGGGGTGACTCTCGATCTTTGTGGGAAGATTGATTGATTCGTGGTAATCAAAGATAATCTATGTAAACAATAATGTAATAGTAATGTAATAGGGGCGAATCTAAGAGGGTCAGGATCCGCCCCCAAAGCCAAAATTTATTTATAATTATTGGTTCACAATTGTTGGAAATTGATTGGATCACATCTAAAGGAGTACTAAAGGAGTGCAAGTTGGAACAATTTCCTACTGGTTTCTTGAGATTGATACGGAAGTTGCCTTTTCTTCATTAGGAATGATATATTTTTTTGACTTACTGAATCGTAAATAATTATTTTTATATTACATTAAAACATGCTTCTACTATTACTCTTTATTATAAGATTTTTTTGGGGGGTTATTCGATGTGGAGAAATAAATAGTCTACACAGAATACATTGTCTACGTAGTCTACACGTAAAAAGAGTCACGTAGAGTACACGTAGATTACGTGTAGAAGACATGCGTAGACGTAAAATTATCGTCTACGGCACAACTTCTGTCTGCGACCACAGCCCCATCGCCGCTGAAGATGTCTCCCGCAGGTGCAGACGAAAAGTTTAGTAGAACTGTGAACACAGCTGAATCACGGGCTTATTGATTGATTGATTGATGTTTCCGGGCGCGTCAACTACTTAGGTCATTAGTCCCGAAAGAGTAGTGCGTGTTTTTCTGGGGAGGTAGCGGTGATTTTCCCCGCTGCATGGCGAGATCTGGCGCCGACCTACCGTCGACTAGCAGGGTTTTCCCCAACCAGGTATCTCCCACCAGCGGGGCACCGCCACAGCCGGGACAAGCTGTAAGCTCCCGACCGGTCTCCCGGCATGTAGTGTAGTGCCTGGCAGTGTAAGTGTGTGTGTAAGCGGAGAGAATAGGAGAAGGAAGAGGAAGGACAGATCGCGCGCGGTCCGTAGCCCGTTTGTTAGGGTACTGCTCCGGCATTCGCCTGGTGTTGATCGGAGAAACCACGGAAAACTACCGATCAGAGCAGCCTTTCGCTAGAATTCTTCCCCAGACTGCGACTGAATTCGACCTAGCTGACAAGCTAGTGTCGAAAATCCTGCCGCCGTCGGAAGAGGACCTCCCGGTCAGAGGGACTGCAGTGACATCGGGTTTATGCACTGAGCCACCTCTCCCGGTCTTTCTTTTTGGGAAGGCGGAGAGGGAAGGGGAGCGTGTTAGGAATGGGAGACGAAGGAAGGATACAGTTAAAGTGGATCTGTTTTCGCCCGAAGAAAAGTTCGCTGGCGAACGGCCGACTGATTCTGCTGACCTGACTGGTCGCACTGCTATCCACTGCAATAATGTATCTGTGAATTATTGGGTATAAGTAGTATGTAATGGAAGCGAGAAGATTACAACTGCTAGTCGAGAGCTCTGATCTTAAATTTCCTCTGCTTGAAAATAAAAAATATTAATGGATGAACCCTATTTTCGCTGATCTAGATAATACTGGTGAATTTCATACTTTATATTACCAATTACTGAACATCCAGTGAAATTTTTCGAATACACGAGAATGTCGCCTAATACTGTTTTTTTTACGTATTTGGAGTAATTAGAGATGACATTGAAAAAAGGCCCGTATTTTGAAAATGTATTACTACAGATGAATAACTGCTAATAACCATAAGGAATGTGAGGCTATGTTCCATGTTACAATAGTTACTAGTTTCGCCCATTTTTTCTGCGATTTTATTTCATAATTACCTGATTTTGTCCTTGTTGAGATATCTGGCATTCGATGTCTTCAACAGAGCATCTCGTTTGTGTCCAAGGAAAACCACCTTTTCAACATTCATCTCCGACAGCTCAGATCGACCAAATAAATCAAATTCATTTGATATCGGTCTGTCGACTTGGAAATTCGGCCGTGTTCGCCAGAAATTGTAGGATGCAGTGTGACCGTGCCTGCGCTCTAGTGAGGGTTTGAACTAATTCGACCGTAAACGGCGGTGTTCGGCTGAACGCGAATTCGGCCGAATACGGATCCACTCTGACTGGCGTCCTTGCGGAGCACCGCCTCTTTGCCGATGAGAACAACGCGTCGCGACACTTTGGCGCGGAAACATGGTTAGCCGTGCCTCAATCAGCCGGGAGAGAGCGAATACCAGAAGGCGATTACGGATTTCAGAACCGCTCTCGCCCCGCCACTGTAGAAATGTAATAGGAACGTCATCAGATCAATATAGAGCAATGGACACGTTTGGAGTTTGTAAACCAAAAACAGTTTAAAAGCAAGTCCGTTATTTTGACATTGGCAGTGTATATTCAACGCTTTCGTAATACCTCCTTAAAAGAAACAAAAACCAACAAACACAAATAATAATTCTTTTAAAAGTCCAATAATTTGTAGGCAGACTCAAAATAACATATTTTTATTTTACAAATGTCCCAACGTTTCGAAATTCAATTGCCTTCATCATCAGGGTCTATTAAAACAATATAATAAAATATAATACAGAACATTGTGATCTAATGTAGATGATATTTGTTAACAAAATCTATTGTTACAAAAACAAATTATAAAATATAAAATACAAAATACAACTTACAAGAAATCTGCATCCATGAATTTGCGTATAAAACTTTAGTTTAAATTATTATGTTTGTTTCTTTCCTTATTGAAAACAATCGATTAAATATTTATTCAAAGCCACCTCAAATTGTAAATAATATGAAATTGATTTGCAGTTTCATGTAAATTTTTCAGAGTTCTAAATAAACATAAATATTTATAAAAACAAATGGTAGAATACTAAAAATGCTATTGCAACAAGTGAATTTTGTTAGACAAATATGAAATAGTTCTTTTATTTTTGAAAATATTGATTAAGGGGTCATAAATTTTTGTAAAAGAATTCCGCTCTGTCATCGTATTTAACGTATGTTTCTGCAACTTAATATAAAGAGTTTCCTTAGTAAGTCGAGACAAATATTTCGAATCTCTATTCAAAATTGTAGGATTAAGAAAATCAAAGTTATGATCTTTATCTAATCTATGTTTAGTTAAAGAATTTTGTTTCTGTTCTATCTGCCTAATATTATATTTATGTTCTCGAATTCGTTCTTTTAATTTTCTACATGTTTTGCCCAACATAACAACTATTACATTGTAAACATTTTATGGAGTAAAACTACTCCTTTAGATTCCAATTTAGATATAGGATCTTTTATATGTTTTATGAATAAATTCTTGTTCAAAACTGGAATTTCGTATTTTAATATTATATTGTTCCAAAAATTTTTGTTCAAGTTATAACTGATTGATGGAATAAATGGTAAATTAATAAATTGACAATTTTGTGAAATGTTTGTAATAGACTGGGAATATGCCATTTTACTTCATTTAGCACAATTAAACGTGTAATGTATTTTAAAGGATAACTATTCCTTAGTAATAATAAAAACATTTTCTTCAATACTTCATCAAAAAAGATAGGACTCGTAATTTTTATAACTCTATGAACTAAATTGTTTATGATAGATCGTTTAATTTGTGGTGAATGTGAAGAATGATAATTCAAAATAGTTCCTGCTGACGTAGGTTTGGTGTACCATTTTGTAATAATATTATTACCAGATCGTATCAAAGTAACATCTAAAAAGTTTATTTGATCTCCTTGTTCTATTTCTGCTGTAAATGAAATAGCAGGATGATATTCATTAAATTTATTTAAAACAGTTTGTGTAGAATCTTTATCTATGATCATAAGAATATCATCAACATATCGGGTATAATATTTATATTGTAATTTTGGTAATACATTAGTTTCTAATTCTCTTATTGACATTTCTGCTAAAAGTGCACTAATATTTCCTCCTATTGGAGTTCCTGTATTTTGTTTATAAATGTTGTTGTTAAATTTTAAATACATATTATTTAGTAATAATTTTATCGCTAATATTATTTGTTCATTAGGTAGGTCTAATTTAACTTGATTTATTTAAAATTTTTGTTAAAGATTTCAAAATAAGTTCATGAGGTATGCTTGGATACATTTGAATAATATCTAGAGATATTAACCTGTCATCTGCAGAAATATTAATGAGTTTTAGTTCTTGAACCACTTGTGTTGAGTTTTTTGCTATAAATTGATAATCTTTGGACATATGTGTCTTAATTATTGAATTTAGGAATTTCGAAAATAAATATTCTGGAGTATCTATACTAGGAGACGACTGGACGAACAGGAAAACCATTTTTATGTGTTTTGACAAATCCATATGCTCGAGATATATTAGGGGTGGTTGGATATATATGATTATAAGTTTTTTGGTCTATAAATTTCTTGATTTTCCAACTTTTGATCATTTGCTGAATCTTATTTAAAAATATCCTCGATGGATCTTTTTTAAGTAAGGAATAATTATCATTATTTAAAAAATTTTGTTCAACTTTATGTATATAATCCATTGCGTCTATTGCCACTATGGTGCCACCTTTATCAGCAGGAACAATAAATAGATTAGGATTAGCCTTTAAAAATTTTTCTGTTTGTTTTTTCTTTCGAATAATAGCTTGTTGAATTTTAGAAAGTCTAATAGGGGTTAAAATAAATTTAGAAAGTTTATTAACCATTGTATTACGAGCTGATTCACGTAATTCTAAAGGAATTTTATATAATGTCGATTCAAAATTAGAAATTGTCTCTATCATAATTTGTTTCTTATCTCTTTCTGTACTAGGAAAAGAAAATTTAGGACCCATGATAAAACTTCTTTTACTTCATTTGGAATTAAACTTTTTGTCAAATTTATAAACTTTTCTGCAAATTGATTATTTATTTGTAAAAAATATGTATTGGATTCTAGTCGATGTTTATTAAATAATTTTTTAAACTTTTTTTTGTTTTGTTTGACTCGCTAAATAAAATACTTTTTTAATTCTGGATATTTGAGAAGTGAAAAAAGTACATAAAGTTTGCAAAGGAATTCTCAATTTCATTTGCTGTTGTAAAAATAATAAATGCTTTTTAAAATGATATAATTTATAATATGTGTCTGAAATATGTAAACTTAAAGTTTTCTTTTCATTTTTGTTGCTTGTCTTTGAAATTTCTTAGTGTTAGAAACAACTTTTAAAAATAAATTTTGGAATTTGGTTGTTTATAAAATTTGGTATTATTGATTCTTTTTTGCAAGCACTTAAAAATTGGAGAGATGCTTTAGTTTTCTCGTAAGATGTACTTACAGACATCCATTTTTTTAATTATGGTAGCTGTTTTGAGAGTCTAGTGACGAAATAAAACCTGAAGAATTACAATTTCTAATATCTTGAAATTGAAACATAATGTTTTTATCTTGATATTTGTGTATAATTATCTAAACAACTTTAAAAATAAATTCAGTCCATATACATTTGTTCTTGTTATTCTTGCATACCACTATTAGGACTTCGTGGTTCTTGAATTTCTTTATGTAAAGAGAGATATTAAAATATGTGAAAGACTGCCTTTTTAAAGTTAATAATTCTTTTAAAAGTCCAATAATTTGTAGGCAGACTCAAAATAACATATTTTTATTTTACAAATGTCCCAACGTTTCGAATTCAATTGCCTTCATCATCAGGGTCTATTAAAACAATATAATAAAATATAATACAGAACATTGTGATCTAATATCTCTCTTTATATTTTAATATCTCTCTTTACATAAAGAAACACAAATAATAATTAGCTTTTCTCGGAGTAGGAGTACTTATACGCCATTTTAGTTACAGTTAATTTTTCCAACGTCTGTACATCATTCGCTTTTCCATTACAATCTGTTGTTTTGCTGGGTAGGTGAAATACGTTTCTCAATGAATTCAGCAAAGGGTTTGTCTCCTCATTTCAAAATATAGCATGTTGTAGAAAGGAGCTCGGTCAATGTCCAAAACCATCTCGAGGCTCTCTGAGGATCGTTTGATGTTCCGCTACAAAGGAGCGAGGTAAATTACTGCTTGGAGCTATTTGTTACATGCCGCTAACGACTTCCTTGTTTTAACAAGACACTTCGTGTCAATGACATTGTCCACAAAAGCAAATGTACCTACATTCACTCGGGAACTACTTATTTCTATAACTGCATGGTGCGCTTAATTTAAAAAAAACTTAATTTAATTAACGACTCCAATCTATATTGGATTCTACCATAAAGTATATCATAGCACATACCTTACTCATGATACTTCATTAGGTTCAAAAATAAAAAAAAGGGGAAAATGTGTATGATAATAAACAATGGCACAGCTTTGCGTATTTTAAATTCTAAAATGTTGGAATGTGTACACGAAGACCTACGCACGAGAAAACAGAGTCTGTGCACTTAAACTGGGGAATTTCCAGTAGATGTCGGGGAGCTCTGTTCAGCATATCCCTCACAGATGTTTGCCGCCCCCAACGCCTCCACAGTGTTCCTCTTACGTCGCTCTATATCAGAAGCGTTCTGACTGGACCTAAAGGCAGGCACCGGGATAGCACAATCTGCCTCAGAAAAGTCTTCCTTTGATAAATAGCAGCGCTTCGCAGACGAGAACAGACCCCGGAAGAGTACAAAACCTGCAAATTCCTTTGATATCCGACCAGCAAGAGAGCCCGCCCAAAATATCCTTTTCGAAACACTAGAAAATAAGAATTAGGGCAAAGGAAACTCCGGGTCGAGATGAATTCTTTAGAAAAAAAGCTTACTTTGAGATAACAAAAAATTTGAAAGCTCTAAAGTGAGATTGTGAGACAGTTCCTACAGAATCACTGAAATTGTCTTGAAGGAACCGCCCCTTCCGAGCTCCTTCATATTTTTAAAAAAGTTCCTTATTTCTGTTTGATACTTTCATCAATTCTTGTTTGACGAACTATTCTATGTAGATAAAAAAATGTAGGCTTTCACTGCCAGCCCATGTTGAAATTGCCTGCCAGACTAATAAGCCCGTGACTCAGCTGTGTTCACAGTTCTACTAAACTTTACGTCTGCACCTGCGGGAGACATCTTCAGCGGCGATCTGGCTGTGGCCGTAGACCTCATCAGGTCGGCTGCAGGCTGACCATTAGTGACTGTATGTGTGGATGTATGACTGTAGTAACTAAATCCCAATTAGTGTAGAACTTATATCCCAATCTAAATTCAAAGCATTCCGAAATATTTCAAACGCATGAAGATTCAATATGAAATGAATAGTAGGTAAGCATGGAGAACGTTAAAATAAATTTGAAATCAGCGACGCGAAAACTTACATCGCAGTAATTTTTGTGAATGTTTATTTAACTATTGACAGTCAAAATACCATTGTACACGGCATGTAAATGTCAACAAATTTGAGTCTGCAGGCTGCTGAACAATTTTGTCCGAAAAAAATGGCAAAAACGAACAGAAACATAACATATATACTGCATAACTTCTATGGCCTGAGTAAACAGTGGAATCATTTCCGATATAAAGGCACGCGTCTACATTATGTAGAACGAGTGAGTAGCAAAACGAAGCGAAAACATCTCACATAATTACTTGTACACAAAGCGTGGCCTGAATCGAAAGTAAACTGAAAAGTAAAAGCCTCTAAAACAATGGTAGCACTCTTGAACAAGAACGTCACAACATCAAAGGGGGAAATTAACCACCAGTGCTGCAATTAGCGGTAATTACTGGCTCTCCACGGGGTCGAGTCCCAGCACGCAAGTACGTGCAGATTTAGAAAAGCTGTGGCGGTAGTGACGCACCCCGCAGACAGCACTCGCACGTGGCCTTCCTGTCGCGTGTGCGGAACGACGCTCTCATGTGCAGAACTCGCAAGTTTTGAAAGCGTTTCATTCGCGCACTGCACCACGAAAGGAGGATGATTTTTCGACATAACATTCTGTCGTATCGACATAACGCGGCCAAAGAGAAGAAAGAAAAGCTGGTATTCGTTACAGATTTTAAAGAGTCCGCGAACTGTAAAGAACAAACGAAACAAATGTCGCTAGATTGATTGACTAGTGATTCCGGGCGCTTCGGCTGCTAAGGTCATTAGTCCTGTAAGTATACTGCACGTGTATATCGCCGGATGTGGCGGTGATCTTTCCCAGCTGGGTGAGGAGATCCGGCGCCGATCTACCCGTCGGCTTGCGGGGTTTTCCCTAACCAGGTATCTCCCAACAGCGGGGCACCGCCCCAACCGGGACAAGCTGTAAGCTCCCGACCGGTCTCCCGGCATGTGTTGTAGTGTAGTGCATGTTAGTGTAAGTGTGTGTGTGTAAGAGGAGATGATAGGACAAGGAAGAAGAAGGAAAGATCGCGCGCGGTCCGTGGCCCGTTTGTTAGGGTAACAACTGCAGATTAAGCTCGCCAACTTCCGCACATAAAAATTGGCTGATTTTTGAGAAATACGAAAAGTGTTTTCTGAACGTTCAATTATTCATAATGTGACGTCATGGGTATTCACAGCGAACACACGACACAGAGCTTGCATATATACAGTTATATTTACAAACAAACATGTACAGTTAAATGGTTACATTTAATACAATCGCTCTGATAGACCTTCTACTACCTCTGATC
Source organism: Acheta domesticus (assembly GCA_031308135.1). NCBI lineage: Eukaryota > Metazoa > Arthropoda > Insecta > Orthoptera > Gryllidae > Acheta > Acheta domesticus. The sequence continues at coordinate 11,016,930 of JAHLJT010009436.1, forward strand.
GCGCGAGCGATCCCAAATCCGATTGAGAATCGGTTTAATTAGTGGCACTCGCCACTCGTTAATTCGAAGCGCGCACGAAGCCCAGCTTCCGTGATCGGATGTCACACTAGGACACCAAGTCCTTAAAGGCGCATCAATACGTGACGTGCCTTGATGAATCCGTGATCATAACAGATTGATGTGTGAGTGGTGGATCTCAACCACACCTCACTCGGACCTCGCACACAGTATCACTCCTATGTGACCGCAGTCACATCTGGGACACAAAGTCCCCGCAGGCGCGTCAACACGTGACTTGCCTCGCGAGCCCTGCTCGCCGCTGCACCGCCCTGGCGCAAATTTGTGCACGAGGTCCTCACTCCGTCTCTAGAACCCACCCCTTCCCTTCGTCTCCTCTCTTATATACTGGAGGCTGACGTCATCTCCTACGTCACGCCGCCTCCCCCGCCCTGCCTCTAGAATGGCTTGCCTTTTGTTCAGTCTTTGGGTGCTTTCTCTAGGGCACCTTTCTCTTCCTGCTTGGCGAGGCGATTTCCTGTTGGTAATCCCTTTCCGCCCTTACCCAAATAGCTGCCACGAGGTTCGCTTGCCAATACGTTACAATAATATAAACACATAAGAAACCTACCACGAGTCTTCCTATTGAATGCATTTGCGTAAAGATAAAAATTAGAAATGTCCCATAAGGTGAATGTATATATACATTGTGTCATAAGTAGTACATCAGCCTTGAAGTAAGCCTTTATCACTTGACGACACAACCGCACACACGATGAATAACCAAACAAGTAATGGCGCCCCTCTTGGCGCTCGGCGCTCTTCAATTTTCAGTTGCTCGCGCTATTACATTTCATTTGTTTCTTAGTAAACGTCGTAAACTTAGTAAACTCTGTAGTGACATCATCACAATTTGAAGTCTGTGATTGGATAACGGAACCCCCTCTCCCCTGTCAGTCAGGCGCTGTCAAATCGGCAGAAATATTATTCGCAGTATAAGCCCTCTGCACCGCGCCGAGACGGGCTGAGACGGGCACCCGAGGGGACCCATGGAGGTCCAGTAATTTTTGTGAAAGTTCATTGAACTACTGACCGTCAAAAAAACCATTGTGCAGGTCATCTGCATGCCAACAAATTTGAAACTGCAGGCTGCTGAACAATTTTGTCCGAAAAAAAAAAGGCAAAAAGGAACAGAAACATAGCATACACCTACATAACTTCCACGGCCTGAGCAAACGCTGCAATTGTTTCCGTCCATGGGCACATGGAAGTCATGCCTCCCCCCCCCTCCGAAAAGTACGGAATTGAAGACCTTGGGGCAACAACATGCTATGCCACATTTCTGATGAAATTGAGATATTAGTGTTTTTCGATGCCCCATAAATGTATCTACAATGCGATTTTTCTAACATGGCCTCTTAGCCCCCTATGACCACGATGGAATATCATACGGTATTTTGCGTCTTTCTCGCTTGTGCCGACAGAAGCCGCATCGCAAGCACTGCTTGATACGGTCGCGATCATGCGATATCTAGCGGTACGACTGAGAAAGACACGAAATATCATTCCATCGTAAAGACGGACCTTGTGAGGCAAAGTTAGAAAAATCGCAGGTTACATGAGGGAGTTTATTTTAAAGATTCGCCGCAAGATGGCAGTGTAATTCATAAATTAATGTTCTTTATCTCTGTGTGTAGAATTCGTAACGTATAAGAGATTCTTAAATTAAGCACGTTTTGTATATTTCAAATATTATTAATGAATCTATTTTTACTACCTATTTATTTAAATTGTTTCCCAATTAAAATTCTATTTTAAGTAGAAAAAGTATAGAAATATTAAAAAAAATAATTTCCATGTTTTATTTTCAAATTCTTTACTAAACATATAAAATACAGTACTGAAAGCTCTGTTTGAATCATATAATTATTATGAAAAATACATTATTAAAGAAATAGTTTTCTATCTCCCTTGCTCCGGCTCGTCAATATTTTCTGAAGCGGTTCAGGGCGTGGAGGGAGGGGGGGCGAGGCACGTGTCTGCTCTGAGCCACGTGTCGGCGCCGCCACCCACCCGGAGGGCGCCCGCCCGCGCCTTCAGCCGCAGGAGGAGCGCAGGGGGGCGGGGGGGGCGGGGGGGCGGGGCGGAGATGAAAGGAGCTCGCGGAGGACGCACTCAGAGGAGGAGCAGAAGGAACTTGGAAACAGAGTGTTCAGAGTATGTAACGATGCAAGAATACACGTGAAGAATATATAATACCGGGTGTTTTTTTTATCGTTCGCCGAAGATTCCAGCCGCGTCGCCCGGGCAGTCGAGGGCTCATTCGCCCGGCAAACCGCTGACTCAACTCCCGTGCTATCCGAGGACTATCGCTGCGCCGCTTAACGTACCTTAAAGAAGATGCTGAAAGTGGTGTCCTTCGGCTCGAATGCATTCTTGGCACCTCCGAAACACATTCTGATTTGCCCTTTGTAGTAAGTCTCGAGGAATTGCTGCGATTTTCTATTCAATAGAGCGCCGGAGCTCTTCCTCCGAATGCGGGTTTTCTGCATACACTTGATCTTTCAAGTACCCCCACAGGAAAAAATCACAAGGAGATAGATCAGGTGATCTAGAAGGCCATAACACACAGTTCTCTGATAGCACAGGAGTTGAGTCAGCGGTTTGCCGGGCGAATGAGCCCTCGACTGCCCGGGAGACGCGGCCGGAATCTTCGGCGAACGATAAAAAAAAACACTCTGTATATGTATGTGTGTGTGTATGTGTATGTGTATGTGTGTGTGTGTGTGTGTGTGTGAAAAGGTCAAACATACGTCGGTGAATAAGGAAAGTGACATTTAAATTCAGTAGAGAAAAATAAACCGTTTCAACAGGATTTATCCCCTGTTTCGTTGCCAGGGTACTAAAAGGGCAGAAAATTCGCGGTTTTTCGCGCAGCATTACAAAACTTTCTCTCTACTCTGTAGCGAGAAAGGAAAAATTGACAGTGGGGAGGATCAGATGAACTGGAATATGTGAAGCAGGAAATGTAAGCAGAAACAAACAGCCAAGTACAACAAAGCGTCGCTTCGAGAAGAGAAGGGACTTTGGATAGAGAATGGGGGGAAAGAGATCGAGGGCCAATCCAAGGGGAAGGAAATCAAATGATAGATGATCTCGAAATACCGAGTAGAAGATGTTACGAGGGAATAATAATGTCACACAATATTACTGAAGAAGACAAGAAAACAATACAAAAGGAAAATACATGCAGAATAACATTTCTGAAATCAGCATTGAAAATTGGAAAAGGGAGTGTGCCCTTCGTATGAACATTAATAAATCATGTTGGGACGATACAATTGGAACAATAAAAGTAGCGATACGAGTATTCAAAAAATATGCAATGTCCGCGTAGATTTGGAGGTCAGGCAGAGAAATGGAAGCTTCGTGGATCGTTCAGCAGCCATGGAGAGAGAGAGAGAAGAGGAGAAGAGAGAAGAGGAGAAGAGAGAAGAGGAGAAGAGAGAAGAGAGAAGAAGAGAAGAGGAGAAAATGAGAAGAGAAGAAATAGGAGAAATGAGAAGAGAGAAGAGAGAAAGAGAATAGAGAGAAGAGAGAATATGAGAATAAGAGAGAGAGAGAAATGAGAAGAGAGAATATGAGAATAGAAGAAGAGAAGAAGAGAGAAGAGGGATGAGAGAAGAGATGAGAGAATAGGAGAAGAGAGAGGAGAACAGGAGGAGAGAAGAGAGAAGAGGAGATGATAGAAGAGGAGACGAGGAGAAGAGAGAGAGAAGAGCAGAAAGAAAAGAGAGGAGAAGAGAGAAGAGGAGGAAAGAGAAGAGAAAAATGAGAAAAAAAGTGGGAAAAGGGCCGGGTTGGTAGCTGAAGACCGAGCAGTGGGCGCGGCGCGGGGCGGCGCATCTCACGCGGGGCTCCGCGCCGCGCGGGCAGGGGGCGCTTACGCATGACGCGCGGCGCGGCGCCGCCCGAGGAAGCGGATCGTGCTACGTCCATCGGCAGCGCGGATGAACGCGCGGGCTCTTCTTCCGAGCACGGCCTGCGCCGGCCGCCGCGCACGCGCCGCTGCCTTCTCGCCCGCGGGCTGGCCGGCGCGGCGCTTCCCGCTGATGCTATTGTGGCGTCATACGGGTGCAATCAGAACGCACACGAGAGCGGGTTGTAACAACAGGACGTTTAGAAAGTTGACAACAAAGGAAAAGCATTGGTCTCCTCCGGCCCTTATGTCGAAGAACCGAGGAGATCACTTTGTCTGATGGGCGTAGCGGTCAGCGTTCTTCTCCAGACGTTGGCTTTATTTCACAGAGCTAATTAACTGGTGACAAACCGCCATCTCCAGGCTTACCAACTAGGGGACGCGGAGGGCGGGGGACGAGTAGAACTAAGGACCACAGGGCAAGGCTGTTCGCGGGGTGCATCAGCGCGGGAACTGGGGCGGTGCGGGAGGCGCTGAGTCTGCTCGGGTACTGTGACGTCATACGGGTGTAATCAGAAACACACACGAGAGCGGGTTGTAACAACAGTAAGTTTATTCATAATCTAGACCGTAGTCACAAATAACTAATTGCACTGCTTACAATTAACTAAATAAATGGAACCCACTGCTATAGGAGAGACATTTTTTTCTGAACGGCTATCACACCGCAACATACGACCAATATCCCCCTGTGCGGAGCACCGCTCTACCCTGAGACCTACTACATGTCTTGCTAGTTACGACAATGAATTGCCGGCCCCTTGCCATCGTGCACCACTAGCACAAACGCACGCACAACCTGCCGCCGACGCTGCCAGGAACCAAGAAGATCGAGGCATTGTTCTCGTGGCCTTATACAGGCCCTTCGGCGCTACCCGCCGCCCCCATTGCCTCCGCCCTACCGTCGTGTCCACGCTGAACGGAAAGCCCCGGTGCTTAGATACAGCCTTTGTTAAACATCCGGCGATGCCCGCCGTCGACCACGAGCTTGTCTCCGCGTTTTAGCTAGCAACGACGCTACACTATTCACTGGCCGAGGAGCCGAAGCGGCGGCGATATGCGCGTGGCTGAGTAGTTAACGAGGTTTGCAGCCGGTAGAGCTCGTGCTCGCGTTCCCTCGCAGTTCAAACGGAGAACGTTGTTTCCAGACAATACCTTTTGCTCTCCGCGCTCGTGTTTTGTTTCTACCTCCTGAAAGCTCGGTCCGGAAATACATTTCTCCCATTCTAAACAAAACAGGTCTGTCAGTGACGAGATTTTCAGTATTGTTTTTATAAATTTATTATATTACATAATAATAAATTTAGCATTACGTATTTACAAAAGTCTGAAATTTCTACTACAAATCTTCTATCTGACTCCGAAGAAGCGCTAATATACGCGTACAAGGCAGTGAATGATTAACAGGGTTCGTAGCAAGTAGGGGTCGTGTATTCTCACAATTCAATCGCGTTTTCCAACAATACACTATTTCTCATTGAGTCCATCGCCAAGCTCGTTTCTGCATTCGTGTGAAGGAATATCAGCTACTGAAACAAAAATCATACAGATTTCCTCAATACTATTTCCATATTAGTATTTAAAAGACATAATTTCTTGATTTAAGAAACTTTGCAAAGGCCTAATCAAAGAACATAAATGCAACACCTGCAGTGCCAGCAAATTCGAGACATTTCAAAACCCTGTACAGTTCGTGTCAATATTGCGCTTTGCAATAATATTGGTAATTCTGTCTCATTATGTTCAAGCTTGCAGGTTGAACATAATGAGACCAACCTACTCCCTCGTCTTCTCGGCTGCAAGCAGACTGTAGAAGAACGTGGTGCTCCTTCCGGTAAGGGTATTCACCGGCTTAGCAAGCAAGACACAGCACAATAGTCGGGGTAGAATTTACCAAGATTCACTGTCGGAAAGTTCGGCTTCGCAAAAAGATAGCAATGAAGACGACAATAGTAGAAGGGTTTGTATCTTCATGCTGAAATCGGAAAGTCTTGTTTTCATGTAATACTTCACTCGAAAAGCCGATCCACGGTGGTCGAGTTCGTTAAGATAGTATACTTCGTTTTACTTTCCCGTATACGTTCGTATACACGGAGTGATATACGTAGTATAGGGAAAGTTATGTAATGCTGCGCGAAAAAATGGCCAATTTTCGGCGGAAAAAAATTAATTGCCGGCCGTGAAAACGAATAAGTGGATAAAACCAGTTGCTAAATTAAGAAAAAAAAATCCCCTAACACGTGGTGTAGCCAGAAACACTGTTTTCTAGGCCCTTGATACCGAAAACCCAATTGAAAGGAAAACGTCCGTCTGTCCGTCCGTCCGTCTGTGAACACTGCTAGCGCCTAAACCATACGTACGATTTCTTCCAAAATGGATATTCCCCGGTCGATCTGATTCTAGTCGAAGCTTTGAGATTTTGAAAAAGATTCTTCAAAATTTGGGGGTACTTTATATGAAGCCCCCGGGATTTTCAACATTTTCTCAAAAACGGCTCCAATTTTTTTTCTTTTTTGGCGCACGGGGGGTGCTAATAAAATGTAATATCTCACGGTATTTCGCGTCGTTATTGGTCGTGCCTCTAGGAGTCACATGATCGCCAGCACTGCTCGATACAATCGCGATTATACCGGTACAACCAAGAACGACGCGAAATACCGTGAGATATTCCATTTTATAACACATCCCCGTGCGCCAAGAAAGAAAAACCGTAGTATAGTGTCATAGCGATGTCGGACCCAAAGATCGCGGGTTCGAGTCCCGCTCGGGCATGGCTGTCTTTGTGTTCCTCCTTTCACCCCTGTCATCATCATACCATTACATAACGTTAAAACCAATAGTGGTCGCTAATTATGTTACTGCGAACGTAAAATAACAACAACAAAAATAAAATAAAAATCGCTCGAAAAGTCTTGCAACATTGCTTTCTTCAGCCCAATTGAGGTTACCAGAACATGAAATCTGCTTCTTTTCCAATATACTCGTTTTATATTCGAAATTAAAGTTTACGAGGAACGCCGTAATGGTTTAACTTCCATATAAATAGGCCATGTTTTAGGTCTAATTCTTGTACCATTTCATACCCGAAGCAAACATTTGTTTCATTTCGATTCAAATACCAGCATTGTATAATCGTTGTGCTATTTTAACACAATCTTTAAAGGATTTCGTCTCTCACGCATGCTTCCGTAGCAATTCTCTGTTCTCTCTTCTCCGATTTCTAGACCTACCAGACTCCTCCACTGAGCTGCAGAGTGGACTGCTATATCCAGACAATGTACTGCATCTAATTTCCACAAAATTCCCTGTGCGAGTCTTTCGCTCGACATCGGAGCACCTTAAGCGCTTATGCCACACGCATCGACCCTACCTTCACACGCAGAGCCGTCATTTACGAGACAGCCCCGGGGAAGAGCCTATGCCACTGCCAGGCCGCAGGGGCACGCGGACACGGGCTGCGAGGGCGTGCGTGCGAGAAAGAGAGAGAAAAGAGAGAGTGAGAGAGAAAGAAGAGAGAAAAAGAGAGAGTGAGAGAGAAGAAAGAGAGAAAAAGAGAGAGTGAGAGAGAAAGCGAGAAAAAGAGAGAAAAGAGAGAAAGAGAGAGAAAAAAGAGAGTGAGAGAAAAAGAAAGAGAGAAAACAGAGAGTGAGAGAGAAAGAGAGAAAGAAAGAGAGAAAAGAGAGAGAAAAAGAGAGAGAGAAAAGAGAGAGAAAAAGAGATAAAAAAGAGAGAAAAAATAGAGAAAAACAGAGAGAAAGAGAGAGGGAGAGAGAGAAAAAGAGAGAAAAAGAGAGAAAAAAAGAGAGTGAGAGAGAAAGAGAGAGAGAGAAAAGAGAGAGTGAGAGAGAAAGAGAGAAAGAAAGAGAGAAAAGAGAGAGAAAAGAGATAGAGAAAAGAGAGACAGAAAAGAGAGGAAAAGAGAGAAAAAGAGATAAAAAAGAGAGAAAAAATAAGAGAAAAAGAGAGAGAAAGAGAGAGGGACAGAGAGAGAAAAAGAGAGAGGCAGAGAAAGAGAGGACGGGTGGTTGGCATTATTCCTGATGGCGGCGGTAACGGTCCGTGCTGGGCACTTCGCCGCGCGGATTAATACATAACCACGCACCCCCCTCCAACCCCCTTCCCCCCTCCCTGCGCCACGCACGACACAATGGCGGCGCGCAAGGGGTCACGCTCTCCCAACGAACGGCCGTAAAAAACAGCCATCAACATTCGGATTCGCACAACGCTACCCGAGCGAGATTAAATGCATTACGCGCAATTACCATAAAAATGCCGCTGGCGCCGTGCGTCGGAGGGCCTCGCACGGCCACACACGAGCCGCCCCCGCACGCAGCACGGGCCGCGTGTCGCTACCACATGGGGTGGTTGGGAGGCGCTGATTGATTGATTGATGTCTCCGGGCGCGTCAACTACTCGGGTCATACGTCCCGTATGTGTAGTGCGTGTTTTTCTCGGAAGGTGGAGATGATCTTTTCCCCGCTGAATGGCGAGATCTGGCGCCGACCTACCGTCGACTAGCGGGGTTTTCCCCTCAACCAGGTATCTCCCACCAGCGGGGCACCGCCCCAGCCGGGACGAGCTCTAAGCTCTAAGCTCCCGACTGGTCTCCCGGCATATGTGGTACTCTAGCGCATGTGCTAGAGTACCACACATAGCTCTAGCTGTAAGCTGTCACACTGATAGCTCTAGTGTAAGTGTGTGCGTGTGTAAGGGGGAAGGATAAGACAAGGAAGAGGAAGGAAATATCGCACGCGGTCCGTGGCCCGTTTATTAGGGCACTACTCAGGCATTGGCTAGCTCTTCATCCACGGAAAACTACGGATCAGAGCAGCCGGCCGCTAGAATTCTCCTCCAGACAGCGACTGAATTCGACCTAGCTGACAAGCTATTGTCGAAAATCCTGCCGCCGTCGGGAGAGGACCTCCCGGTCAGAGGCACTGCAGTGACATCAGGTTGATGCACCAAGCCCTCTCTCCCGGTGGGAGGCGTTGATATTTGCGGGGTGTGCTGTAGAATACGATAGACCAGAAGGTATAGCTTGGAAGGATTATGAGTAAGGACTCTTCGCTGTGAAAGATGTAGTTGTTCGTTATGAATACGGAGTGGATTTCTGTTTGAGCGAATTTTTGTCTGTTGCTTCAGGGCCTAGCTAAGTGAAATTTCTTGACATTCGGTTAGAATTGGATGCTTGTAGATTAATACGAGAGGGCATGTTTGGCCAATTTTTCTGTTGGAGCATATTCGTGTAATTATAGGCATTTATTTTGTATATTTCGTTAAAATAGTGATTTATCCCTAATTTTTTCGTAGGATATATTTATTTATGAGCGTTCATTGGTTAGAAAGAGCTCTTCTCCCTAGTTACGATCTTCAGTCCCTAGCCTTTCCCCCTATATCTGAGATGAATGGTTTTAAATCGCGAAGAAAAATAAAGTTCAAAAACACTCCACATGTTCTAAAATTTTGATTAACATCTGAACCACTCTCCATTCCGTTCGGATGTTTTATTATGCCGGACGATCTTCATTACGACTTTCATTATGATTCTCATTGCCTAGCCCTTTCGGCCATTCCTGCACTGTACCCTTTTAATGAATAGATGATGTTCGCGACAAGACTTGAATGATGGTGGAGCACCGTTCAAGTGAGAGGCAGGGGAAACGGGATGACCCCGAAAAAAAACGTGCCACGAGCCCGCCTTGCCCACCACAAATTCCACGAGGACCGACCGGAACGTGAACCCTAAAACCCAGAGATGAAAGGTCAACTGTCTCACCACTGCTACATGGGTCGCCCGAGAATGAATTAGGAGGGAGAGGACGGTAGCCGCCACCACTATAATGCGGCGTTAATAAAGAGTTACAAGTAGCACCGCTCTCAGAAGAGGCAATGTTTACGAGGCTATGTTCTGATTGATGGCAGAAGAAATTGCGTCGAGGCCATGGAATAAGAACTCCTTCGCAGATTGCGCATTTTCAAGCAACGCAACTAAAAACATTCAGGATTTGCATGGCGTTTGTACACCTTGGGAATAATAGTGGTCAGACAGGGCTGAAATCAATCGTAACTCTCACGTTTAAGTAATTTTGACTTAATGGTTTCTAACAGAAACATTTGCATTGCAGATCTGTTCGTTCTACTACTATTATACAAGCACTACCTGTTTAAATTGATCGGTATCTTACGAGTATCATGTCTTATTACGAGAGAAAAAGAGAGAGAAAGAGAGAGGGACAGAGAGAGAAAAAGAGAGAGGCAGAGAAAGAGAGGACGGGTGGTTGGCATTATCCTGATGGCGGCGGTAACGGTCCGTGCTGGGCACTTCGCCGCGCGGATTAATACATAACCACGCACCCCCCTCCAACCCCCTTCCCCCCTCCCTGCGCCACGCACGACACAATGGCGGCGCGCAAGGGGTCACGCTCTCCCAACGAACGGCCGTAAAAAACAGCCATCAACATTCGGATTCGCACAACGCTACCCGAGCGAGATTAAATGCATTACGCGCAATTACCATAAAAATGCCGCTGGCGCCGTGCGTCGGAGGGCCTCGCACGGCCACACACGAGCCGCCCCCGCACGCAGCACGGGCCGCGTGTCGCTACCACATGGGGTGGTTGGGAGGCGCTGATTGATTGATTGATGTCTCCGGGCGCGTCAACTACTCGGGTCATACGTCCCGTATGTGTAGTGCGTGTTTTTCTCGGAAGGTGGAGATGATCTTTTCCCCGCTGAATGGCGAGATCTGGCGCCGACCTACCGTCGACTAGCGGGGTTTTCCCCTCAACCAGGTATCTCCCACCAGCGGGGCACCGCCCCAGCCGGGACGAGCTCTAAGCTCTAAGCTCCCGACTGGTCTCCCGGCATATGTGGTACTCTAGCGCATGTGCTAGAGTACCACACATAGCTCTAGCTGTAAGCTGTCACACTGATAGCTCTAGTGTAAGTGTGTGCGTGTGTAAGGGGGAAGGATAAGACAAGGAAGAGGAAGGAAATATCGCACGCGGTCCGTGGCCCGTTTATTAGGGCACTACTCAGGCATTGGCTAGCTCTTCATCCACGGAAAACTACGGATCAGAGCAGCCGGCCGCTAGAATTCTCCTCCAGACAGCGACTGAATTCGACCTAGCTGACAAGCTATTGTCGAAAATCCTGCCGCCGTCGGGAGAGGACCTCCCGGTCAGAGGCACTGCAGTGACATCAGGTTGATGCACCAAGCCCTCTCTCCCGGTGGGAGGCGTTGATATTTGCGGGGTGTGCTGTAGAATACGATAGACCAGAAGGTATAGCTTGGAAGGATTATGAGTAAGGACTCTTCGCTGTGAAAGATGTAGTTGTTCGTTATGAATACGGAGTGGATTTCTGTTTGAGCGAATTTTTGTCTGTTGCTTCAGGGCCTAGCTAAGTGAAATTTCTTGACATTCGGTTAGAATTGGATGCTTTGTAGATTAATACGAGAGGGCATGTTTGGCCAATTTTTCTGTTGGAGCATATTCGTGTAATTATAGGCATTTATTTTGTATATTTCGTTAAAATAGTGATTTATCCCTAATTTTTTCGTAGGATATATTTATTTATGAGCGTTCATTGGTTAGAAAGAGCTCTTCTCCCTAGTTACGATCTTCAGTCCCTAGCCTTTCCCCCTATATCTGAGATGAATGGTTTTAAATCGCGAAGAAAAATAAAGTTCAAAAAACACTCCACATGTTCTAAAATTTTGATTAACATCTGAACCACTCTCCATTCCGTTCGGATGTTTTATTATGCCGGACGATCTTCATTACGACTTTCATTATGATTCTCATTGCCTAGCCCTTTCGGCCATTCCTGCACTGTACCCTTTTAATGAATAGATGATGTTCGCGACAAGACTTGAATGATGGTGGAGCACCGTTCAAGTGAGAGGCAGGGGAAACGGGATGACCCCGAAAAAAACGTGCCACGAGCCCGCCTTGCCCACCACAAATTCCACGAGGACCGACCGGAACGTGAACCCTAAAACCCAGAGATGAAAGGTCAACTGTCTCACCACTGCTACATGGGTCGCCCGAGAATGAATTAGGAGGGAGAGGACGGTAGCCGCCACCACTATAATGCGGCGTTAATAAAGAGTTACAAGTAGCACCGCTCTCAGAAGAGGCAATGTTTACGAGGCTATGTTCTGATTGATGGCAGAAGAAATTGCGTCGAGGCCATGGAATAAGAACTCCTTCGCAGATTGCGCATTTTCAAGCAACGCAACTAAAAACATTCAGGATTTGCATGGCGTTTGTACACCTTGGGAATAATAGTGGTCAGACAGGGCTGAAATCAATCGTAACTCTCACGTTTAAGTAATTTTGACTTAATGGTTTCTAACAGAAACATTTGCATTGCAGATCTGTTCGTTCTACTACTATTATACAAGCACTACCTGTTTAAATTGATCGGTATCTTACGAGTATCATGTCTTATTATCGCTAATTATGTCAGACGGAAAATTTACTTATTGTTCACATTCATTGTAAATAAACGTTCAAAGGGTCGGCTCCGTGGCCAAGATCGCTAAAGCAGTAGTGCCGTAGTGGTCTTGGACCGTGGGGTCTCGAGTCCCGCCTTGGGCATAGTTGTATGTGTTCGTCCTTTCAGTCCCTATCATCATCATATCGTTTCATCCTCATATCATAACCTTAAATCGAATAGAGCTGCTGTCGAATGGATCACGACCAATCACGATCTTGCCCAAATGAGACCCAAAGATCGCAGCGCTTATATGCGAGAACTGTGAGAACTAGCCTCACATAAGCTTCAGTTTTAGCCTGGGAGTGAACACACCTATATATCTCACACCGTGGCGTGTTCCAATTTACGCGCGCGGTTGGGAGGGGGGGGAGGCGGGGCAGAAAGCGGTCGCGTCGGCACGTCGCAGCCATCGAATGGGAGGGAAACGTGAATCATTTCCGCTTTCCAACTAATTAGATGCCTTTACGATTTCTACATCTGCAAATGTCAGGAATTCCAACATTAAAAAAAAGGGAGAGAACAAATTTAATGTAGCTAGTCAAACATTTTAAAGCGATTTATCTAGAGGTTTCCAGGGCGTGAATTTTACACGTTTAGATTATTCCGAGGAAAAACGTTCAATCAATTTAAAAATAGTACGTTACATCAAGCACGTCCTTGTGTCACTGAAGGTAACGGTAACGGTGACATACATAATTTTGTCTTGTTTGGGTGGGTCTTTATTTAAATTCCGTATGCAAATGTAAATCTATTCTACGACCAAGGAACGTACAATCAAATGAAGAATAAAATATACCTAATTCGGAGTCAATTTTATGAAAGAATAAAGAACAGCTAGTATATGTTTAGCAAATAAAATGAAATTGCTATAACTTTCGATAAATCCACCCACATAATTTATTTCGTCGCAGATTAATATTGGAAAAAAATCTGAAATTTTACACAGCAGAGCAGAATAGCAGCACAAAATATTTGCAGCCCTCTATAACGTTATTTTCCGAACAAAAATATCATTTAATAGAACTATTGTACGCTATTGCAAATAAATGAACAAATATATGTTTCATAAAAATAAGTACACAAGGTATTGCGCGAAAATGAAAAATACTCTAGTTCTAGTTCTAGCTTTCATAAACAATAGCACCTATTTCCGGCAGCATTGAGTGGATAAACCCCTTCAATGCGATAATTCAACTACTACATGTTTGTAATGTATGATGTATTGTCTGCACCCTTATTGTGACAACGCTCGGGAATATGACGTGGGATAATTGGAGGAAACCGAAAACGGCAAAATGTCACGTAGTGGAAGTCAGAAGAGGAATGAAACATTACAGAATAGCGAGAATGCAGGGAACTAGCCAAAACTCTTTGCTATTTTCACGAAACGAAACAAATGACTGTACACTACAACCAAGAGACGTTGCGAAATAAAGACAATAAATGCAATGTCAGTTTTCTAATCACCGTTCCGCGCTTTCGGTCCATTTCCAGACAGCCTTAAGAAGCGAAAGCAGAGAAGTACACCTTAGCAACAGAGATGTTACATCAGTCCAGCATTCAATCGCTGCATAACCATTACTTCATTATTGTCGAGGTTGGAGGCACGAACCGGAAAACTTTAAAATCGCAACGATTCGTTGCAAGAACCACTCAAGGCCTTGAATGGACGCAACCACCGCGCGAAGGAGAGATAGTTGAAGGCGGTGACTAATAAACGAGCGGCCGTCGCCCGCTACCGAGTAGATAACGGGAACAGAGCGACCAGGAAACAGAGCCCCGCCGAGAAACAGATTAGCGGCGCAACAAGGTCTTGCGACAATTGCAGGGCGAGCAGGGGGCTCCCTCTGCCCCGTCGCGCCGGACACAACCAGTCGCGCGTTGTGTAAGAGGGCGCGAAAGATTACGGCACGCGATCGCCGCCACAAATGGCTTCACGCCACTCTTCTCCACTTACGAGAGAGGAGACTGAGGCATCAAATAATGTCACTGGAGTGCCGCAGACCGGGAGGTTTTAGGGTTCAACATCCGATGGTAGCAGGACATTCGGTACTAGCCAGAGAGCTATACTGCGATATCTCTAACTTTGCCCCTCAAGGCCACTCAAGGCCCATCTTGGCGATGGAATATCACACGGCATTTCGCGTCTTTTCTCAGTCTTGCCGGTAGAAGTCTTCTGATCGCAAGCACTGCTTCATACGGTCCCGATCATGCGACATCTAGCGGAACGACTGAGAAAGATGCGAAATACCGGGACATATTCCATCGCGAAGATGGGATTTGAGTGGCCTTGAGAGGCAAAGTTAGAGAAATCGCAGTATAGGTCGAGTTCAGTCGCTGTCTGGAGGAGAATTCTAGCGGCCGGTTGCTCTGATCGGTGGTTTCCGTGGTTTTCCGTGGTTTCTCCGGTGAATACTAGGCCAATGGCGGAGCAGTACCCCGCAGTGCGAACGTTCCTTTCCTTTCCTTGTCCTATCCTCACCTCTTACTTACACACACTTTCTCTTACATGCACTTCACTACCACACTTGCCGGCAGACCGTCGGGAGCTTAGAGCTTGTCACGGTTAGGGCGATGCCCCGCTAGTGGGAGATACCTGGTTGGGGAAACCCCACTAGCCGACGGGCAGGTCGCCGCTGGATCTCGCCAGTCAGCAGGAGAAGATCGCCGCCACCACTCGATAAAACATGCACTATACTTATACTGCGATTTTCGTAACTTCGTCCCTGACAGGAATCCGCTGTTTCGCTGCCATCCAATCGGGAGCTTATATTTCGCGACAGTGACGTCACTATGGTGACGTTCAAGCTCCCGATTGGATGAAACCGTCAACAAGGACTAGTAACCTTAGCAGTTGACACGCCCGGAGTAACTCACCAATCAAAACCACTGATAACAGAATGGATTCTACCCAATTGTACAAGCGAAACATGTGAAGGAAACAAAAATCGTCCGACGAAACAAATTGGCGCCCATAGGTTCATTTGAGGGGAATTCAACTACTGTAAAACACATTCAAGATTCCACTGAGCCATTCGACATAAAAGTGTGAAGTCTGCTCAGAATTATCTAAAAATGACTCAAAAGAACAACTGAATATTACATAACTGAATTAGTATTTTGGTACTTCTTTTACATTGATGTGATCGTCACGTGTGAAACCATAACCATGGGAACTCGTTTCACACAAAGCATTTAAAGGAAAAGGTAGGTTTCATGGTTATAGTGTAGTAAAGAGAGATGTAATTTTTCATATCAATTCTCAAACATCTATTTGAATAATTTTAATTAACCGACAACTGTGTACCTTATCACTCATTTTGTAAGCATTCAACTCCTGTTTTCGGAGGGTTGTGTTTTGCTACCTCGATGCTTTCTGGAGAAATAAATACTTGTAGCTGTTATCACGACGTAATATAACACATTGAACCATTTATGAAAAAAATCTCTTAATAAAATCTCTTATCAACTGATCACTTCGGCGTACATGACCACCCGAACGGCCAGCTGACTGCCTCGTCATAGCGCGCATTTTTCTCATTAACGCTGGCCTTGAGCAGCACAATTTTAGCAATATCATACCAAGTTATAGTGGATACTGTAGCTACGTCAATGTTTAATTTCATGATTTGAGGTAGCCAATATTAAATCGTAGATAACATCCTTGAAACATTTTGCTCGAAAATCGGTGGAGAAAAAAAGAATAAAGTCCAAATGAACTTGCCACGATTAAACAACAAACATGAACAAATTTTACAAATAGTAAAAGATTTAATAGATAAACTATATCGGATGTAATGATACAAATCCCTATGTCACATTCATGTAAAATATCCACTTTGAATAACATTACAATGTATGGAAAAGAAATTATGTATAAATGCAAAACCACGCAAGACTGAATAAATAAAAGATTAATAAAATTATGAAAAAACAACAATAACAACCTTCCGCTGAAGATGATTCACATGGTGTTATGTGTAATCTTTAACGCCAACAATTTCAGGATTACGATGTAACTTACAATTGGGAAACATTCATAAAATAATTCCTTCAGTCAACAGCATAGGAGCTTAACACGAACCGAACAAGGCCCATTGGCATAAACCTCTTACGCTCTGTAGAAACTGCACAAAAACAACCACAATAACAACGCGGGTTGTGCAGTGGAGAGCAACGGACGTTGTGTAAGAGCCAAGGTGAGAGATTACGGCACCCGATCCCGTCGGCTGAGCGGGGGGCGGGCCGCTCCAATGACTTGACGCCCTTTGTGCCGTTCAGATTTATCGCGAACGGCCGCACTGCGCTGCGAACGACCGCCCGTCGTCGCCCCGCCCCGCCCCCCGCCCCGCCCCCCGCACCGCCCCCCGCACCGCCCCCCGCACCGCCCCGCCCCCGCCGCGCCGCGCCGCGCCGCCCCGCCCCGCGCCGCCCCGTGCCACGCAACACCACCACTCCCTGCGCCGCGCCGCGCCGCACCGCCCCGCGCCGAGCGAAAGTGCACCGGCAACGGGAAGAAATATTTCGCAACGATGAGTTGCACCCGCGACACCCTCGTCCTCGATAACCAAGCAGCGTGGCCATTGTTTGGCTTGCTCTTTGCCGAATCATTGCACGCCCATCGGAGGACGGTTGGCAACGATATGTAATGTATGTTTCGCTCCAATTGAAGGAGGAATGAAAATTACGGAGTGGATCGAAATATAAAACACTGGGCATTCAGATAGAATCACTTATTTACTGAGCAAGCTTCGAGAAATTAAAAGAATCTTAACATGACAAATTTTGTTTGCACGAAACATCAGCAACTAAACGTTTTCCTCTGAATGTGGAGTATTTTATATCTCGATTCACTCCGTCATTTTTCATCCCTCCTTCAATTAGTCAATTTTGGCTCAATCAACAGTCATAACATCACTAAGGTTCTTATATATTACCTTTGTTTACTTCAAATTGTAGGAAGATAGATAATATGAGAGAAGCAACACCAGCCCATTATATTCTTTACTCAAATTCCCTTTTTTACATTTTTCTACGTTTAGAGAGTCCTTCATATGGACACGAACGGGCATACTTCATCCTGGTTATCGCCATCTAAAATGTGGCGAACATAACCGGTTTGAAACAAATCGTCTTTAAACGTGAGGAGATTTTTGTTTCTCTAGAAAAAAAGTTCGTGGCAGGTTGAGATGGTTTTGATAGCAGACGCCAGTAGTTTTTTCTCAATAATTTATTAAGTTAAGGCAAGGATGATTTAAGATTTAATTTTCTCGTTTTTCATCTTGTAGAGCATTTAAAAAACATTATCATAAACCACCTTTGCAATACTGCAATACACATACGAATTTACAAAATGCCAATTATAGATCAGAGCTCTTGTCAAACAGCAGATTTTTTAACGCTAGCGTAGAAGTGGTTGTCACAGCTTTCATATATTTTAATTTGGATTTATTATAGTCGCCTCTCTCTACCAGCCATGTTAATGAATGCTGTTAACATGATCAAAATTACTATTTTGTTAGATTGCGACAGTATGGTGGCGCTGGCCGGGTAACGGGTCTGCGCCACACAGAATCATATGTGTATACTGCGAGCAAAACTTCTGCCGACTTGACAGCCGGGAGTGTGGGAGAGCGATGTGGCCACTTACTCGGCCGGCAGACACGTGTTCGTTCTTGCGTCATCAGCTGTTGAGGCATATACGTCCAGCTTATTGTATTTTTGATAGAATTGTTACAATGACACTAGTTTATTTGATGAAATTCTGTAACACAGTTTTATCGCAGTCCCTTACACTATAATCCTGCCAAAGCAAGGAATAACGAAACGTTTTTGCATAACACGCGCAAAGCAGATGAAAGTAAGTACAGCTAGACGCCGTAAGTACAATAAACTCTGTAGTGACGTCATCATAATTTGAAGCCCCTGATTGGATAATGAAACCCCCTCTCCACTGTCAGCCTGGAGCTGTCAAGTCGGCAGAAATATTAATTCAAACTGTCAATTTTGCAGAGTTATTATAATGAGAGTTGCGCAGATTCTGAATTGCCTTTCTGTTTAGGTGACCAAAACCCTTACCTCCAATTTCACACAACTGAATTAAATTACTTAACAATTGTGTTATTTTGTTAATGGGAATTGACATTCCAACTTTGACATTTTTGCAGATCGTGGTCCTTTGAGCTCCGGTGTCTGCCGAGTTCGTTTCTCGGTTGACGCAATGGCGAGAGAACCGTGGCTTGTTGCGAAATTATGTCCCAGCGAAGGTATCAATTTGTCATTCGAAGATTTAGCAGGGTGGCGACTCATTTCCTGAAACAAATTTCCATAACTTTTCCATTTTTTGAAGTTTTAAAAAATATTTTTCACTGATAAGATTTGTAAAATATTCTACACAACTTAAAGAATCTCTAATTTTGCCGTGATGAAGTATAAATTATAAACACTAAACAAATACAAATGTACTATTGCAAATACAAATGCAAAAACCTATGCTGTACTATTTTTTCTTTTTTTCAGGAATAATGTATAGTTTTATATCCATCTCAAAATATCTTCTACGATTCTACCACAAATTCCCTGAGTACTTACGGTTTTCCAGAAAGTTGTCGCCCTGTTTTGTGATGTGGATTCTGATAGATCTAAAGAAGCCTCCGTGAATGAATGCTATAATTTGTGAGGATCGAACAATCCGAATGAGGATAATTTTGCTTCTCATGATATATATTAATAACTCGTTTCCCATGTTTAAATATATACGTTGAATGCAATCTGTGTCTTGGAGGCTTGTCTGAATTTTCACTAGAAAGTAAACCCACAATTGAAAACCGGTAACATCAAACTTGGGCAACGAGATTTCGTAGTAATTTCGAGAATTTAACTTCTTGACCATAAAATGATATTATTGTCATGTACTTTAAAGGTACGCGCGAATACGATACATATGGAGTTACGATACTTTGAATGTTGACCTCACATGTACGCCATACAAAATACAAGCTTATTCGAACATAAAATTTTGAACGACAAAATCAGACTACTTCATTTTAATTTGAATGGAAGAGTTTCTAAAAAAAATGTATTATCTAAATCCAAAATTTCAGTACCAGGTTAAGCCGTAGATTTTTATTTCTGACATTAAAAATTATCTTATTTTTTTTTTCTAATTGAAATTACACAGAATGCAATGGAACTAAAAAGAAGGGAATATAGCAAAATTGTTTTAATCGTACCAGCAAAATGTACACATACAAACAATATCCAATCAGGATGGAGCCTTTCATTTCATTTTCTGGCCCAGTAACAGAATTACCTTCAAAAAAATGTATCCTCCTCTCAAACAAGCAGAGGTTTTTTTCAAAGACAAACAATAATATTCATAATTACGGCATTCTAAAATTTCAAACAGAACACTACATTCAGTGCGCATGAGTCTGTGAAATGTATGTAATAAACTAGCGAATTTTTGTTTGATGTAGCACTTATTAATCTCGCAGAGTTAAAAAGGGGTATCGCTTTCAAACAGTTTGGTTCCATGTAAACATTAGGAGTATAAAATATGCTCAAATTGTGATCTAGAAAGAGTTGGAAATTGAGAGACAATTAAAATCTTAAGAGAATCCAGTGATTATCTTTTAAAATATTTTTTTAAAACTCGGTAAAACTGTGTATTAACACAAATAAGAGCTATAAAAGTTTCCGCGACAATCTAAAAAATATACAAGTTATTCTCTGAAACTAGAATTGTAATTTAAAACAATGAAACCATTCATTTGAATTTCTGTGATCAAGCTAATTAAAATGCATACGTTCGAGGGTATCACATGACATATCAGCAGAATAATTTAATTGTTAGGATTCTGCTTCAGGGTTTAATTATAATTAAATCCTTATGTTTATGTGGTGTTAGCAATTAATAGGTTGACACTATATACAGAATAAAATATGAGCCAGACATGCAGCAAATGAGTTACACAAGTGAGCATGCGTAACATCCCAGCAGCACATGCGCAAATTAGCAGGAAGTGATGAGGTTGGTCGTTCGCTTAAGTAAAGTTTGATTACGCGGAATCAATATCCTATTCCTGTCAGAAGGGACTCTCGCTGCTTCTTTTCTGCGGTGTAGATTGCCAAACAAAATTTCCCGACTAGGCGAAATTTACTTGATAAACACTTGGGCGCAATGTATCGCCCGGGCGCTCCCGCCCGCAACACGCCTCGTGGAACTTCCGCAACGAGTTTTCGGGCGCGCGCACGGCGCGGGGCGGCGGCAGCGGTGGCGGGGCGGGGCGGCGGCAGGAGAGGCGAGTCGGGGGAGAGGTGAGGCGGTGACAGTGGGGGCGGGGAGGGGACGGAGGGGGCGGGGAGGGGTAGGAGAAGAGGGGGCGGCGGCAGCGGGGGCGGGGCGGCGGCAGGAGAGGCGAGGCGGGGGAGAGTTGAGGCGGGGACAGTGAGGGGCGGGGAGGGGCGGGGAGGGGACGGAGGGGGCGGGGAGGGGTTGGAGAAGAGAGGAGGAGGCGGGGAGGTGGCAGAGCGGGTGGGCGGTGGCACAGGGGGCGGGGAGGGGGCCGAGGGTCGGCGTTGGGGAAGACGGGGAGGGGCGGGGGAGAGGGTGCGGGCGATGGCACAGGAGGCGGGGCGATGGCAGAGGAGGCGGGGCAGTGGTAGAAGGGGCGGGGTGGGGGCAAAGGGGGCAAGCAGTGGTAGAAGGGGCGGGGAGGGGCCGAGGGGCGGCATTGGGGAAGAGGGGGTGGGCGGGGGAGAGGGAGCGGGCGATGGCAGGGGAGGCGGGGCGGGGGCAGAAGAGGCGTGGCAGGGGTAGCGGGGGCGGGGCGGAGGCAGAGGCAGAGGCAATGAGGGCAAGGAGAGAGGCGGCGGGGCGGGGCGGGGCGGGGCGGGGCGGGAAGGGGCGGGGGACGGCACGCGCCGTCGTATTCCTTCCAATAAAGCGCCGAGTTCGGGGCGCCGTTAAACGCGAGCGCGCGCGTGCCCTGACTCTCGCCCCCCCCTCGAGTAAGGCTCCGTTGCCGGCCCGCTCCGGTGCTCTTCCCCTCCTTCCACCACATTTTATCCTCGGTCCACGTCACTCCACCCGCTGCGGCCCGCTCTGCCTCCTCTATCCCCCTCCGCCCTCACTCACCTCCCCTCTGCCCCTTGCAATTCCGCTCCACCAACTCTCCAACCCGCTCTTCATTCTGGCAGAGGCGTATCCACGGTACGGCAGACATGGCACGTGCTATGGACGCCACTCACAAGAGGCGCTGTTTAGAGAATACCCGCTAAAACAAATAACAACAACCCTAATTTGAAGTATCCCGACAAGGGCGCAAATTCTATGCTTGCCATGGGCGCCTGAACACCTAGATACGCCTCTGCATTCTGGTCCGCCTCGTTCAGCCCAGTCTCCGTCCTCCCGACCAACTCTCCGGACCACCACCTCCGCTTCACCCACTCTCAGTCCCTCTTCGTCCCGGACTACCTCCTGTTCGTCCCAACCCGTCTTGTTCAGGCCTACTCCACTTCCTTTCAACATATACTGCGATTTTCGTAACTTTGTCCCTGACAGGAATCAGCGGTTCACGGTTTCATCCAATAGGGATCTTGAACGTCACCATAGTGACGTCACCGTCGCGAAATATAAGCTCCCGATTGAATGGCAGCGAAACAGCTGATTCCTGTCAGGGGCAAAGTTACGAAAATCGCAGTATACGTCCACCCGCTTCATCTCCTCTTCGCCCCGCTCAGTTCAATTCGGTTCCATGTCGCCTCGACCCCGTTGCAATAGCGCGGCGTCCCCAAGCGCCAGCTTCCAGGAATACCGATCCCACCCCTCTTCACTCGCCACTCGCCACACGTATACACACTCCCGTATGCCCTCTCAAGAGCAGCTTCAAGCTCCGACTACCATGGTTGCCTTGTTAGCTTCCTCCGGTAACCCTCCCGCCAGCTCGGACACACATCCATTCCCACCCACCTTATACTCCCCCTCTCGACAGGCACTTCCTCATCCACAGACCCAAACATTTTTATCTACTCCCTTCCACGCCACTGACTTTATCATCCGAACTTCGTCGCAGTCCCCGTCTCCCCACTTTCTACCCTTTGACGCAAGCGTCCCCACGCACATCTCTACGTTTTTAAAAGCGGTTTCCACCACTTCTCCTGCCTCCGAATCTCTCTCTCTGTCTCTCACCACTTCTCCTGCCTCCGAATGCCTCTCTCTCTCACACACACTTCTCCTGCCTTAGAATGCCCACCCTCGCTCTCACCACTTCTCCTGCCTCTCTCTGTCCATCTCAGCACTTCTCCTGTCTCCGAATGCCTCTCTCCCTCCCTTTCTCTCTCTCTCTCTCTCTCTCTCTCTCACCACTTCTCCTGCCTCTGAATGCCTCTCCCTCTGTCTCTCACCACTTCTCCTGCCTCCGAGTGCCTCTTTCCCTCCCTCGCTTTCTCTCTCTCTCTCTCTCTCTCTCTCTCTCACACACACACACACACACACACACGCACACACACCACTTCTCCTGCCTATGAATGCCTCTATCTCTGTCTCTCTCTCACCACTTCTCCTGCCTACTAATACCCCCTCTCTCTCTCTCTCTCACCACTTCTCCAGCCTCCGAAAGCCTCTCTCTCTCTCACCACTTCTGCCTCCGAATGCCTCTTTCTCTCTCTGTCTCTCGCCCTTCCGCCGTGTCCCCGCGCGGCGCCAGGCGCGCGCGCACGCGTCCGCAACGAGCATCACGCGTCGGCAATTAGGGCGACGGCCGCGCGCGCGCTGCGTAATGCTAACTGCGTTATCACATTACGATCGGCGCGCGCCCCCGCGCCCGCGCCGCGCTCAGCCTCCGCCTAATGAAAAGCGGAATTAAATTGAATACAGCGCCCGGACGCCAGCCGCACCCGCCGCTCCGAGGCTTTCGTCCGCTCCCCGGAGAGGAGGTGGAGGGGGGAGGGGCCGGCTGGGTTTAGGTCAGAGCCAACATTGCCCCTGCCTCTGCGGCGACTCTGGTTACAAGACGTCCTAAGGTTCGAGTCTCGGCGACGGCGCATTTCGACAATAGCTAGGTCAAATTCACCTGCCGTCTGGAGGAGAATTCTGGCGACCGGCTGCTCCGATCGGTAGTTTTCCGTGGATTCTCTGAGCAACACCAGATAAACGCTCTAGCAAACGGCAACACCGAAAGAAGTACTCTAACAAACGGGCCACGGACTGCGCGCGATCATTCCTTCGTCTTCCTTGCCCTTTCTTCACCTTATCTTACATGCACTACACTTGGGAGACTAGCAGGGAGCTTAGAGCTTATCCTTGCTCGAGGGGGGAGTGTCACCTGGAGGAGGAATCCCCAGAAAGCCGCCTTGTGGATCGGCGCCGAATCTCTCTATTCCGTGGGGGGGGGGGACACCGCCATCTCCCGTAATTGAAACGTTCACAACACAATCAGGAGAGCAATGATCGTAGCGGTTGACGGGTTCGGAGACATCAATCAACGAGAGGGAGGAGGGCAATAAATAGAGTGGAGGATTTCAGAAGAGGCGGCTGCGGAGCTCTTAGCGTCGTTGACTTGAGCCTCCCACCTCGATGAAAAACACCACGACCAGGAATTTATAGGTTTCCTTTTTACCCCTAATATCAGTGCTTTCCGCACGTGAAGGGCTTGCTGTGATATTATTTCATGTCGCCTTCATACACTCTTCGTACACTGCTCGTTTAAATTTGACGACCTACAAATCAATGGAGGATCACGACACTGTCCCTCGTGTCATTCTGCCATAAGGGTAGAAAATGGAATAATACTGAATGGAAAGACGCTCACAGAGAATCGTGAAATTGTTCATTTGAAAACTAAAAATTGTGCTTTATAAACAACTGTTACTGACCCATTCATACATTGGAATGAATTCAC
Organism: Acheta domesticus; assembly: GCA_031308135.1. Classification (NCBI taxonomy): domain Eukaryota; kingdom Metazoa; phylum Arthropoda; class Insecta; order Orthoptera; family Gryllidae; genus Acheta; species Acheta domesticus. The sequence goes on from JAHLJT010009436.1 coordinate 11,041,311, forward strand.
TCTGTGGCCAAAGTGTCATCAGAGTAATATAAATGCTATTATATTTATTATGTGATCGATGCCATATTCATTTCTGATCACAGCTAATTTACGCATTAATGTTGTTTTCCTTACAAGGCAGATCTCATTGGCACTTTACCATCGCCTTCCTCTAAACAGTTAACGGGAAGGGTAATCATAAGGTTTAACTAATCATTTGGGATGGAAGAATATGGATACGATAATGGTTCATAAGTGATGGTGTAAGACGCAATTACGCTACAACCAATATAGTGGCTACGATTACGCCTTTCTCAGAACAAGCAGGCCTCGGCACCGAGTACACCCTTGCACCACCAAAACTGGCCTATTTTCTTAAAAAAACATTATTTTAGAAGCTGGTCAGATGTTCTCTAGATACAAGCAAACGCAATACGCGCCTGTCTTTTCGCCTCAGTTCTTCCAACAATGTAGGCATTTCCTTTTCTTCCGTAATACATCACTTACGTGGGAGAAAGCCCGTATGTTAAAACCCGACATTTCCCCTCCCCGATCCACTCTAACCACTGAGTACGGGTGCTCAGAAGAGTCATACAGGCCAAAAATGTAATGGAAGGTCCCAAAATATCTCATTTCGTAGATTATCCCGTGAGGAAAATCGAAAACTACGTTTTAAGGCTATCGATCACGTACTTTTCGAATTATGATAGATCGATGTCAAGGCCGTATATTACTGAACTGCATGTGTCACTGTCTGTGCGTTGTTATTCAACAAATATTTCATATTTATTCTTTTGCTATTTACATTGAACAATTACGGCCAAGTTTAAAAAAACTAGATACTTACGAACTAATCTAAATCTACGTTGTTTTACTTCCTTACTAATACTAATACAGTACACTTTTTACATTATTTACACTGTGCAACTTGAATTTTACAGTTTGAAATTTCGGGACGCTTGTACTTCACACGCTTTTTTCACGCACAAACACATACACTTATAAACACATTAACTCATACGAGTACTCAGCATAAGCATTATTTACACGTTCACACTATATATATGTAAATAACAACTTCCTTTCTTTAATATGCCGCGCTACCAACCAAGTGACGATCGCTCGCTTGTGATCGCTCGTTTGTGATGGAACGTAATTTAACTTGAAGTAAAAAACTTTTAATTGTTTCCTGTTTGTTTAACAGATAATTTATGTGTTATTATTATTATTGTTTATTATTATTTTATTATTGAAAATTGTGTGAAATTATAACAAGCTGTTTCTATTACAGAAACCCAATGAAATTTTTTATTTCCGAATTTGTAATTACATTAACGTTATAACCAGTTATACATATGTATATATATATATATATATTATTATTGCTATATTTAATACATGCTATATATAAAATATATTAAAGAACAAATCGATAACTCTCCGTGAAATTCATTTTGTATTAACCCCCATTTGCCACGATTGTTTTGCGAGTGTGAACGCCAAAACGAACCTCCACGACTAGAAACACCGACCGGCTGACGCGTCCTCGGCCATGCGGGAAACATCCTCCGCAGGACGCGCGCACGCCAGCGGGCGCTGGGCGGGGAGCACCGTCCGAGCCAATTAGCGTCACTCGCGGCGCCGCGGGAGCGCGCGCTTTCGCACATCGCACACAACGCCCCGCGCCCCCGCCCACATGAAAGACCGGCGCGGGTTCCTAGAAGAACGCACCCGGCGCACACGCACACACACGTGCGAGAGTGTGTGCGAGTGTGTGCGCGCGTGTGTGTATTTGTGCGTGTGTGTGTGTGTGTGTGTGCGTGCCCGCACGTGTGTATTTGTGTGTGTGTGTGTGTGTGTGTGCGCGCGCCCGCACGTGTGTATTTGTGCGCGCGCGCGTGTGTGTGTGTGTGTGTGTGTGTGTGTGTGTATTAGGATTCTGCGTGGAAGCGCCGGATGTGCAGAGAGTCTGGAAGCAGGGGCTGATGGCTGCAGCGCCGCCGCCACCTTCCAGGCTTCTGACGCAATCAGGAAACCTTCCAAGCTGACTACAGCGAGTTTCTATACTTACTTTTATACTAGTTTCCAAAATTGTGTGTTTTTTATAAGTGGCCCTTAAATCTCTCTCTCTCTCTCTCTCACACACACACACACACACACACACACACACACACACACACACACACACACACATATGCAATAAAAATGAAGATTATTGATCTCTTTTTCAATCGACTGACGCGCTAAATTAGTATGAAAGTGTAACTCAATGACCATGAATTAAAAGAGTACGCAAGTAAATAGTACGCAATAAGAGACATGAAAACTTACAGAAAATACACAATATTTAAAAAATACTCATTCACAAAGATTCATTAATTTACAAGACATGCAAATACTCACATCTCAACTCGTGGAGAAATCACGGTTGTCCATCCAGCAAACACCCTGAAACAAAACAAAAAGTTTAAAACTTTGAGTGGAAACACATTCTCCATATAATATAATTATTTTTATTAATAAATTTAAAGAATTTATTACAGACGGATCTAAAAGGCCAACTGTGTTGGAAAGATTCTAATTGTAGGTTGATCTGAGCCTCATGTAGTCTTCCCCATCAATGAACTGTGACAATATTGATCTATATAGTATGATAAAAGTATAAAAACACACTCTATATTCCACAAAATTCATTACCCTTAATTTGGAAAGTGAAATTTTAGTTTATAACTTCATTAATCAACTAAAAATATGAAACAAAGAAATAATAATTCAAATGAGTAAAGGGCATCTCTTTTGAATAACTGTTGTTGGTGATGGCACAAGGCAATTGTTTAATCAACAATATTTGTGAGCGAATTGCAAATACATTTCTCCATCTACACATCAAATATATTGTCTGGTATTCAATATTGCATACGTATTTTCTCTTCTCGATAATTGGAGTATTCAAAACAGGATTGACAGGCATAAAAACGCTCATAGCATTGTGTTCGCAAAATTAATTTCAGAAACACTATAATAATTTTTCAATACTTCCTGACTGATACAAACTGATGACATATCAACCCCACGAGGCAACAAAAACACGAGTTTTAACGGGCATGTATATGTATGTGACACTCCACACTCCATCCGGAGCCTTCATATTTGCAACATACATATTGCAACATTCGAAAGAGAAATTACTATATTTTATGGAAATGCTATAAACACAATTTTAAAAACAAACATCCTATCGACATAATTTGGAATGGCCGTGTAATTTTGGAACTAATTGAAATATTGCAAATTTAAAACCTTTGAGTAATTCGAGAACCACAAACGCAGGTTACATTGTAGGACGGAAAGGTTTGTGACAGAAGTCCAGCTTTAAAGAAAGATTTCACGAATCAAATATGCACTCATATCACTGACTGGGCTAAAGCTTACGTTCGAGGGGGGGTTGGTAATATTAATAAGTATTAAATCGGTTGCTGATATAAAATAGTAAGTCGGTGGGTCATAATAATAATAACGGTGGGTCGTAATAATGATAATGATTATGATAATTATTATGATTACACTGGAGGCAAATTGTTTGAGAGGTGGAGCAAAACAAATCCAATCACTCTAATAAATATGAAGTGAAAGATTTACTTCGAGGCTTGGTCGCTTGTTCGTATAGAATTTATTATTATTATTACTTGCGTATCGGTCATTTCTGACCAAGCTACATGATTCACGTGTGTAACTATGGGAATCAGCTTTTCAGCTGTATCCCTCGGCAAAACAAGGTTACTCCTTGAATTGTGAATTATGAGATGATCGAATGATGATGAGTGCTGAAGGGACAATCACAAATACGACCATGCACAGGACTCGAACCTATAGCCTCCTCAGCGCAGACGACTGCTGCCGCACCCGTCTGCGTCATGGGACCGGCATTTATTATTATTATTATTATTATTATTATTATTATTATTGTTGTTGTTCTTGTTTTTGTGTTCCCTAAATTCACGTAAGAAAGATGTTAAACATCGGCTAAATAGAGAATCCACTCCGTATTGCAAACAGCCTCGTAAGGAGCAGGTCTGGTGTCGCAGAGCCTCTACAATACTTTGGGCAAAAATGGGTTGTTCCAAATAATGCGAAATCCTGTACATCCCTGGCTTTTGAATGATTAAGGAACTTGAACAAACTCTAACACATTTTGCGGAACAAATGTCTGTTGGTATGACCTGGTTATCTGAAAGGGTAAAATAATTATAAAATAAAATTACGGAGTAAACTTTCTTAAACAATTGAAAATCGTATTTACTAATTACATCTGTGCTGCTTTAACGTAACAACTGAAGAAGTAAGTTGTAAAATTTAAAACTATTTTTTTTATTTCGAATAAATGCAGTTTAGGGATGCTCTAGAAATTAATCAAATTGAAATATATTTAGCTCACACGAAATACCAAGTTACAAAGCCCATTAACGAAAATTGAAATCAGAATATGAAATCTTAAGCAAAATATATGATCTTAAGAATGTAAATCGGAACTAACATCTGTAGGACTAAATCAGGATTGTAGATGCGTAAATTTAACTTAATTAAATAAGGAGTCATGACTTATTAAATGTAATCCCCCTCCCCCGACAAAACATCACTACTGCCTCGGTAATTATTGTGTGGGTCATATCACATCAAGATAAGAGGAGACATGAACAAATTAATCGTACGCATCTCTCGTGGTAATTGAATATGGAATCCCAAAATAATGAAACAGTCTAATATCATAAATATTAGAAGAAAAGTGCGAAGTCGTATGGATGCTTTTTTTAAATTAATTTAATACTTCCTGTTCGACAATTTGTCTTTCAGGGCATTGAAATTTACAATATATGGACAGTCGTTTTGGACAAAAACAGTTATCTCTGTAAGAGAATTTATGAAAGTAAATTTTTAAGAATTAGACAAATATATAAGACTAAGAAACATGGAAAAGAAGAGAAAATAAATAAAATTACGGAGGATGAAATTTATCTTTAGGAAATTTGAATTAATTCTCCGAGGAAAGGGATACGTTTTACCAAGATTAAAACATTGTGCATGGTGTAATGAAGGAAGAGTGTTAAAAAATTTGAGACTATAATTTTTAATCAAATCATGGATTGTAGGGAGATTTAGTTCATTGTGAATTTGTGTATAGGGAATAAACCACTATGCATGTAGAATTTTTCTAAAGAATTTGTTTTGAATGATTTGAATTTTTTGTATATTTGATTTTGCTGCATTTGACCATATTGGACAAGCATAAGTTAAAGTAGGTCTAATAATTGAAGTGTATGCTAATTTAGCAGTTTTAATACGGAGAGTTAAGTTATTATTTATGAGAGAATTAAGTTTAAGTATTTTAATGGTAGTTTTTTGTTAACATTTTTTAATGTGAATTTTCCAGTTCAGTTTTGTGTCCAGATGGAGACGTAAATATTTAATAGATGGGGAGGAAAAAAGCCAAGGAACAGGCGTGTGGATGCTGCAGAACTGATGAAGTACGGATGGCTTTGGCTATCGGTGATAGTACATGCTGCAATAGGGCATTTCTTCACGATATGGAATTTGAACATTGATTATAATCTTGCAGATTGCAAGCACACAAGTACAAAGTACACAGTAAGCACAAGAACAAGCACAGCAAGCACAAGTACAAGTACAAAGAAAATGTAACTTCATTATTTGTGCACGTCTTCTGAATTTCAGTGGGAAATATAGTTATTCAAATTATCGTTTTTCATATTATCGCGGCAAAAAGTATTATTCTTTCATGAAGAACATGAGGGTTCAGGGCAGGAATTTATAGCTAATTTACCTTTGAAAAATATTTTATTATATAGGAGCGAATATTTTGTCAACAAAACTCGAAAAAAACCTCTCTTTTCTGTATTCAAAATTCGACTAGAATATGGTTTAGGATAGAGACCACAGAATTATGAAAACGTGCACAAAATTCACTTCTCCCCATAGCTCGTCATACGCAGTTTTTAACTGTTTTTTGACGTAAATAAATAAATAAATAAACAAAGCGGCAAAGCGGTTTTCAAAACATCGATGTTTTAAACAAAGATATATTGAAGTGGATGATTTATGCTCGATGTTTTTACGGTTTCGATGATTTTTATTCGTGAATGGAAAATTCATTAAATCATAATTTCCTAAAAGTTGTAAATAGCACCACTGTCTGTTTGACGTGTTCACATCACAAAAACGCGGTTTGTGGTTTCATCGAGCAGACTATCCTTCGTCCGCAATTATCCTGATACCCTCGCTTTTCCTTCATCTTTCCTTAGGTTTCGCCTATGGAGAGGCGTTTTTTAACTTTTTTTTTCAGTTAAATTTCAATTATCAAGTAATATACATCGCCACTATAAAATTAATTTTGTTGCGCACGAGTCTAACGTTGGAGGTTACTAAACCACCTATAAAACATCCGATGTTCAAAAACCGATGGATTTTGGTCGATGTATTTATTATTCACGTACATGTATTAATTTTGAACGTCGTTGTTTTGTTATGGATGTCGCATCGCTAATCTTCACGGCCGCCGCAAGTGAGACCACCCCAGGGCCCTTTAACTCCCATATAACGTGGTGGAGACGATTATAGTGGCGCACTCTCCTGTAGCACCTTCTTACAGGAACTAAAATACCAACTGCTGCCAACGATACTTCAAACGCGTGTGGCTGCTGCGTGGGTTCGCGAGACGCAAGCAGGCGCGTAATGTTACAAAAGATAGCGTCGATGTTCGCGCTTTCATCAGCGGTTTCTTATATGTATATATTATGAATAATTGAACATTTAGAAGACGCTTTTCGTATTTCTCACAATTGAGCCAATTTTTAGGTGCGGATGTTGGCGAGCCTGTACCCGGCGACACTAGCGCCTCCTATAGTAGCACCCAGAGGCGTATCTAGGTGTTCAGGCGCCCGTGGCAAGCATCGAATTTGCGCCCCTGTCACGATGCTTCAAATTAGGGTTGTTGTTATTTGTTTTAGCGGGTATACTCTAAATAGCGCCATTTTTGAGTGGCGCCCATGGCACGTGCCATGTCTGCCATACCGTAGCACTTGGAGCTTTGTCCCCGGTTTTGATGGAGAGTTGCAGGGCCCTGGGCCACCCGGCGCGGCGTCGCAGCCAACACCTACTGCAGCTGTGGCCACCGGAAGGCGTCGCTCGAGACGGCGCCCGCTGGAACTGCAACGAGCGGTTGCGCGCGCGCCCCCGGCGGCCGTCGCGGAGCCACCGAGCGTGCCGAGATCAAAGGCAGCCGCCGCCGACACTGCCATTGCCACTGCCACTTTAACTGACCGCGGTTGTCACTGCCACCGTCGCGCCGCTGTCGCCACTTCTACCTCCACTACCACAGTTTCTATAATCACTATCACCACCACCTCCATTGCGGGAGAGATGTCTCAGTGCATCAACTGATGTCATTGCAGTCCCTCTGACCGGGAGGTTCTAGCTTCAAGTCCCGACATTAGCTTGTCAGCTAGGTCGCTGTCTGGAGGAGAATTCTAGAGGCCGGCCTTCTCTGATCGGTATTTTTCCGTGGTTTCTCCGATCAACACCAGACGAATGCCGGAGAAGTACCCTAACAAACGGGCCACGGACCGCGCGCGATCTTCCCTTCCTCTTCTTTGTCCTCTCCTCACCTCTTACACACACACACACACACACACACACATACACACTACATGGATTACACGACACACGCGCTGGGAGATCAGTCGAGAGCTTAGAGCTTGTTCTGGCTAGGCAGGAGCCCTGCTGCTTGGAGATACCTGGTTTGGGGAAAACCCCGCTAGTCGACGGTAGGTCGGCGCCGGATCTCGCCATCCAGCAGGGAAAAGATCACTGCCACCTCCCGAGGAAAATACGCACAATACTTACGGGACTAATGACCTCTGTAGTTGACGCGCCTGGAATCACGAATCAATCAATCCATTGCCACCGCAACCACCACCACTACTACCAGCACCACTATAACTACGGACGTCGAAGCCGCCGTCACCACCATCACCTCCCCCAACCAACGCGGACGCCGTCGCCACCACATCCTACTCCTGCGCGCACTCCCACAACTTTCAGAGCAACCGTCACCATCACTATCGACGCTGCCGCCATCACCATCACCATCACTACCGCCGACACCGACACGGCCACCGTCACCGCCAGCGCCGCCACCTACGCCACCGCCATCTTCAATAGTGACGGTCATCGTCACTGTCACCCTCATCATCACCGTAACCACCACCACCACTCCCCCACCACTTACATCTCCGCCACTTCCGTTTGCACCGTCACCGCCACCTCCGCCCACCGCCCCCGCCGCCACAGTCGCTGCTCTGTCCCGACAACGCAAACGACAAGCAGCAAAGCGAGCGGAGCAGGGCGCCACATGTCACGATCGTAATGCTCTCCGGGGAAGGTCTCGGTCGCAGTGCGCTAGTGCACACTTCCACGAACTCCCGCTCACGCAGGGCGACGCGGCAAACAGCGCCACTGCTGGACGAGACTAATCGAGGCGTGTCCGCTGGGGACTGGCGAGTTAACGGTTTGGTCGGCACATCCTTAACATTCCAAATTTTTAGCATTCCAATTCGGAACTCAGACGTTTTTAGATTTGAAATTCTCACGCAGAGATAAACAATGTTTTCTGTTAAAGCTTGTCACTGTATTCCATTTAGCAAATAGGGAAGGTTGTGTTATTCTTTTTGGTGTCAAAAACACGTTCTTTCTTGCTGTTATACAGTCGCGTTGATTTACTTCTGGCTACTAATTAAAATAGATCCTTCTTTGCTAGAAATTATAAATGTATTCAAAACCCCTAATTAGTTTAAGAAGGAAAGAAACACACAATGAAACTGGTAATATTTTGACTAAAGTACTTCGAAAAAATTCGTTTTGATATTCTACGTATAAAATATTACTTTTTGACATTAGCAAACAAATAAATGAGAGACGCAATAAAGTATTTATAAACAATGAAATCACGAAAGTTCATCTTAAAAATAAAACAACTCAGATACTTATTCCTGGTTTGTTCTATATTTTCATTGTAACTATTCACCGTTCCTAAGCTTATTTGAAAACTAGGTTGAAGAAACGGCCATCTAAAACACTTGCACATTCCAACTAATTATTGTATACATACAACAGAATATTTTTATGAAATGTCTTTGTCAGACACTACAGTAGCTAGTCAGAATCTACAGAACAGGTATGTAGCCTGGCACTTTTTTGTAATTTATGAATTATTTCACTGGCACTTCCCAATACACGAACAAATAATAATAAACAAATTGGAATAATTATGTTTACTGAACTATAATATAACACTAATATTGGGTTTTATTTCTTGGTGGCGCGGGGGTCCTGTCTTCACATTCGAATATCTCACGGCATTTCGCGTCTTTCTCAGTCGTGCCGCTAGATCTCGCATGAACGCGACCATGTCGAGCAGTGCTGGCGATCATGCGACTTCTACCGGCACGCCCGAGAAAGACGCGAAATATTCCGTGAGATATTCCATCATGAAGACAGTCCCTCACGCGCCGCGAAGAAATAAAAACCCAAGTATAGACAATATAGAAAAATACTTTAGTTGCATTTGTTGAAATAAACTGCATTTACCCAGGAAAATAAAGACAATTCACTCCTATTCAAGTTAATATATATTTTAAAAATTTTTTAAAAAAACTCGGAGGTTCGTGTACCTCCGTACACGAAGGCAGAATGAGCTGCCTACCTATCAGGAGCACCAACAAATCAACGTGGGAGATACGTCACATTTATAACCTTTTTTATAAAAGAATTCCCACCACAAAATTTGGAATAAAGTTATTACTTCTAACTCCCTATATGTACCAGAAGGTACTTCATTTAATTTTCTTTGCCCAGGCGTTCGCCACATTTCCCCTGAACCACCTGTGCAGTGCAGGTGCCTGCGGCCCAGGCCAGCGGGCCGTGCGGCGCGGCGCGGGCTGTTCTAGCAGCGCGCCGGGAATAGCGACAGCAAGTTCAAGAGCGCGCCGTGTCTCGCGGCCAGGTGCGACCGCCTCTGCCACCGCCGCCGCCGCCGGCTGGCAGCGCCCGCACGCGCGTGCCAACCCTGCTCCCGCCCCCGCCCTCGCGCACGCCCCCGCCCCGCCCCGCCCCTCCGCCGCAGGCTGCGCCAACAACACGGTAAACGGCCCGCTACGGCCACGCACGGTGCTTTGGAAGACGCGCAAAGCGGACACACGTCGATACTTGCTCAAACATTTCCATTTGCACGATTCAAACACTCACGAAAAGGAAAACGCCTGGTGCTTCTTGTTATCTATTTACTTATTAATATTTTTTCTTTTATTGTTCCTTTAGTTCCTTTCGGAGCATAGAGCCTCGGCAAAGGATCTCTATCTCACTCTATTTTCTGCAATAGATATGATTTGCTTCCAAGCCATACCAGTCTCCCGGATCTCTCCTTCCACTGTTCTTCTCCATGATGTTCTCGGTCGGCCTTGGCTTCTACTCCCTTGTGGGTTCCAACACTGTGCTTCTCTCTCAATTGAATTTCGGGGTTTCCTTAAAGTATATCCTATCCAGTTCCACTTTCTGCGTTTTATTGGCATGGTAATTGATGTTTCATTGGCTTTCTTCAGCAGTTCTTCGTTTGTTATTACTTGTGGCCCCCTAATGTTTAGGATTCTTCGTAGAGATCGGTTTATAAATACTTGTAATTTATGTGTTAATGTTTTAATATTATTTAAATCTATAATAAATATATTCACTGATCGAGACATACGAACTGTACATGTGAAACGTCGAAATCATGAAACTTTCAACAATATTAGGAAATAAGTATGTGAGGTTTCCTTTCCAATTCTCGCCAGCATTACAACTTTTAATTAAATTGTAATGCAGATGTCTATATAAATATAATAAGGAAGGAGCGAGCGCAGTACATGGTAGGTACTTTCGGAAACAGCTCCAGCATCTGCATCACCACTGGGAATTACGGAAGCGACCAATTGAAGCACTCGTTCTGTAGATATCCCAACCATGCAGAAACTGACTGATTCAGGAACTTCGTTAGTACACTCAGTAAAAAAAAAATGTTTGCAGCCAACAGATTCCTGTTTGCTGCGTACAGTAATTTGTGAAAAATACGGCCCAAACAGGTACCGTTCTTTTTCCTGTAGTGTTGCGGACGTTTATTTCATAACTGCACACTCGACTCACTTTATCATAAGGGGTCATCCATAAATTACGTAACGCTAAAGGGCGAGGGAGGGGGGTTTGAGGCAGCGTTACGCGGCATTACATAGAGATAGGGAAGTGCGTTACAAGGGGAGGAGGGTATTGAAAATACTCGAAATTTGCGTTACGTAATTAATGGACGGCCCCTAAATCAGTTCATTCTAATATTACACTTTTTTCATCGAACACGTTCCTTCAAATTATGCAAACATTGTTGGGAGATTTAGATTTTTTCTTAATGTATAGACAATCCGTCACTGTTGGGAATCAAATCTTGGGTATTTTAGTTTTCGAAGCTGCCATGCGGAATTGTGAGTTATTTAAGGAAGAGTTGCCAATCGTCCCCGATTTTTTTAATTTGTTCCGCGTGCCGGCAGTAACCTAGTCGAGACGGATTGTCCCGATATTTTAGACTTTTCATTGAAAAAGTTAAGAATTATTTATAAAATTGATTTTTATAATAATTTTAAGTTTTTTTTGTATTCCAACCTTAAAGCAAAGAAAATGCTTAAAATTACATTATTTTGCCCTTCATTTTTCAAAATTTACCCCGGCCTTCAGGTGGTTGGAGCTGAGTCCCGATTTCATCTAGATAAAAGTTGGTAACTATTCGGAATTTTAGTATCCTGTTTATTACAGACAATCACTTATTAGTCAGTTAAAAAACAATTAGATTCTATCGAAAGAGGGGGGGGAATTGTTTCAAGGAAATTTAATTGTAATATAAGTTTATATAATTATAAGTACTATAATTATATTGTAATATAATTTAATTTGTAATATAAGTTTTAATGTTTTTAAATCAGATTAACAACATCCTTCCAAGACTAAATTGCCTGAAGAAGCGGCCGAAAAGTGTGTCGCGAAACGTTGCAATGTTTTCATATGTTGAAGTTTTTATCAAGATTACATGTGACAATTTATGAAGAATAAGTGTTTCCTTTAAACAACTTTACCCCCCCCTTTCCATATACTCCAATTGTTTTTACTAACTAATAAGTGATTGTCTATAATAGACATGATACTCAAAATCCGAATAGAAATAACAATCAACGTGTGATCCAGTTTCTGAAAAGTTGGTAACCCTGGGCATGGCCGTCCTCTCCCCCACCATCAGGTGACAAATAAATATTTAAATTTTATATTATTTAATATATTAACTGTTATTTCAAGATCTTTTTTTATAATAATTTTAAGTTTTTTTTGTATTCCAACCTTAAAGCAAAGAAAATGCCTAAAATGACATTATTTTGCCCCTCATTTTCCAAAATTTACCCCGGCCTTCAGGTGGTTGGAGCTGAGTCCCGATTTCATCTAGATAAAAGTTGGTAACTATTTAAAGAAGTTATTTCAAGATACAAAAGTTGGTAACCCTGGGCAGGGCCGTCCTCCCCTGCACGTACGCACCCACGCACGAGGCGAGGCGCGCAGGACGCGGCACGCGAATTGCAAGCACGAGGGCCGAGCGCCCGGGGCGGCGGCCCGGGGCGCGAAGGGCTGGGGCGAAAGAGGTGACGCACGTACAGCTGCGCTAAACTTTTTTTCTTTATTTCTTTTGTACTGGCTAGCTGTGGAGATACTCACTGCACGCACGCAACTTCATGGGTCGCGCGATGACGAACCCTTTGGTGGTTTGGGGGCACCCGTTTGCAATTCATTTGCGAAGAATTACCAGAACGAAGTACAGATGCAAAATAAAGAAACTGATGGTAGAGAAGGGAGACTGTTGTAAGTGGAGATGAATTATCAAACAGCAAGTACTTTTTATACAACATGACTGGTTCATCACAGACATAACCACTCTACCCTATTGGTGTAAGTTGTTACTGAAACGCGTTTACCTTTTAATGCATTATCTTTTGCACGATAATATAAGCAACGTTTTCATACTATCCATTTTGGCTGAATTTGGCAATAAGTAAAATTATTATTACTTTGTTCATTTTATAAGTTTGAATGCTTCAAAATTTGTTTATAGACACATATGTTCCATTAAAATTTGTTTATTAAAAAATTAAACACATTTATTCTTCCAATCTTCATCTACATTTCTACAAGAATAAATGTGTTTAATTTTTTAATAAAAAAAATTTAATGGAACTTAAGTGTCTATAAACAAATTTTGAAGCATTCAAACTATAAAAATATACTGCAATATTGCTTCTATATTTATTCCCCCTACTCCTACTTGCCCTCACGTTCTGGTGCCAATGCAACTGTTCCTCCTACCACTATCCAGTTTATCAATACTATTATTGCATAAATTTGTTTGGGTCGTAGGTCACGGACGGTCCCGTACGGGAATACCTGTAAACAACGTTTAATATGGCAACATGCACAGGACTACTAAATACTGGAATGATAACATGTTTTCAAAACAGGAAAGAAAGAACTTTAATTCTTTTCTTTGGTTGCTCACGGCAACAATGCAACAATTCGTAAATATTCCCTCAAGCTTGGCAACATTATTGGACATGAAATTACCATTAATTACATTACATGAGATTTCAATTAATCAAATTACGTGAGATTATCATCAATCCAGTTACAAGAAATTACCATTAATCAGCTGATTTGCAATTGTTTTATGTTCAGGAATTCCTTTACTCAAAAAAAACAAACAATATCATTAACAAACTCTTCTTATACGTACGTATTTGCCAAATACAACAATGAAAATGTAAAGAAAAAATACTAAATTTTATATTGCCGGCTGACAAACAATTACGTTCGTTCTGTTTTAAAATTTCGAAAATTCCACTATTCTTGCCAATGTTTATTTAATTTATTTGAATGTACGCGAGCACAGATCTGATTTTAAATAATTACGCTGCGAATGCGAAACTTCCCTGTTGCTGCGTCGTCGAAAACAGCGCCGTTGCCAGTTCGGTCGTTCTATGCGCGCTCACTCGCACGCGCCGACGTACTCGCGCGCTCCAATCTTGCACGGGCCGGTTTCCTTCAAATAATTCTCTCCAGGAATTCCATAAATTGTCTGATCACCTCGAACCACAAATTCACAAATAAATAATACTTCTTCTTTCTTCTAATTGGCTCACCGCATCAACAAATGTTCGCGCTGTTTACATGTCCATTACGCGCTTTCGATTCGCCGCCAAAATGTCTAAGTCCGAAATATTTTACAAATTATGAGTTCGTGAAACGCGGACACGATGTCTCTCTCACTGCTGACTAGACAGAACTCCACTAAAAACCATCTCGATTTAACATGTTACCTCGGAATATAAAAAATGCCGGCGAAATCCATTTTCACCTTTTCATTGTTGTTTCCATAATTTTACTAAAATGTCCGATATTACTTATTTTGACATGTTTCCGCGTTTATTCATTACGGCTTCTTCCCAATGTTAAGATTTTCTTGTCCAAACAGATGTTTTCGATTTATTTTACGTCGAAAATTGCTAATTTCTCTGTCGACATTACACATTAATTAGTCGCTTGTTTTGGTATCATTAATTTGTAATATTTCTTTATTTCGAAAATTCAATGTTCTATAAACTCTTAGATCATTTATAAATTTTGTTAAATTCATACCATGACTATTCACAACGCCTTTCGTTGCCTAATTAGCATTTCTTCCTAAAATTTTGGTAATTCAAGTTACTATATTCGACATGTTCGACTGGGTTTTTTCTCTAAAATTTTTGATTCCAATTTTAAGCGAACCCGTCGTCCGATCGCGTTCAAATAAAAACCACAATGTTCATTTAATTATTCTCTAACTGGACGGTCAGATTTTTCCCAAAATTATCGAATTCATTGTGCTCTCCAGAATTGCCGAAATACTCTTTCCGCGGCGCGCTGTTCTTTTGTCTTGCTCAGATCGATTCATAATACACGTTGTTTGTTTCATTGACTATAGCTCAATAAATATTTACTCTTTGTCCACAATTGTTTTTGGGGAATGTCTAATAAAATGAAATCATTACAATACCAACCACAAGACAACAAGATTTAAGGAATTGAAAATACTTTGTTCATTTTAAAATCATTCCCTATACATTTTGGTATTTTTTAAAATACATACCTTCATCTTAGTAAAGTACAATAATAATTATTCATTTATTTATTTCCATATTCAGCTTCGTTTTAGAAACTAATTCATATAGACAAAACAATCATCTACACCCAACAATAAAGCAAACAGGCGCAACACATTTTGCAACCATAAAAGAACTCTAACAGCAGCACCTTCATTTGATTTTCCTTCGAAACAATGCGACAATTAATTTACTGCTATTACTGTAAAAGTGTTGTGGAGTAGCGTGGTACGTGGGAGGAGATCACACAAGGTA
Organism: Acheta domesticus; assembly: GCA_031308135.1. Lineage (NCBI taxonomy): Eukaryota > Metazoa > Arthropoda > Insecta > Orthoptera > Gryllidae > Acheta > Acheta domesticus. The sequence goes on from JAHLJT010009436.1 coordinate 11,056,874, forward strand.
AACAAAGCTGCAGAGAATTCCCGCGCGGATGCTGTGAATCGAAACGCATGCCACGCTGCTGTTGACGGGGAAGATCGGTCTGGCGCAAATATTCTCAGAATGCGGCTCTGACACGCGCGTCGGCAGATATTTCTCCGCGGTTGACTGGCAAGGATCGTTGTCCGGATACCACGATCGCATCCATCGTAACGAGTGAAACATAAATGCAATCATTCACCACCGCGGCTGGAGGGCTTCCAGCAAGCACGCGTATACGTTGAACACCAGACAGCGGCGCATTGAGAATTGCACTACTATCGTGAACGTCAAATGCGCCCATCCTTCTAATGCTTTTAGTTAGAAATACGACGAAAAATGGAATTTTCTCCTGAAGCCCAAGATATTAAGGTAAGTTAATAACTGTCTGCAACAACGTTCGTAACAAATTACAACAACAGTACAAAAGTTACAATGAGACTATTTTTCAACATATGCGCCATGCTTTTCAATACTTGGTCCATCATAGCATCAGCATTCCGATACCCTCAGAAAAAAATATTTTCAATTGAGCAGCATGAATGAATACACTGATTCCTCCCCTATAGGTCGGAGGCAAATCTTCGGCCCTTTCAACCATCTTTAAGAGGAGAGGGACCATGAAATGGGTCAAATTATCAATTTTTTGTCTAAATAAATAGTTGAAATCTTGTTCTTTCTAAATATATCAACATTTTTCTTCTAGAACTCTTGTAAGTTCCTTTACTTCTTTTTTAAATGTCATAATGCACTTGAGCTACGCCCCCTTTTTTACATTGCATACAAGTATGTGCAATGTATGTGCTATTTTTTCGGAATTACGAACGCATGTTGGGTTGTTAATGAGTTAATGAAACATTCTCTTGACAATATGTTCGTAGCATTGGTCTTTTCCGCTGAAGACGATCCAGAATACGGAGTAGGAATGTTCTGTTAGAGCTGCAGCAAGTACAGGCCCTTTTCACATGGCGTTTCCCGAAAATGTACTTATTTCTTAATTAATGCACCTTTTCTCAGAAACTATAATTCATAAATTATTGAAATTTACAGGATACACTCTTTATACGATTGGCAATAAATAGACATTTTTATATAAACATTCTTCAATAATAAAATATATAAAAAATAATTGTCGTAAAATGCGGAAAATACTTTGGCAAAAGTCATAATTGAAAAAAAAACTAATTATTTTTAAATCAACTCAAAAAATGTCAAAGTATTAAAAATGTTTTATCTTTAAGTGTGTGAAATATCAGAATTTTATAGTGACCCATTTTCTAGAAAAGGTACATCAATAACAGCAAATGTAACATGGGCGGTGCACATGGTACCCTTTCCCCTTAAGTGGGCCAAACAATTGATAATTCGATGTAACAAGATCGGAACAGCATGTTCTGACACCTCGAAATACAGCTTTTGAAGAGCTTTGGTTGTTGGTATACAGACATAAAATTAGTTTCCTTCCATTGCAGCCACCTCCAATGTGCATGGACATCTCGTGTGAAAACACATTTACTGGAGTAACTACAGAAGTGAGTGAATGGATTCTCAGCTACAAAATGATATTCGACTTTTGTGCATTAGAACTGTTTGTTGAGTGAATTAATTTCGACTTCAGATGTGGTGATTCGGGATCGAATACTTTTGACAATTCAAGAAGCGTCTTTCAAAAACAATCCACCAACAAAAATATCTCGACGGTGGCTTCCTGAGTCTCCGAACAACCTCTTCCATAAAGTCCCAACTGAGCGAGCAGCCTTGGAACGCGGGCACGCAGAACGCTTCAACTTCTTTACGTCGAGTGCTGCAGGATCGGCAAACCAACAACACTTATTCTGTGGACGGAGAGCAGAGTTGCTCGTAAAAGCACAGACAGACAAAATGACTGCCGGGAGCCGCCACACACGTCCAGCGGCGCAGGGCGGGGTGGGGCGGGGTGGGGCGGGGTGGGGCGGGGTGGGGCGGGGTGGGGGGCGGGGGTGGGGCGGGGTGGGGCGGGGTGGGGCGGGGTGGGGCGGTGTGGGGCGGGGCGGAGTGGGCCAGGGCGGCGCAGGACGGGGTGTGGCGGGGCTGGTCAGGCGGGGCGGAGTGGGCCTGGGCGGGGCAGGTTGGGGCTGGGCGGGGAGGGCGGGGCACGGTAGGGTAGGGTAGGGGGTGCGTGACGGGGAAAGGGGGCGTGGAGTGGCGATGCGGGGCGGGGTGGGGCTCAGCGGGTATGATGCTGAGAGGGTCTGTTCGAACTGAATAGGGACGGAGCGAATGGAGTGGAATGGGATCGGGAGGCAACACGAAAGAAAGGATGAGAGTGGGGCGGAGTGGGTTGGAGCGGGGCGGGGAGGTACGCAAGGTGAAGAAACCGCATATGGCAATATGCAGTCGTGAATCCAGCCGATCGTTTTGGAGGGGGACATCACAGATTTTGGTTCATTAATAAACATTTATTGTTATATTGTATATTATTTTTATAGTGTATATACGAAAGTACACAATTTTTTTAAACAATAACATTTTTAAACAAGACTTTTTCTAATATAATTAAATATTTAAATCGATTTTGCCCAGTAAAATAAGAAAAACGAAAACTATAGGCCTTTTGGAGGGGGCCATGGCCCCTATGCCCCCCGCCCTGGATCGGCCACTGGCATTATGGTCGGAACATGACGGAGGCCAGAGCGGCATGGAGATGGAGGAGAGCGTGAAAGAACGCGGCGGGAGAGGGCTGTGAAGGGCGGAGTAAAGCGGGGCAGGCTTGGGGCAGCACCGAGCGTGGCGAGAGATGCTGAGAGCCAAGGGCGGGGGGGGGGGGGGGGCGAGACGCTGCGCTGTCTTGGCGGGCTGAGTGGCCGCGACCGTCGCGCCGGCCGTAAAACGATTACAATGTCCCGGGGCCCGGCGCGCAGGGTCGTTCGCTCGCGCAACCCTGGCAGGCGCTGGCGCCCAGGCGGCGGGGGCGGCGGCGGGGGCGGCGGCGGGGGCGGCGGCGGGGGCGGCGGCGGGGGCGGCGGCGGGGGCGGCGGCGGGGGCGGCGGCGGGGGCGGCGGCGGGGGCGGCGGCGGGGGCGGCGGCGGGGGCGGCGGCGGGGGCGGCGGCGGGGGCGGCGGCGGGGCGGCGGCGGGGGCGGCGGCGGGGCGGCGGCGGGGGCGGCGGCGGGGGCGGCGGCGGGGGCGGCGGCGGGGGCGGCGGCGGGGGCGGCGGCGGGGGCGGCGGCGGGGGCGGCGGCGGGGGCGGCGGCGGGGGCGGCGGCGGGGGCGGCGGCGGGGGCGGCGGCGGGGGCGGCGGCGGGGGCGGCGGCGGGGGGCGGCGGCGGGGGCGGCGGCGGGAGCGGCGGCGGGGGCGGGGGCGGCGGCGGGGGTGGGAGTGGCGGCGGCGCCGGGGGGTGGGGGAGGCGATGGGGGCGGCAGTGGGGCCCGCGTCGCGAGAGGCGGCGGCGGCAGGACGCGGGGGCCGCGGCGGCGGCGGGGGGGGGCGGGGCTAGAGAGGTGTGGGCAGTGGGGGGGGCAGCGGGGGCGGGGGCGGCAGGGGTTGGCGGCGCAGCATCGCATGGACACTCCAATAGTGTCTCTCTCGAGCACAGTAAACCGAGTAACCGGTTCGGTGCGGCAGTGCAGCGCGACAATGAGCAAATTTTTGCAGTATTTGCAAGTATGAGGACGAAAAGGCAAGTATATAGAAAGGGTTCCTGCCCCAATTTAACGTTATTAGTAAAACTTTGCCTTAGTTTCTGCAAGTTTCTTACCAAAAAGAAATATTCAGAGTAATGGCTTTAATTCAAAGTTGATAAAAATTGAAATTCAAACGAATTATTCAGTAAAATTAATTTACAGTAATTAAGTTGTCAAGTAATAAACTCTATGAAACTACATGGCCCACGAGTTGTCTTTGTCCGGGCGTCGGGTGCGTTTTCAGCAGAGCTACCTGTGAAGTCAAAGTAAAATCAAATCAGTTCATTCACCGTTGAAATTGATTTTCTATAACTCCGGAACAAACATTTGTCAAATTTTTTTTCCTAAAATAATAATTATTTTCTAAATTATTGTTTCTAGTCTTTCAATTAACTCTGGGCATCAAGAAAATGTGCGCAGATAATCCTTCCCTACATGTCATATACAGTTTTTACTGTTTTTTTTCTGACCAAATAAATAAATAAAGTCGCTACAGGGCCTGGAGAGACCTGCATCCGGAATAGACCTTCAGAAACAGATATCGGGAACAAAATTAGTATCGACAGATATCGTTCTTCCTACCTCTACCGGTCGGGCTGAGTAAACGTTGAACGTTGAAAGAGAACGATGAAACGATCACGTATTCTGAACGTGTACGGCCCCTACGTCTTCAGTCCTGAACTCTCATATGTGATACCTTCGTCTTTAATTTTTTTACTCGATCCTAACCCGCAGAAAGTTATTAGATGTGATACCACGGAATCCTACGCGGTATTTTCTTTTCCGAATACGGTTTTTGAGTTTATATTTAATGTCTCTACATTTAGCTTTGGCTGAGGAAGAAAATGTCGATCGGATAGATCGAAATCTATCAGACATCGAGTTTGATTGTGACAACGATGAACAACAAGTAGTTCAACAATTAGAAGAGAAAAATGATAGTGACAGTTCTAATTCAAAAGAAACTGTTCTAGTTCTGTAGTCTTGTAAATGTTCTAGTTTTGTAGTCTTGTAAATGTTCTAGTTTTGTAGTCTTGTAAATGTTCTAGTTTTGTAGTCTCGTAAATGTTCTAGTTTTGTAGTCTCGTAAATGTTCTAGTTTTGTAAGTCTTGTAAATGTTCTAGTTTTGTAGTCTCGTCTGTAGTTCTAGTCTGAGTATTGTCTTTAGTATTGTAAATGTTCTAGTTTTAGTATTGTAAATGTTCAAGTTTTTAGTATTGTAAATGTTCAAGTTTTTAGTATTGTAAATGTTCTAGTTCACGTGGCAGTTTCTGTTCTCCTGCCTGACGTCCCCTCCTTCAAGAGCGCACCTTCTTGAACTTGTCGAGCTGCACTTTCACCGCGATGCTTTACGCCGCGCGTAAAACGCCAGCGCGCGGAACGAACGCGACGCCAGCGCGTCCAGAGACAGAGCGCCGCGCGGAAATAAAAGAATATCATGCCGCGCTCGAGAGACGCGCGCGCGCCAAACGGCCCGGAATAATGGTGCGCAATTCGGAGACACGGGCGACGGGACACGTCAGGACCTCCGCGCCGCGCCCCCGCCTCTCCCACGCGCGCTGCGTACCGTCCTGGAGCGTTAACAGACAAAACCCACCCGACCCGGCACGGACGCAGGGCGCCCAAATTACTCAACAAAGTATTTTTAAAGAATTAAAGAAAAATATTTGAAACGTTTTTAATGTCAAAAAATGCAATTACTTGTCATTTACATGCTATCATACTAAATACTATTACAAATAACAAATATTATTACATACATTACAACAAATTCTGTTATTCTAATAATAAAAATATTACTTCTATTATCTCATCTATTCATTGTGAATCGATGCAATTGCAATTTTAACTGTCATTCTAAGATCCTATCATTTAATTGCAATCATGAGTTCTCTAATTTTTTAAATTAAATATTTAAAGCAATTTTATTATTTATGAAAATTATTTCCTGGATTAATTTATGGTTATTGAAATCAGGCACGTGACAAATTATTTTATAATTTCCTGAAATACTACTTAAATATTTACAAGTTATTTTAAAATTTACATGCATCCATCGAATATATAGAATTAAAAAAAATCATCTAAAATTATTCAGGGAAGTTTTATGCACAGTTACGCTTTTTATACTCGAGCAAACAGTTTGTAAATCGGTTAGCGTCCCCACACACGAAAAATTGTCAGTCGCAACCCGTGTCGATCCCGTACGTGTGGTGCATGTTTTTCGTCTTCGGGAGGTGGTGGCGATCTTCTCGACCCGATGGTGAGACACGGTGCCGACCTACACGCCGTCCAGCGGGGTTTTCGCCAACCTCCCAGCCGGGACGAGCTCTGAGCTCCCGACCGTTCTACCGCCATGTGTAGTAATTGCAGTGCACGTAAATGTAAGTTTGTGTAAGGCGTGACGTTAGGACAAGGAAGAGGTAAGAAAGATCGTGCACGGTCCGTGAACAGTTTGTAAGGGTACTGCTCGCGCATTCACCTGATGGCGATGGGAGAAACCACGAAAAACTTCCGATCAGAGCAGCCGGCCGCTAGAAAGGCCCATTCACAACGCAGACGTAAACATAAGCGTAAAGCATAGACATAAACTTGAACATAAGTGATAGGTTGAAGCATTCACAATGTACAACATAAGCATAAGCAAAGATTTTCTATTTTCTGTGGGCCATTCTAGTTACTATTGGTTGGATGTGAGAATCTATATTTTATATATATATTGAAATTTTGTTTAAAGTTTGCATGTTTATTTAACATACATAACATATATAAACATGTACGTATGTACTGTGGCCCAACTGCTCTTTACGAGCCAAGGCCTACCAGCGGTGTCTTGGCCTTGCGGCCGTGAGTTGGGTTAGGTTAGGTTAGGTTAGGTATTTTAATTCAATAAAAATTCAAACTAAATGGTACTACTATGAATATTACAACGAAACTAAACTACAAAATATCGTACGCTACAAAACAACGCGGAAACCCGTCGGAAATCAACCAAGCAATTTGGAAAAACAAGTCTTTCGTTCGATCTATCGACTTCGATCCTATTTCGATAGTCGATTTTGAGTTAAACGTACTGTGATTGGTTCATTTCTTATTTCTGACATAAGCATAAGCACAGAAGCTTGAAGCTTGCAAGCTTTTAAGTTAACGTCTTATGCGTTATGCTTATGCGAATGCATTGTGAATGAGTCCGCTTATAAACGTTGTCCTAACTTTTATGTTAACGCTATGCTTATGTTTACGTCTACATTGTGAATGGGCCTGAATTCTCCTCCAGACAGCGACCGAATTCGACCTACCTGGCAAGCCAGTGTCGAAAATCCTGCCACCGTGAGGACTCGAACCAAGAATCTCCCGGCCAGAGGCAACGCCGTGACATCAGTGCCCGGAGCCACCCATCCCGGTGAGTCCCCTCCCCCCGCGTGCGCGTGTGCCGGCCGTGCTAATGGCGCGCCATGGCTGCCTTTGTCCGCGGGGGCGCTGCGCCGGCCGGCCACCCAGGGCGCTGCACGACCGTCACAGGCCTTCGCCTCGCGCGTCACGCTCCTCCTCCTCCGTGTTCTCTGGCACTCGCGTCATGTCGGGGCCCTCCGGGACGCACGATTCGAATTTGCACTAGACTTGCGCGTGGGACTTATTTTAGAGCTCCGTGATTGGACATTGAGTAGGCGCACGAAACGCAAGCGACACATCTGTCTGAAACACATACACTCTGAAGAGACAGACAGATAGACAGACAGCTTGTGCATTCCAAACGAATAGTAGCTTGTGAGAATATTAGTGAGGTTTATTACAGAACAGAGAAGAACATTTAGAGGCACCAAACAGTGATAAAACTTATAATTTATGTAATCCGAATTTAATGGTAATCCTTAAGTGAAAAATTTCGGGGTAGTTTATTAGTGTAAAAAATATTACCTACTTATTAAAGGGCTTCTCATACTTTTTTAAGGAATTTGGGCTACGTAATTGATAAGTGAAGGAAGACAAACAATTTTAGAATATTTTGTGGGGAACAAATTTAGACAGATATTACTAAAAGCAATAACTTTTATTCTTCTCTTTTGACTTCCATGTTTACAAAACGGATTGCAAATTATCTCCGATTTCTTTCGCACCTCGCAGCTGATAATTCAGCCCCAAACTCTTTTTTACATTAACCAATTTTCATAAACCTCATTCTTACAAGCGCCCTGCCACCACTCTTTTCGAATGCACAAGCTGTCTGTTTGTCTGTCTCTTCAAAGTGTATGTGTTCACAGAGATGTGTCGCTTGCGTTTCGTGCGTCGCCTCAATATCCAATCAGGGAGCTCTTAAATAAGGCCCATGCACAAGTCTAGTGCAAATTCAAAACATGCCTCCGGGACAGCGCCTTCATGCCAGTATCCAGTGGCGTAGCTTCAGTTGGTGTCACCCGGGGCAAAACGAATGCTATCACCCCCCTCCCATAAATTAAATATAAAAAATATTAATGAATAGTTTATACATTATTTAATAAAAATATATTTGCACATTTTATTTATAATATATTAAAAATTGCATTTAATTCAGAATAATTTAAATTTAATTTTTAAGTAAATAGATTATAATCTAAAACGAAGTATAACTTATTAACAAGTGCATGTTTTAATAAAATATGATTTTAAATAAATCATTAAAATTATATAATTCCAATTATAAAATTTACTAATTGGTGTCACTCAGGGCGGACCGCCCCCCCCCTGCCCCCACCTAGCTACGCCACTGCCTGTGTCCAGGCCCGGGGCTCAACCGCGGAGGAATATAAAACAGTACAAAGTCTTTACGTCGATCGGCTCATATAAATCGATTTTCAAACAGGCGCCCTATGGAAAAAAATAATTGACTATATTTGGGTTTTTATTACTTGGCGCGGGGGGCCTGTCTTCACGATGGAATATCTCACGGTATTTCGCGTCGTTCTTGGTCGTGCCGCAAGGAGTCGCATTATCGCCAGCACTGCTCGATACGGTCGCGATCATGCGACTACTGGCGGGACGACGGAGAAAGACGATTCGATGGTGGAAAGCGGATTCGATGGTGTGACGGTTAGCGTGCCGGACTGTCATACCCAAGTTCGCGGGTTCAAACCCGATCGAAGCCGTGGATTTTTACGGGCGAAAAAATCCTTCGTACGCCTTCCGCGGAGGGGAAGTAAAGCCGGCTGGCCCATGTTAGTAGATTTACTTGCATGTAAAAGATCCTCAAGCCTAAATGACGCCTCTGAGCTAAATTCAAATCGCCTGTTTCGTCGCCCGAGATAATACCTTCTTTCTCCGCTAGGTGAAAGGAGCGTAGCGAAATTTGCGTGGTCAGACGGAAGAGCAGGCCTCATGGCCTGAGTCTCGCCACGTAAAATAAGGCAATTCAATTCAATTCAAAAGACGCAAAACACTGTGAGATATTCCTTCGTGAAGACACGCCCCCACGCGCCAAGAAATAAAAACCCAAGTATACTGATAAGCGTACTATTAAAGAATGATTTAATTCATTAATTTACACCGTAAATGTTGGTGATTAACCACAAATAATATCTGATAACACATATAGGGACCACATTCTTGCGTTTAGAGGAAAAATTACTACAATCGGTTCAGCAGAAGCCCGAAACGAAACCATGGCAGAATACCTTTTTTTTTAATATACAGATTACTAATGGCCTGCAGCAGCATAATGTTGCTGAATAAAACCCCAGAAAATTGTTTGAGATGCAGTGCAAAGACTTGTAGTATGTATTTTACTAAAAAGAAAAACATTAATTTCACTGAAGTGCTTAACAACATTAGAATAACCACAATGGCAATATTACGCAGGCATATTATCTCTCTCTCTCTGCACGACGGAAGCTAAAGGTATTGATAATATGATAATCCTTCTCCACCCCTTATTAGACAACGAGTTGCAATTTCTCTAATGCAGCAAGTCAAAAAAGCGCTGGCAAGTTTGATTCAATAGGTTCGTTCCAACCAATCATGAAGTGGCGCCAAATGACTCTAATCCTCATTTGGACCAATTATTGTAATTTCTTATTTTTATCGTAATTTCGTGATCTTCTATCCCATTCACGATTGCAGGTGTCGGCAATGTAACTTTTGCCTAATTCTTTCCTCGAGAAGAAATGATGTTGCTCCCGCTGTTCCACGCAGTGTATACTGAGCGTGCCAACTCGTCCACTTCTGCTCGTCTCGTTTTCATTCATCATCTGCTCTGCCCACTTCCTCAGCTGTAGCGGATAACTCACATCTAAGTACACATACTTTTGAACGCTTTCCATCTTCTTGAGATCAATTTTCTTTCTTCGTGTAGCAACCAACAGTTTTCGCTGCGACTAAAGATATTTACGTAACGATATTGCTTCTTAATACCCGTCGATATCTAACGCTAATCCCGTAATGGCAAATGAATAACATTTTTGAAAACCCTTTTACATGTTTGACACTCTTATATTGTCACCATGGCGTGACATTTATTGGTTTCTACGTAGTCTATACGAATGCCGTCCCAGCTACAAATACTGGAAAATGTACTTAAAGTAATATGCAAAATCAAAGCTGCTGTTATTCAGTCACAAGTATTCACTGAGGTAGAATTAGTCATACGTTCTACTTATTCGAATTCATACAGAATATTTTTGGCAAAAGTGAAAGGACCATAACACGAAACATACATGCGTCAAACGGTGTACTACATGAATTGGAATTGATCCGCCGGGCCTAAATCGCTTCAATTTTCTTCATTTATCTCGAGGTCAAACTTCACTCTGCAGACGGCTTACGCTCAGTCGCAGTGCATTTCATCTATCCCAGACACATTTTAGAACACATTTTTAAGAGAAGTCGTTCACAGACATCTTATTTAATTCCCCAGGGATTCTAATTTAAAAACTTTTGAAGGGATTTACCCCGTTTACGAACATGTGTAATAATCTTTACGTCGTGTTATCCTTTCTATTACTACTGCAACTGGGTTGCACATTCTCGGTAAGAAAACACATTTCAATTAGTGAAATGAAGGTACGTCGTAAAAATTTTCACGTAATCAACAACTTTACAGAAAAGTATTCAGTTAATAGATCAACATACAAATCTCAAACTATACTGCGATTTTTCTAACTCTGCCCCTTAAGCCCCGTCTTCGCGATGGAATATGTCACGGTATTTCGCGACGCTAGCAGTCGTGCCGGTAGGTATCGCATGATCGCGACCGTATCAAGCAGTGTTTGCGATCATGCGACTTCTAGCGGTACGACGGAGGAAGACGCGAAACTCCGCGTGATATTCCATCGTAGCCACAGGGGCTTGAGGGGCAGAGTTAGAAAAATCGCACTATAAACTAATTGTCAACTTCTGCGACATCTTCCCCTCGCGGTACAAAACAACCACCGGATCAGAGCGTCACCTCAACACGAGGAGAAGCGCCTAGAGGGCACATTCTTTCCATATTCTTTCCATACCAAGGCTGCGTCTTCCCTGCGCACACGGCCGCAGGTGAGTGTCACCGCAGTTGAGTAACGCCTCAGGCGGCGAGAGGCGCGCGCGTTCGCTGGCGTGCCGCTGTATGGCCGCAACCGCTTACATGCTCCACTGCGATTTATTCACAGCTGCCTTTGACAGGGCATCGGCTGTTACGGTGTCACCCAATCGGGACCTTACACGTCACTACTGTGACGTCTCTACGGTGGCGTTCAGCCTTCCGGTTGGTTGACACCGTAACAGCTGCATTACGTCAGAGGCAGCTCTGAATAAATCAAAGTATATACTTGGGTTTTTATTTCTTGGCGCGTGACTTCACGATGGAATATGTCAGAGCATTTCGCGTCTTTCTCGTTCGTACCGCTAGATGTCGCATGATCGCGACCGCATCGAGCAGTGCTGGCGACCATGCGACATCTAGCGGCACACCCGAGGAAGACACGAAATGCCGTGACGTATTCCATCGAGAAGGCAGGCCTTTCACGTGCTAAGAAATAAAAAACCCAAATACACGTGCTACAGCGCGATTTTTCCAACTTTGTCCCTCGAGCTCCTGTGGCCACGATGGAAATTCACACTGCAGTTCGCGTCTTTCCCGGTCGTGCCGCTAGATGTCGCACTGTTACGGTCGCGATCATGTGTCATCTAGCGGTATGACTGAGAAAGACGCGAAATACTGGGACATATTCCATCGTGAAGGGACAAAGTTAGAAAAATCGCACTACACTGCGATTTTGGTAACTTTGCTCTTGACAGGAATCAGCTGTTTCGCTGCCATCCAATGGGGGGCTTATATTTCGCTACAGTGACGTCGTTAAGCTCCCGTTTGGATGAAACCGTCAACAGCTGATTCCTGTCAGGAACAAAGTTACGAAAATCGCAGTATATAGCACGTGTACTTGGGTTTTTATTTCTTGGCGGGTGAGGGCCTGCCTTCACGATGGATTGTCTCACGTCTTCCTCAAGTGTGCATGATGCGACGTCCAGCGACACGACCGTTTTTTTATAGCCGCAGCAACCGCGTTGCGCTGGGCCGGGCACCGCCGCGCTCCCTTTCGCAGTTGCAGCAGCAGCGCAGGGGGCGCGACGCACGTCGTCGTCGGTGGCGGCGGCGGTGGGGCAGGATCGCGCCCACGCTTGCCGCGGGGGTGACCCACATCGCACGGGGCGCGCTGCAGCGCCGCCGTCCCGGCCACCGCGCCACGCCGCCGCCGCCGCCGCGCGCTCACCCGGTTGCCTAGTAACCCACAACAGCGCCCTCCGCACCAGCATCCCTGTGCGCGCGCGCGCGCCGTGCCGTGCCGTGCCGTGCCGCCCGGAAACGGAGCATGCGCCCCGCCACGGCCCCGAGACAATCCAATCAATACGCGCGGCCCCGCTGACGCCCGCTCGCGCGCCGCGCCCCCGCTAACCCACATCCCGGCCGCGCCTCACGTCACCGCCCTGCGTATAAACAAACCGTGACGTCAGCGGCGCGAGCGAGAGCGCGAGGGCGCCCTGCAGAGGGCCCGACGCGTTTCTCGCGAGGGCAAAAAAAATAAAATGTATTTCAACCGAAGAAAGCGCTAGGGAACTCGAGACTACATCAAAATGGAACTTCTTTACAGAGCGTTATACAACACAATACCCATGGAAATGTGCGGGAGGGCAAGGGACGTGCACCCCTTTTAAATCAACGCTTTAAGGAAGAACGAATCTCCTATTGTGTGCGCGAGACCTTTTCGGACCTCGCGAAGTGGTGGTGGGGGAGGGGCCCGCTTTCTCTATTCACGGCATTCTTGTATTGGCTGATTAATAACATTGGTGTGAATCCTAAATCACGCTATGTCTCATGCGCCACCTCGCCTACACATTCAGAGCAGTTACAGCACTAGATGGAACGTACACGAGTCGCGACACTGGCTGTGCGTGTGTGTATGTATGTATGTGTTTGTGTGTATGTATGTGTATGTGGTGTCCTGGTGGTACATAACTTCGTGAAACTTGTAGATCAAAATATTCCCGTTTCAAAACTACTGGTAAGGAATATCTGAAGATCTTGCATTGATTTCGATTTACATTGTCTTCTCAAAACTTTCAGTCTCGTTTCGTGTCACGCATTATTTTCAGTGCTCCAAATCCACACCATAAAATATATATATATATATATATAAAATAAAATACAAAGAAAAACAAAAACAAAACAAAACAAAAAAAACCTCCGCGTGAATTTCGAATTCGGCGACTTTGACCCCGCAGGAACGGTGTTTCCACCCAGTGTGCCTGCGGGCCCGGGAAGCAGCGCTGCGATCGGGCGCTGGCTCTTGGGGCGGGGTGGGGCAGAGGGCGGGGCAGGGGCGGGGCTAGGCGGGGCGGGCGGGATGGAGCAGGACGGGGCGGGGCGGGGCGGGGCGGGGGAGCCCGCCGCTGCATTAAAAGGCGAAGGTATTCCCCGCGGTGATTTATTCGCAGGGTCCGTCTTCCTCTCGCTCGCAGCCGGCCGGGCTATTTCGGGCCCCGCGGCCGCCTGCGCGGGAGGCTATATTTAGAAGTGCATAATCCCGACAGACACATCGCACCGCGCCGCCCTGCGGCCGCGCGCCCCGCGTCAAAACACAAACAACGTGCGTGCGGGGGAGCGACAGCGCCTGGGGAGGGGGACGGGCCCCCGGGGTGCACGCGGACGGCCCCTGCGGCGAGGGGGAGGGGGGACCGAGAGGCAGAGGGGGGTTGGGGTTCGCCATGTTGGTGGGCCACAACACGGGTTCCTTCCAAGAGCAACTTTCGCGTTGAGGAGATACTCAAGCACTGTCTTCGCTTCCAATCTAATGAGTTTGCTTTGTTTCGTGAACACACATCGTGTAACACGAATGGGTCGATGGTTCTCTGCGATACTCAACAGACTAAATAGTAAGAGAACATGTATCTTTCGAACATTAATGCTTGAGGTCGATTTCTCTCCGATATCGACCGTAATAATTGCAGGGGTATTACACGATTTTGCACAGAATTTATGAAACCTGAGACTAATAAAAATAGAGAACAAAAATATTTTTTAATCAAAATTCAAAAGTTTCTTTACATTTTAAAGATATGAATATCGAAAATTAGCTAAAACTTCGTTTCTAATTCCGAACCATTGCGATTTTCATTACGGCCATTGTTCTAAGTGCAGGAGATAGAATGAGCATCGTCCATCGAGTCCTCACGGCCACTGAACGGGTGAGAATACCCTGTTAACGACGTGCTAAAAACGTGGTGTAAAAACGACATCCTGCACTGAATGAATAAGACATTCAGCCAACGCAGGTGTATCGCTAGCGTGTGAGAAGACGAGAGAGGGGTGAAGAAGGAGGAGGGGTGGGGTGGGGTGGGGCGGGGGACCTACAACATTGCGTGCCAGTGAACGCCACAAAACGGAAGTGCGGGTCAGCGGAAGTGCGGGTGAGCGGATGTGCCGGTGCGGAGGTTAGGCGGGAAACAGGAGGAAAAAAACGAGACAAAGGAACGTAAGACAGTAATAAGATTGTTAGTGCACATACGCTCGGAAAACGAGTATTTAAATCCAGCGAGGTTTCATTCACACGAGAGTATTGCAGCGGCTTCATAAAACGCATTGTAATATCAAATGCATTCACTGCCATTGGGAGTGTTTCCCCGTTTTACCCTCAGCTTCATTAATTGTAAATCACTATTTAGTAATAATACACATTGGTTTGTTAAAAAATGGAACTACAGTAATTTTTGTACGTGTTAATGTTGATTTTTTACAAAACCGCACATCCTACATATTGCAGGGATTATGAAGCTCTTTTTCTCCTCAAATCACGATGTAATGTAACACATAAATAATCTCTTAATTTTAATTCTCAGAAGTACGAAGTAGAAATAAGAAACAGAAAGCATATTAAAAAAGATTTTAAAATGGCGTTCCATAATTTTTCTCACACACAACATACAAAAACACCAGATGGCTTTGTAGGACGAAGCCGACGAGACAGCTAAATCAATCAGAAGTAATTTGTCATGGCAGTGATATTAAAGAATAGAATTGAATTCATGCAAAAGTGGTCGGCACGAAGTAAGAGGAAAAATAAAATTCATGTATCACTAGTACATGTCTGGGTGGCCGCATTAATATTTCGCAACTCAATTTCAAGTATACTTCAAGTACTTCACTTCTCTTCTGAAGGAAGCCATCACAGATTTCGGCACGTTTGGAAATTCAGTATATTGTAGAGGAACGTGCTTCCGTCCAGAAATGCACCTGGCAGTAGCACTAGGGGCACACCAACGACGTCAGAGATGATCCGTCACCTGGTGACAAGGCCGATTAGCGATGCGAGAACAGCTAGAGAATATCAACAGCGGAAGTGACGCCGCCTATCCGATTAGCGAGTCTACCAAAGCACATACCTTCTCCATTATTTCTAACTGCTCCGCTACATTATACCGCCACATAAACTTGTTAATGTAGTGGTATATAAAATGTTTTCAACCAGAAAAAAACCCTCTCGGAGTCCCGAGCTCAGATTCTCAGGGTTAACACGCCGTCACTCCTACCAATACGCCACAGAAGCGCCGTAGGGTACAAGTCGGACGGATGCATGTAAAGTATTCATCTGAAGTAGATCAAAAATCAAAATATCCGTTTGAAACTCCCAAAGCCTTGAGTTCGTTCTTATCGATTGAGGAATATCAATTTTAAAGAAAATCGGCTGAACAGTTCACGCGCTAACTTTGACCACAGACGACCGGACAGACGTTTTGCTTTCAATCGATTTTCCGGTAGCAAGGACTTACAAAACATTGATTCTGGCTACACCACGTGTTAGAGATTTTTTTATACATGTAGCAACTGGATTTATACACTTTTTTTATTACCAGGGTCCGACAATTAGAGTTTTTTCTGCCAAAAATTTGCCATTTTGCGGAGTGGGGCGGGGCGGTGTGGGGCGGGGCGGTGTGGGGCGGGGCGGAGTGGGGCGGGGCGGAGTGGGGCAGGGCGGAGTGGGGCGGGGCAAAGAGGGATGAGGCAGAGTGAGGCGGAGCGGAGAGGGGCCGGAAGGTGCAGAGCGGGGCGGGGCAGGGCGGGGCGTGGCGGGGCGTGGCGGAGGGAGGCGTGGCGGGGCGGAGTGGGGCGGGGCAGCGGGGAGGAGAGGGGCGTGGCGGAGTGGGACGGAGCGGAGCGGGGCGGGGGGGAATGGCGTGGCGGAGGGGGCGGGGCGGGGCGTGGCGGGAGGGCAGCGGTGCAGGGCGCGCCAGGCGAGGCGGGTGCAATGTCGCGGAGGTGGGCGCGGTGCGCCAGCTCTCACCCGCAGACGAGGTAATTTTAAACAGCGTGGGCGGCGTCGTGGGCGAGCTGCATGCCCCGTGTACGCTCGGTGGCGGTGAAAACACGGCGATCGACCGACACTAGGAAAGACCGCGTTCTTTACTAGTCTCGCAACCGGGATGAAATGCGCTTCTATTTTTACTAGGGCACGTCGCTATCACAGTCCGGTCAGAACCATTCCTGCTGCGTATTTTCTACCGCTAAGCGCGCACTCTTTAAAACGAGAAGGCTTAGAACGTGCATATTACAACCCGCCTTGTTCACTAGAGAACACTTAGTAATCCAGTACAATTACGTTTTAATGCACGAGTGCAACGAAAAAGCGAAGAAATTACAGGAGTAGCTTTCAGGTAATATTCCTTATTGCGACTTCCTATTTGCTTTCTTATGAGCTAGTTTCGTAACTGGTAATTTTCTCCTTTCAGCGTAGGTTAACTAGAGGGTGGGTAGCATTCGGTGTTCGCCGCAGTCGCCCTATTTTCTCTTCTCCACACGAACTTAAACCTTTGACTCGGGGCCGCTCGGCCGCCTTGCATCTAGGGCTGTTCCCCTCCCCGCACGAGAATACCGTTATCGGTAGCAAGTATAGCTCTCAGGCCATAAAAACAGCACGTAATGGAGCTGGATGAAGCAGGCACGTTAACAGCCCAGTCACGACATTTCGCGAGGTCAGAGGTGCCCGGCGGCCCCGCTGCCCGCCCCCTCGACGCCTCCCCCGCGGCCCCGGCTTCCGGGCGACCTGATTGGCGCACCTGCCCTGCCCCGGGGCGGGGCTGCAATTGGCCCCCGGGAGGGCGGGATCGGGGCCTCTAATTAGATGCACTTATGGGAATACAGTCATTATGGAAATCCCGAACCGGATAGCAGCGGAGGGGGTGGCGGCAGGTGCGAGTCCGAAGACAATTTCGGAGGGCGATCAAAAACACTACGCCCGAAAACATCCCAGCAGTTAGAAACTACATGTACAACGAAGACACAATATTCTCGAGAGTCGGCGATGTAATGTTCACAATGAATCCAAACACCAACTCTGAGCAATGAGTAAATGTCTAATACAGAGTTTCGAAAGTAAGTTTATAGGATTTTTGACATACCAGATTATTTTATGGAAACTTTTCTTAGCCGTGGGCCATATTTCATAACTGAAAAACATATTAGATATTCATTTTCCCCATTTACATGATATTCAGAAAAACTGCCATAAAACAACAACCCTCCCACAAATGGAAAGTCTTCAACTCTTTCGGAAGAACATCGGATACCAATGCAACTCAAGGAAATACACATTTCAGTGACATGTTTATTCACCCACCTTCTGGAGAGACCAATAGTAGAACCTTACGAGAAAACGCAATTTTTGTCACTTGGAACAATCCTTTAGTAACCACAAATAAATTCAGCGGCTCAAAGTATTGAATAGGGTTCGGATTTCAATGCAAATGCATGTTTTTCCTGGACTCAAACACGACGTATTGGTATGTGCATGAAACACTCAATTTCCAATTATTTAAACACGCTTTTATTATTAAAATTTATTTATTTATTTTACTTACTTTATTACTACAAATCATGTATCTGCCAACTGCTAATTAAGTATATTTTTCTTAAATACGTATATCATTTCTCATATTTATTTACTATACTGAATTTTATTAACTTTGTATTATTGTACACATGTGTTTTCATTGTCTATCTGAATGATAAATATTTAAGAGGATAATTTCAAGTAATACTTGTAGTCGAGTCCATCTTGGAAATGGATAATGGTGATGAATGAAGACCGTATTTTCGTGCAGGAAAACTACCAAAACGTGCAAAAACATGCAATAAAAAGATCAAAATTTTGCAAAACAGTATCATGCAGCCTAAAATTCTCAGTTAATTCACTTACTAACGTACTTTATATCTTGGTTGTGATAGGTGAATGAAATATTATGATTATAGTTTTTATTATAATTAAGTTTGTACATATTGTTTAAACAAACTATTTGACATTTTAAATATTATTCGCAGACTAAATTAAATTGGCATAAAAATTCAAAAAAGTAAATACAAAAATTGAAAAATACAAATGTAACTTTAGAAATCAAATATAGTTAAGTTACAGAAGAAATGTTCGTAACTGTGTTCATTATAATTTACAATTACGTATACTTCCAAATTATTTTTTGAGGAATTATAATATCTTCTATCAACTAACATGTTTCAGACTACAAATTTCATTCTACATTTACACTTGTCTGTGCGCAGAGCCTTTCTCGGACGGGCGTGTGAACGCTGCTAAAAGCGGTCAAAAACTGTGTTCGCGAACTCTCTCGCATCTCGCAGGGCAACATCCGTTCCCTGCGAGAAATTCGATGAATCTGAAACGCAGTGCAGCTTGCCAAGAAGCCTCGCCCCCGGACGAAGGGTGCAATGTGTCTCGCGCTTGCAGTCACATGTCGGTAAGTTCAGAGAAGACTAACAAAATGAATATACGATCCGAATGAAAAGATAGAACGCGAACATAGGATTGTCTGAGCGACCGCAACCAAGGGACGAGGACCTAGTTCGTGGTAACACTGCATATCCATGCTGAAATAACTCAGAAATTTTAATTAGAATCATGAACTGTATTGACGCATAAGGCGACAAAACGCGGCATTGATACATACTAAACGGCACTCGAGTTTCACAGATCACCCGAATGCACTACTGGGTTATGTCATAACAACCTTTTTCTTCAATGAAATCTTTAAAAAAGATAAATTAAAACAAGTTGATAATGCACAAATTATATTTTATGAATCTTGCAAATTCGTCCAGAAAAATTCCAAAAAATGGGCAATTTTCATGCAGCATTACCTTAAACGTGCAATAACGTGCAGTAACCTCTAAAATGTGCCAAATAAAACAAGTACTAAAATAACGTCCCGTTTCAAGATTCAAATTTCTGTCGAGGTTTTATCCAGGTTCAAGTTAGCAAAGAAAAGATGCAGTTGCACGGGAATCCGGTCTTTAGTGATGAACATGATTTGAATTTCCACAAGTTACAAAGGACGTTTGCCTTACAAATGAGAGCAAAACAGGATGCGAAAAAGTAAGAACTTCCCTTTCCACGTTATGAAGGTGGCTGCTGAAGGGTTCTCGGAATGGTGCGGAAAGTGGTTCTAATACTAATTGATAAATCTTTTAACACAGACACGCCATTGTGCCAAATACTACTCTTTGTACTTTGTTTGAGTGGAATATTAGGACTAAAGTCCTGGATGAAAGTACTGTGCGTCCAAATTATGTAAAACAATGTTATGATGGGTAATTGTAGGTACTTTATAGAGTATACAGGGTGATTCAATCCTCGAATCATCCTGAATACGCCTGTATAATCAATTGCTAATCCCATATATAATGTACAGGCTGAATTTGCCAAAATTGGATACTGTTCGTCGTTTAGTTTTGTAAGTAATTAACGTTAACTTTTGGACTACGCGTGTGTGCTCGTGTAACATGGACTACAGCAAGTGAATGAGCGGCTTCACCTCGCATCAGGACTTGCCACTGCTCTGGAAAACTCAGTAGCTAATACTATTCGAGAAGCCCCGGAAGCGAGCACAAGGCAAACAGCGCGCGAGGTCAACGCATTACAGTCCCTCGTCTGGCGAACAATTCATGTGGAGGGATTACGACTTTTCCATATCCAGCGGGTATGGAATTGGCACTTGAGCAGTAGTCGTTTTCATTTATGCGTTTCCTACGCAAATCCGAAGAAATTTCGTTCTTTGGTCAGGTGAAACGTGTTTTTCAAGAACGGGCACAATTACTGCGCACAATATGCATGTGAGGGCTGAGGGAAATCTTCATGTTGTACATAGTGTTGCTCACCAACAGCGATTCTTTGTACGTGACGGATGGCGTTGTGAATGACTTTATCACCGGTCCTCACGTCTTGCCCGATCGTTTAAGAGGCGTTCAGGATTGAATTTTATAATTCGGGTACTCCCAATGCTTTTGGAACTGGGGTTAATGAAAGCCCACGTTGTGCTATAGACGTCGAGGAGCTTTATGACTAGAGACCGGATTTGTATGTAATTACATGTTTTTTGTCTTTCTACTTACCGTTTTCAAAACTGTAATTTTGGCGAATCATAGCCCTAACGAAAACAATATCGAATTTTTCAATACTTTTACATATTTAGTACTATACTACATATTTTACATATTTTGTTGTTTTCTCAATAAATTTTCTTATTTTATCAGTTTTCTTCAATTTAATTCCATATTTTTTATGAAAAGATATTGTTTTTTAAATCAGCATTTTTTCTAAAATTATTGGGGAAATCTAGGTGTCCAAAATATCACTGACACCGCGTTTTGCGATCTGGAAGTGTAATTTCCCGAGAAAAACGCGATAGCCGACGTGCAACACTTCGATGAAGATGCTACAGTGTGTCTTTGCTGGTCGTAGATCTCGCCATGGCGATGGCTTCTATTGCGATTAGTCCGGCTGTTAAACTACGGTCCTGGATTACAATAGATTAATCTTTCACTACTGACGAGAAAGTTGCATGATGTAAAACGAGCAGTTTTTCTGAATGTAATTTCTTACTATGTAAATAGTTTTTAATTACAGAATTTTATTATTACATATTATATCCGATTTTCCATATTTATTACATATTCTTACCGTTATCATTACATATTTATGTACATATTTCGACATTTAATACTACATATTTTTCCGATCTCTAGTGATGACCGTTTTCAGCGCACTAAACGCGTGGCGGTAGAAATGCAGGTATAACCTGGCAAATTTGTGCGCATCATGGAGGCCGTGCAGAACAGATACAGGTTTTACCAGTTTTTGTTCGAACTCCTGATTTTTTTTAATACATACTAATTTTTATTCTTTGGAATTCTTCCATATTAAAAAAAAGTGTGCCTCCTGGATATATAAGAGAGGTAAAGCGTGTTCTATAATGCTATTATTTTTTGCCGTTTCAGGCATAGAAAATGTACAATCAAGTAGACCGCTAAATTGATGCACAATTTCTGTTCGTTCGGTTGGTT
This sequence comes from Acheta domesticus, assembly GCA_031308135.1. NCBI lineage: Eukaryota > Metazoa > Arthropoda > Insecta > Orthoptera > Gryllidae > Acheta > Acheta domesticus. The sequence continues at coordinate 11,078,403 of JAHLJT010009436.1, forward strand.
TACGTAGTATGAACTTAAGTATGACAGGGCACTTTTCAACTAATATTCAAATAGTTACGTCATTCCACTGTACAACATTTTCATGTAAGTTCATGTACAGTTTATCCTGTCCTCAGCACAGTAAACATCCAGTATTCCATGGCACGGCAGCAATAGCGGATATGCGAATTCCGCAGATAATCGGAAACAGACCGAAAAAGGAAGAAAATGAACTCAAAATACTTTAAACACTTTCTTTTTACAATAAATTCACTAAACATAGTTAAATACATGAAAATTTTGTGTTTATAAATTTCTTTTCTTACTTCTTAAGCAAAAAATCTGTTATTTATGTTCGCTTTTTTCATGTTGAAACACTTTTATTCTGACTGAAGTTTCCTAAAAAGTAATTATTCTACACACTATTTCCAAAAAAGGGAAACAGGAGAGGTCTCAGAGTTCGCGGATAATTGAAGTAATCAGTGAAGCCGTCAACTCGTGTTTGACAGCGACTTTCCCGCGACAGCAATTCCACTCCCGATTCAAATTCACTCTAGTGATGCGACATCCAAAAACAAACATCGAAGTTACCAAACATCGACGTTGAAAATCAAAACCTCGGTGTTAATAATATATCGACCAAACACCATCAACGTTTTTAAACATCGATGTTTTAAAGTTAGTCTAGTAACCTCTAACATTAATTTCGTGATCAACAAAATTTACTTTGACAGTGCCCTTGCATGTTAATTTATAATTAAAATTTAAATTAAAACAAAGTTTAAAACGCCTCTCCTGCGAAATACGAGGAAATAGGAAAGAAATAAAAGTCCGTCAGGATCATCTGGAGCGAGGGATAGTAATCTACTCGACAAAGACAGTACAAATCGCGTTCATTTGGTACGAACACATAGACCCGTGTTGTCAATGTCGATGCCATGAGCGGGAGTCCGTGGCACGAGTGCCACGACGAAATCACCCTCCACGCACTTCATTACCCTGCTACCAGAGACAACGCTATCCCTATTGTAAAACAGCGGGGTTACTAATAGTTCCCTTTCCCGACGCTAGTTGCGCAGAGAAGCTCGTGGGATGGCACGATGCCACAATGCGTGCCACTGCCACCAGTGGCAGACCTTGACACCACTGGCATAGAGAGTTGTATCATCAGTTATTATTTCAGGTTTTAATTTTTACAAAATTGTGATAATAAGTATTTTTCATCCACAACCAAAACATTGAAAATGAAAAAAACATTGGTTTCAATACATCGATGTTTAAAACATCAATATTTTTATTGAAATACGGACGTTTTCAAAACATCGACATCGATGTTGTATTCCTAATCTACATGCGCTTGTCTCGGTGCTCCTTCGCAGTCGGGCATCTTCGACGGGACGCCACCGGGTGCAGACCGTCGCATGTTCCGGTGCGAGTTACAGGAGAGACAGGGAATATTCAAAAGACTCCAAATTTGCGTTACGTAATTTTATGGTCGGCCCCTATGTCGAATTTGGCTCGGTGCATTCTTTATACGTAATATTTCACCGATTTATGCAATTTCTTTCGAATTCTCTTCAATACCTAACTTGTCTATTCACAAGACGATAATTTATCTAAATTTTACTAAAATCTCGTAGTGTTTAGCTTGATATATTTGGGATTAATTTTTAATTACATTCCGAACTTGAAGTTAATTAATTCATTATTAAATTTAATCATACAAATGCTGTGAGAGCATTTCGCCTTCTATCAAGTCCTTCCTCCCTCGCTTTCATTCCTGTCTTCTTTGTGAGAAACCCTTCACCCAAATTGCGTACGTATTTCTTATTGAATTACTTCTCTTCGACATTTGACATTCGACATCGACATTCGCGAGTGGGTCTTTTGGTCGTACATTTTCTATGAAAGCGAGCACATTTCATTTTCTTTATCATATGGGAAACGAACTCGGCAGACCTCGGAGCTCGCAGTTTAACTTTCTATTAAAATTACACAAATGAAATGACAGTTTCACAATTGAATTGCATGACACAATTGTAAAATAATTCAATTCAGTTGCGCCGAATTGGCGGTAATGGTTTTGGCCAAATGAACAGAAAAGGCATTCAGGATCTGTGCAACTCTCATTAAAATGAGCTCATTGTAGAGGAGCTTTGGGAAATCATCAGTGAAGAAAACCTCATCGACGGTAATTATGAAGTAACGGAAGCGAAACTGCGTCCTGGAGCAACTTCAATGTTAAAACTGTTGATGGCGTTCTAATATCAGCAAGCTTTGGTGGAACTGGCATTCGAATGTTATCCAGACATGGAAATAACTTAGAAATTTAAGACAGAATAGAAGCAGGAATTCTTTCATATTAGGATATTAGTTGTCACTGTGAAACTGTACAATGCAAACTAAGTATGAAATTTCCATATGTACAAATTTTATATGGAAAACAATTATGTAATTATAAAAAACCTTGAAAGACTAAGTAAGTCGAACAAGGATAAATAAATTTTAAAAAAGGATATTAGAATAGCGAGAAAGGTGTTGAAACAAAATCCAAATCGTGTATCCAACCATTTTCAACTTCGAAATAAGTTTCAAACATTATTTTATTTCTTCATTTTGGAATGTTAATTGTGAATTTTGTTTGCAGAAGCGTTTAATCAGTTGTACTGTAATTGATTGTCAGATTTCTTTCTTTCTTTTTTAAACAGTTTTTTGATATCCAGGAACCTAACCCACCTTTCTTCATTAAAAGATAGACTTAACATTCGCGGATTTAACATTCGCGAGGATTTTTGGGAACCTAACTCTCGCGAATGTTACTGTATTTATTCCCGAGGGATTACTGTATTTATTCCCCGGTGGCCTTCTCGCACTCCGTCCGAATTCCGTCCAACTCGGTCCGTCAAAAGCGTCGGGTCCCGGGCCGCGGGCGAGCTCACGTGCATTGATTGATTGATTCGTGTTTCCAGGCGCGTCAACTACATTGGTCATTAGTCCAGTAAGTTTAGTGCGTGTTTTTCTCGGGAGGTGGCGATGATCTTTTCCCCGCTGGATGGCGAGATTTGGCGTAGACCTACCGACGACTAGCGGGGTTTCCCCTCAATCAGGTATCTCCCACCAGCGGGGCACCGCCCCTGCCGGGACAAGCGGTAAGCTCCCGACCGGTCTCCCGGCATGTGTGGTAGTGTGTGTGTAAGAGGAGAGGAGAGGACAAGGAAGAGGAAGGAAAGATCGCGCGCAATCCGTGGCCCGTTTGTTAGGGTACTGCTCCGGCATTCGCCTGGTGTTGATCGGAGAAACCAGGAAAACTACCGATCAGATCAGCCGGCCGCTAGAATTCTCCTCCAGACAGCGACTGAATTCGACCTAGCTGAGAAGCTAGTGTCGAAAATCCTGTCGTCGTGGGGAGTGGAACCTAGGGCCTCCCGGTCAGAGGGACTGCAGTGACATGAGGTTGATGCACTGAGCCATCTCTCCCGGTAGCTCACGTGCACTCGGCGCGCGCTGGGCCGAGTGGGCAGCGAGACGAGGGCAAGAGGTCGCCGCGCCGGCGCGCCAGAGGTCGAGGTCACGTAGCGCGCGCTATCTGGCGCCTTTCACGATAAGCTGCAATTAAAGCCTCTCGGCCTCGAGGATGCACGACACCCTTCGCGATTACTATTTTTTTTTTTTTCAACGCCTTAAACAGAGCCGTAACTCGGAAAAAGTGAAATACGGCTGTATAAACGCAGGGCGGACGCCCATAATGCAGGTAAATCTTAATTCGCCGTTAGGGGCCGTTAAAGTAAGGCCTAGGACGTGTCCTCGTAAATTACCCTCCAATCTCCATCCCCGCTGCGGCTGGGCTCGGCTCCGCAGCTGCACTCCGCCCCGCACCCCCACCCCGCGCGCCCTTCCACGCCAATGGCTGCTTCGGGCCGAGCCGAGGCGCACTCCGGGGCAAGGTCGTTGCGTCCCACCCCCGCGACCTTCAACGCTCCCCCGCCACCCGCGCCGTTCATCGCCTGCCGCCGCCGCCGCCGCTGCTGCCGCTGGTTGCTATCGTGGTAACGACCACTGTCGCTCCCGCTCGCTCGGACGGACTCGCCGCGCCCCCGTCCCCGCACTGGCCCAACACGCTCGCCCGCCCCCGACGTTGTTTTCTTCCGTCACGCAAACAGCCTTCCCAACTGCTATTTCCTTTTATCACCCGCCTCAACCGGGCATCCCCGGGCCCTCTACTGCTGTCTCTCCAAGGTCCTCTTCTCTGCGGTCCTGCCCCGACTGCTCACGCTGTTTGGCCGTAATGGCTCCTCTGCGACCTTGGCGTCGAACTTCGCAGGGGATACTTTACGAACACACTCGCTGACTCAACTCCGGCTCTTTTATGCTCCTCACATTAATTTGCGCCGGTGCTTCCACCCCCTGCCCCGTTATAACCTTCAACTTAAAACTCTCGAGATCAGCTCTCGTTCTGCACGAAACGCGATATTAGAGTTTCCGAGGTTTTATAAGACCCAACCGTTTGCTCTTCCCTTCTGCTTCTCGCCTCTTCCGCGGGTCCTGGCACCCATCTCGCTGCCGCCATTGTTCATCTCGCCGCAGTGCCAAATCTTCACCGCGGCCGTGCCGTTTCCCCCTTGCCATTCCCGCCCGCCCGCCCGCCTACGCCGTCCCGTCCCGCCCCGTCGTCGTTCCTGTCCGCGGGCGGGCGGGAGTGGCAAGGGGGAAACGGCACGGCCGCGTAGAAGATTTGGCACTGCAGCGAGGTGAACAGCCCGCGGACAGGAACCAGGACGGGGCGGGGCGGGGGCGGGGCGGGCGAGCGAGGGGACGGGAGAGCGAGGGGAGTGAGCGGGCGAGCGGGTGAACGAGCGGGCGAGCGGGAGTGTATGTGTGTGTGTGTGTGTGTGTGTGTGTGAGTTTGTGTGACTGTGGATGGGTGGGCAGGCGGCTGGGCTTGTGGGTGGGCGGGGCGGGCGGGCGTGCTCAAGAGGGCCCTGGAGGGCGGTAGCGGCGGTGGCGGCGGTGGCGGCGGTGGCGGCGGTATTTCATGCGCCGGATTTGGGTCAGGCGCGTGTCGCCGCCCGCAGGCGGTCCATCTCGGGAGCGGCGGCGCCGACAAGCCCCGCCGGCAGAGCCCTGGGCGCCCCACCCCCCTGCCGACCAGCGCACACGTCTCCGGCTACCTCCGTCGCCCGCAGCTTACACCTCCGTCATTCAGGGCCCAAGGCTCAACCCGACATGATGGAAGACATGCTTCGACGCGACGTACATGACGGATAATACGTATGTATCAAATTACCTACAGAGAGATATTGGTGCGATTGCTCGAGGCGGTCGCGTCCTCCGGACGTATCTGTCTAGGGCATAAGGCGCAGCCTCTCCGACCAGATGGAATATTTGGCTCGAAACCTAATTAGCGATACCCACAACACACCGAAGTTTGTATCTTTAGAAGGATATCGGTGAGTTTGTCTGAGTCGGAAAATAAACCATAATTGGAGCCTGACTCAACTCCATTGTTTGATTATACCGATGATCGAAACAGACCTTAAAACAATGTATCCGAGCAGGTGGGCAATGAATGCCAGGTTCCATTCGACTCGACTTTACTTCCACTCGACCTTAGCTTCATCCTTCCCCCACTTCCCAATCACAGGAGAACGGTTATGGATTTTGCGATCGCGTAAAGTCTATCACCAGTAGAATGCAAAAGTGAACACTCCCAATATTGTCAAGTATCTACACTTCCTAAGTCGATTAGTATCCAGAAGATTTAAAATGCAGGAAGTAATTTACATATTTCCGAACGTTCAGAGACTTACAGTATTTTTATATCACAAATTAATCTACAATTACACCCATCACCCAATGCTTTTTTCCCTAAGCACGACCATTCAGCTGAGAATGTTGCGATGCTAGATAAAAATAAAATGCTAGTTAAAAATCGATTCAAACCACAGTACTCATTCAGTGATAGTATCGAGCTGGTATGTAGTTCACAATTTAAAGTTACATAAAATTTACATTTACTTACTGTTCGAAGATTTTGTAACGTGAAAACACGAAAATTTGCTTTACTTTTCACATTCATTAGAAAAGGGCAACATAATTTACTCTTTTCCTTCCTTGTATGTGTATGAAGGAGAACAACGTACAAGCACAAAGTTTTAATTCAATGCAGTGGCATAGCGCGGGTTGCAGCCGCCAGGGGCGGAAAAAAAATTCGCCGTCCCGTTGTTTAGGTATTTCAGTTTAAAAGACTAAAATATACAAGGTTGAACAACGTAGCAGATAGTCAAACATACAATTACATAAACAAAGAACGTAAATAAAATATTTGATACGTAGTCGAATGTATACGTACACAAATAATGCTATTTTTTAAAAAAGTTAAAAAATTTTACAACCACTACACGAACTTATGAGCACTAAACTCACAGTTTAGAAAGCGCAGATATATAGATGATTAAGTGAATGTGAATTGGACGACTGACGATTCATCAATGAAACTTTCTTTGACTTCCCTGAAGGGACTTATCCGTACTGTAATTAATTTGCTGATGTTATCAGACAATATTGAACACTATTCTTTATATGACAGAAGTCATTCTCGCTGCATGCTAGTCACAAACAATCCAAGCACAAAATAAAATAGGGGTAATCTCTAAAAGTCTGTAGAGACCGTTTTGCCAGTCGCTTCAATGAGCAAGATGTGATTATTAGACATTCATTTAAAGAAGAATTCACAGAACAAATAATGAAAGTTTCCGTGCTCATTTCAAATCCATCCGAATCGTAGATGCGACAAAAATATGAAATGAAATTGTTCAAATTTTTACAATACCTATTAATATTATTATTATTATTATTATTATTATTATTATTATATTATTATTATTATTATTATTTATTGTGAAATTTTGCTTCCCCTTAAAAGTGCCGCCTGCTCTCTGAATCTGAATCAGAGAAATTGTCGCTGATTAAATCAGTGAGAGCCGATGTCACTGATATCTTCAGTCGAAATGTGTAGTTTTGCTGACAATCAGCGAATATGAGAACTTTTTCATAATGACCACCAGCATTTCACTGGTCGTCAGTGGTAAAAGTGCCGCGCCTCCATCACTCACTGATCGGTCAGTCGTCACGTTCGATTATTTGTCATAGCTTTCACTGATTCAAAAAGTGGACCCGATTTTCTCTAATTTGTTCAGTTCAATTCACTGATTGTCAGTGGCAGGGTTATAACTGACACAACCAATGACTAGTCACTGTCAATCAGTAGTTTTTCACTGATTCAGACTGAGAGAGCGGGGCGGGCCGCCCCAGCCTCCCCCACTACGCGACGCCACTGACACGATCGTAACAGTTTAGAATACTATTTACAGTAACCAGTATGGTCCTATCACTAACGCTAACTTCGGAAACAATATCAACTCTCACAGTATCGGAGGAGTCCTTAGACTTAGCTATAAACAAAAGAAAAGATGTGGGCATACTTCACACGCACTATTCACGAGACATTATAGCACGGCTTAAATGCGATCAACTATAATGCCTGGAGAAAACTTAGAAATAGGAAAACCACATAAATATGAATATTTCTGAAGAGAGAAACGTGTGAAATAACGAAGTATGGTAATAGGAACAGTCAGAATGAAGAAAGTATGGTAATATATGTCCGCCATTGGAACGGGTTGTGTGTTACAAGAGTACTTGGAAATGAAATATGATCGAAGGAATAAATCACGTTGTCCACAATAAATTGTTGTTTCAGCATGTCACTCTATTATTAACGTTAAATAAACTTTTGTCACAGCACACGCAAACAAATCAATTCTCATTACTAAAACCCAATAAAGTTGCAAAAACTAATTCCGGGAATTAATGAAATAAATACTCACGAGAGAATATTTGCAGAATCTATGGGCTTGTGTTCCGTTTTGCTTACCTGGAACAAAATACAGATACACATGAGCAGTATTCACTAGTAGCATAACAAAAGCAGAATCAAAGCAGTTTAAAACATTGAAGTACTGTAATGAAGAACGGTACAATTCAGATTCGCTCAAAATAAAATATCATCCAATGAAATTAAAATGTGGGTCTACTGTACATTGGGCCTACATTACTTGCTATTAATACTGAAGGTTTACTTCGGATCATTAATAAACACATGGAAATATTTTTGTTCATTCTTACACAAAAACGAAAGCTATGCTGATATAACTACCAGAACTGCAACTATTGAACCCGTTGTAGAATATATCCTACGACATTGCTTCTCACATTGCAGATTAATTTACTTCGCAAGACGTGTGTATGCGTAACGTGGCAATGGTAGTGGTGGTGACGGCCAAAAAATTGTCATTCCGTAACGTCCAGGTATGTTTGCATAATCCGCTAAAAATGTCATTGAGGTTATTGTGAAATTTGTTTGGCAATCGACTTGGTTGAATATTAAGTTTCTTGTTTAAAAGAATCACTCTCATTCTCAGAACATAAACATCTTGATATATATATATATATATATATATATATATATATATATAGTAACAATCAAATTTAAGCTTTCGTAAATATATATATTATATATAAATATATTAATATTAATTTGTATATATATATCATAGTCACTTCGAGTGTTTACGTTGTATTGCTCAAAACAAGAAGTGTTTCACGGCTAGCAAACTACGGAGAGCACTATGACAATCCTTACGATTTATGTAATGTTCGATCAATACTCAGATCCTCGCTGCGCTGGAATAATGTATAAGCTCTTAATGCCCTAGAGATTCATCTTTTTACATTACTTCATATCAATGTAAAAATAATTAAATTTTAAAATGGCAATAGTTACAAATTATTTTCAAATCAATTTTGATAACATGCTCAATACAGTGAATATTAATACGAGACCCCATACATTTGTCACGTTTACGGTCATTTATCCAGTCCTGGATCCTTTCCCTTACCCACTCTACAGCAAGTTTGAGCTGAGGACGTATCCGAGAACCTTAATGAGGCAAAAGTTGGCAATTGACTTCGAGAAGGCCAGTAAGTACTCTTCGCCTTTGAGCAAGATATTCCTAGAACTCCACCTAGCTTTATCTTTGGATACTTCATTTTGTTAAATGTTAGATTCATATTTGAGGACCTTGAAATTGGGATTGAAGTAAAGAACCTTTGACCAATGCCTGCTTGCATCTACAACGTCGAAAAATTATGACTGTTAGGAGAATGTTATCAACAACCATTTTTGATTCCACAAGAAAATAGGTACAGATAGAATTGCAAAGTTCTCATAAGAATGAAAACATGCCCTAAGGGACATATGTTGAGATTAAACTACAAAATACTGATTTCTCCGATTCATATTGTAGAAAATTCTGTGCAATTTGAAATCGGAGCATTTGTTAGGAGAAATAAGATAAACTTTCCTTAATTGTCAACGGCTAGTGATTTAATTTACGCTCGTGGGCGAGCTATTTATGTAATGCTCTTTCATAATAATTGTGAACGAATTCTTTTAATTTTTATTTACTGTCCCTTAAAATTTAGGAGCGTTTCAAATCCTCTATCCGCGCTCATTTTCATATTCTTTATTATTCAATTTAAGCGGATTATATATATGCTAATTTAAGCGGATTAATAAATTTATTTTTACTAGTTAAGCGGATTTTAGTGTTAATTCAGTTGCAGCGACAACTCTCTACATTAGAGCAGTGACTTCGAACCCTGCAGTGGATGTGGGCGTTTCCACCTCGAGCATGGTGTGGAAGGCAAAGGCAAACCATCACGTCTCCCTTACAATCATTACGCAACCATTCATCATCGTGCACTTGCTCAGAAAAGCCTTGCAGTAGTATCCGTCCTCTGTCATCTAGTGCGATTTGGAATGTTAGTGATTAACTACACACATCGAAAATATATTTTTTGAGTTAAATAAAGAAGTGTGTTAGAAAAAAATTACTTTTACTAATATAAATATTATAAAGATAGTTCACAATTCAGCCGATATAAAGAGTGAAGCAGTGCGTACTTGACCGTTAAAACATTACTAGAGACCAAAAAAGTTCTTCCCCAAAATGAAAATTTTTGAGATACGTCTTGTTCTCCGACGATATCAGGAAAGTTTCAAACCCAGTACTTTGCGCTATTTTTATTTTTGTGGTCACGGGGTAACGTTATGTCAAAAATCGTAGTTTGGAGAAAACCAGGGTTAGATTATTGAGCAACGCTTCTTCCTACGCTCAATGCTATTTCCCAACGCCTTTTTGTCGTAAAGGAAAACAACATTTGAATTCAGTCGTTTTACTAAAATAAAATATAGATACTTAACTTGTAGTTTCAGTACTAAACCCAATTTCGCCAAAAATTGACTTAGGAATTTATACCCGTGACCACAGATTTAATGAATTGGCACCAGTTGACTCCGTGTCGGGGGTGGGGTTTGGTTGCATCGCCATGAAGGCGCTCCCGCCCCCGCCCCCGCTTCGCAGGGACAGCGAGGAGGGCGGCGGTGGCACGCGGCCAAACGACCAGGAAGTAAACGCAAATGATTTAACGTGGGCGACGGAGCCGTAGTCTAGGTCAGTGGCTCGACGAACGAAGAGGGGAGGGCAAAGCTCGGAATCAAGGAAATGGCCTTCGATCCTCTCGCTGGGTTTCGGCACGGAAGTGTGGTCATGTGAAGGCGTATAGGCAGCGAGGATGCAACGGGAGAAAGATGTACACCGAGTTGGTTACTTGAAGCAGAAGTTTTCTGTGCCCTTGTTAAAAATCAGGCACAGCCAGCCTACACATTGTTACAGCTTGGCCTACAACTTGTTACAGCTTAGCCTACACCTTGTTACAACCTGGCCAACATCTTGTTACAACCTGGCCTAACACCTTCTTACAACCTTGCCTACACCTTGTAAAACCTGGCTTTCACCACAATTAAGTGTCACAGTTTTGGAAATATCTTCAAAAGAAAGGTGAAAGTCGCGTGGAGCCCACTCCAATTTCCTTGACTTTTCTGTTTTCCAATTTTCCCCGTAGAAAAAGATTATTTCTCAGTATATAAAGAAACTATTAAACAATGGCAAGATGAGGTCAACTTACCTTTCTCCGTGCTACATCAGTTATTTTCGCACTCTGTCATTGCAATTGTGAAAATGAAACACATCTCTTAGTACTTCGCCTTGTATATTTGTCAGAAAAATATCAAATAATCAATATTATTAGTCAACCCTGACCGTGAATTGAAACCTGGAAATGAAACTGCCAACTTACTGCCGAAGTAAATGGTAATACAAACAAAATGCCAGGATTATTATATAAATTGGAGTATTAGATGTTCTTAACGAGGACGTCCGAAGGCTAAACAAACAGTTTTTAGAACAAAATCATATTTTTCGTTAACAAGAGAACTTTGGTGATGTGAACATGTTCACATTAAGGGATTGCGCATTTTTGCGAGTTCCTCACGGTACAATTCACATACTCCTAACTTACATACATATTATACTTTATTATCTCGCAAAATAATACAGATTTTGCGCAAAAAAACGTTTTTGGAGGAGTCATGATATCTAGATCATCTCCCGATTTAATTTGCGTCATGAAAAATTATGTTATCCTTCTCTTGAATACGAAGTAAACATTTTAAGATAAAACTGTGTGAAAAGACTAGAAAATTGGTACGATAATCTAAGGATAGTTAATATATAGTGAAATGAAACACGAGTCGAAATGAAGTGAATTTATAGCATTTGAGTGACATCTAAGAGTGACATCACGCTAACTAATAAGACATAAGAAATACAAATACAGCGTTGAAACCGAATATCTTGGGAAGAGCCAACTGCGATCAGACAGCAATCAACGTGATGGATAAGCCACCCACTCTCGCTATGAGGAGCACCGCGATTCAGCGCTGACATCTGCCACCATTGTGATGGATAATCATGCAGATGCTATCACCACCGCCCGTGAGTCTGCCTCCCTCTCATTAGCAGGGCGATATCATCGCATCTAATGGTGTGAGCATGTCGAACCTCTTGCTGCGAAAGTGATTATCCCACGCGTCACTCAATGAGCAGGGCACTGCATTTCAGAAATGGCTTACTATTAAAATATAATTACTTTAATCTCAATGATAAACGTAAAGTGAAAATAGACTAAATTTTCTAATGTTTTTGAAAATTCCAACTTCAAATGAAGTGTAATGCACAGAGAAAATACAAATGAAGATTGCCTTTACGCAACCTCATCCTAACTCTTAAATACAAGAGTCTGGAAATCGAGATCAGCCGAATGTGGGGCGTAAAAGCACAGGTCGTCCCGATAGTTATCGGAGCTCTGGAAACATTTTGCGCCAAAGTATTGTAGAGGCACCGACAGTCCCTAGAATCTGCTCCTTAGGTAGCTGGTAGCAACCTGAAGTAGATTTTTATACTGAGCCGACTCATAAACATCTTCGGTCGTGATGAAGTGGAATAATAATAATAATAATAATAATAATAATAATAGTAGTAGTAGTAGTAGTAGTAGTAGTACTACTACTACTACTAATAATAATAATTAATATGGATGACGCACAGGATGTGACAATTCGCCACTCCCTTTTATCTCACCATCACAAATTGAAAGAAGTACGTCTTCCGGGGCATACGAACCCCCATAACCCTTCCAGTCTAGAGCAGAGAGAGAGGTGCTATGCTGGTCGCATTATGAAGCGCATGTGCATACGTCGAATCACATTTAACACAGAACATACATTACGAGCAACAGAGTAGATTACACACGTATAGACACCCACATTCACAATACTCTCAGGAAAATCATTTCGATAGGAACAAAATCGTTCCGAAGCAACATTACAGTTTTCAAACCGAATTCAATTATTGTTAACAGATTAAACAAAACAGCACATTTGTGAAAACTGATACAGCAGACCCGCGACTCACAACCATGATCACGATCACAAACACGCGGGCATTCAGAATTCAACATCCGCGTTCTTTGAACTACTAGGAAAACCCGGCAGACGTTCTGCCCTTCATTTCCCTCTTTCCCCTCTCATCTCCGTTTCTCACTGTCTCTCCCTCCCTCCCTCACCCTGTCTCTGTCACAATTACTTGCAGATTCTGCACGTCTCTGAGCAGGTGAGGGAATATCGGGAAACCCCGGACCAGCAAAAAATGTAATAGAATGTTCAGGAAGAGCTCATTCTGTAGTCTACGGTGTGAGAAACGTTTCTTTGAGGCCATTTTAGTTTTAAGGCCCTAGAACACCTCGTTTAGGAGTTATTTAACGATATAGATTCAAAATGCTGCCGAGTGCGTTGCGGGTTTCATTTGATGTGAATGAATAGTTTTGTTCTACAGCGCCATGTAGGAGAGTTACAACAGAATTAACAACACACAGACCTTCTCGGTGAAAAAACACGTAGAAGTGCCAATTTTCATGAAGATCTGTCCAACGGTATTGGAATTTTGCTGCTATATACATACCAACTTCCTGTTATATATATATATATATATATATATATATATATATATATATATATATATATATATTGGCGAACACCTCCCGAACGGGTCTGAATGACTTCCTCCAGCTGCATCTCCCACAACGTGTTTAAACGCCGCGAAGAGAAAAGTGCTCGGGTCGTCAGCCGGCGGCGGCGGCGGCGGCGCGATGCTGCAGAACTGCAAAATTCTCTTCCGACTCCCGCGCGCCGGGCTTCCTGAAGCGGAATTCCACATCCGCTGGGAACAACACGCGTCTGCCGGCTGCGCCGCGCCTTCCGGAAGGGAATTCGGAGGCAGGTGGGCCGCGAGATATTCTTCGACGAGGGGACGGAGAGCCAGCAAACAAGCGATGCCCCTCCGGGGAGGCATTTGCGCCGCGGGGCGATGTTTCCTTAATGAGGGGGGGGGGGGGATGGGTTGCACGCATTGATCCAACGGAGCTTTAAAAAATATCAAATGATAATAAAATTTTGCCCAAACCAGTTCTGAGGAAGTAACCACGCAAACGAGAAGCTAGTTATTGATCATTCGAAAGGTTTTGGGTATTTTAATAGTTCAATTGAATACAAGAAATCAAGTCGGTCACTAAATAAAAATAATTGATTCGTCTTATTCTTGTTCTTTTTCTTCAAGATTGAGAGAGAGAGATAGATGGGTGAGTCGCAAACTTGACTTTTCTTGATAAGTAGGCACTGATTAATGATGATGTAGATGATAATATGGAATTTTCCTTTTTTTCGTCCACATTATAATCCCTTTCAAAATAACCACGCCGTTACAGGGATTCAAACCCCATAATCCTTCCCAATAACACTTGACATAGAAACCGTCTGCACTATTTATAAGAGCAGGGCATTTATTAAAAGAGAAAATTCTGTATTATCTACATCATCATAAATCAGTACCTACTTATCAAGGAAAGTTAACTTTGAGACTCCCCCCAATCTCTCTCTCTCTCTCTCTCTCTCTCTCTCTTTCTCTGAATCTTGAAGAAAAAGTACAAGAAGAATCAATTATTTTAATTTAGTGTCTCACGATCAATGAAGGATTCACGGTTAAACTCACTTGACAGTTGCCATAAACCGCTCAGTCAAACGGCATCTCATCGAAACGACTTCCCCTACGAACGCATTCCATCGAAGATGTTACCTCACCCGCTCGTAGCGCGAGTGTGTTGGCCGCCCTGGGCGTTGCGCACACCCTGGGGGGCGAGCGGTCGCCCTACTTCTGCGGCGGGCGGTCTGCGGGCGATGGGCGCGGCGCCGCCGGCTGCGGCGCGGGGGGCGGCGCGGGGGCGGCGCGGGGGCGGCGGCGGGGGCGGCGCGGGGGCGGCGCGGGGGCGGCGCGGGGGCGGCGCGGGGGCGGTGCGGGGGCGGCGCGGGGGCGGTGCGGGGCGGTGCGGGGCGGCGCGGGGCGGTGCGGGGGAGGTGCGGGGGCGGTGCGGGGGAGGTGCGGGGGCGGTGCGGGGGCGGTGCGGGGGCGGTGCGGGGGGGGCGCGTGCGGGGGCGGTGAGGGGGGCGGTGCGGGGGCGGTGCGGGGGCGGTGCGGGGGCGGTGCGGGGGCGGTGCGGGGGCGGTGCGGGGGCGGTGCGGGGGCGGTGCGGGGGCGGTGCGGGGGCGGTGCGGGGCGGTGCGGGGCGGTGCGGGGGCGGTGCGGGGGCGGTGCGGGGGCGGTGCGGGGCGGTGCGGGGGCGGTGCGGGGGCGGTGCGGGGGCGGTGCGGGGGGCGGTGCGGGGGCGGTGCGGGGGCGGTGCGGGGCGGTGCGGGGGCAGTGCGGGGGCGGTGCGGGGGGCGGTGCGGGGGCGGTGCGGGGGCGGTGCGGGGCGGTGCGGGGGCGGTGCGGGGGCGGTGCGGGGGCGGTGCGGGGGCGGCGCGGGGGCGGCGCGGGGGCGGCGCGGGGGCGGCGCGGGGATGGTGCCGGAGCTGCGGGGCGGCGGCGTGTGGGGGGGGGGAAGGCTGGGCACCACGCCGCTCCAGGGAAAGAGCGGGCTGGCGCGGGTAGGAGCAGAGCCTTTCGACTCCCATACAACGGGGTGGAGACCATTACAGTGGCGCGCTCTCCTCTATCACTTTCTTACAGGAACTAAAAATACAAACGGCTGCCAACGATACTTCAAACGTGCGTGACTGCTGCATGGGTTCGCGAGACGCAAGCAGGCGCGTCATGTTACAAAAGATAGCGTTGATGTTCGCGCTTTTTCAGAAGTTTCTTATATGTGTATATTATGAATAATTGCGCATTTAGAAGACACTTTTCGTATTTCTCAGAAAATAGCCCGTATATATATTTGGGAATTGGCGAGCCTAACCTGCAGCAGTACCCGGCGACATTAGCACCCTCGAGCTTCTGTCTCGCGTTTTGATGGAGAGTTGCGACGCGCTGGGTGGGAGCTGGGCGAACTGGAGCGGCAGGAGGCGGGCGGAAATCGGCCTGGCTCCGCGGCGCCGGCGGGGGGGGGGGAGGAAGGGCGGAAGCCGTCGAGGCAGCGAGCGGGAGCAGCTTAATAATGCACGCTCGTTAATACGCGCCCGCTGGGGCTCCTCAGTGCGCGTGGGTGGATGGCAGGGTGGGTGGGGGTGGGGGGTGGGTGGGAGCTTCGGTGGCTTCGGCGGCACAAGCGAACGGCGCGTCACGACGGGGGCGGGGCGGGGAGGGGATGGGCGGGGCGGGGAAGAGGAAAGGCGTGGCGTGGCGGTAGGCCGGGGAGGGGCGTGCCGGGGTAGGCCGGGCGGAGCGGGGGAGCGTGGAGCGGGGCATGGCGAGGGGAGAAGCGAGAAGGGATCGTGGCGGGGAGGGGCGTGGCGGGGGCGTGGAGCGGGTATGGCGAGGGGAGAAGTGAGAAGGGAGGATAGCGGGGAGGGGCGTGGCGTGGCGGGGTGGGGCCGGGCGGGGCGGGGGGGCGTGGATCGGGTACGGCGAGGGGAAGAAGCGAGAAGGGAGGATAGCGGGGAGGGGCGTGGCGTGGCGGGGTGGGGGCCGGGGTGGGGCGGGGGGGGCGTGGAGCGGGGCATGGCGAGGGGAGAGGCGAGAACGGAGCGTGGCGGGAAGGGGCGTGGTGGGGCCGGGCGGGAAGGGGCGTGGTGGGGTTGGCGGGGCGGGGGCGTGGAGCGGGCATGACGAGGGGAGGGACGAGAAGGGAGCGTGGCGGGGAGGAGCGCCTCGCCTGAGCGAAGGCGACGGACGTTTCGTGGGCGCTTCCGCTTGTGGCGAAGCCGCGCACCCGCACAAAAATGGCGCCGGGGGGAGGGGGGCGCTTCAAATATAACGCACTTGCTCCGCACCGACCCGCGAGGCGCAGGAATGGCCTTAACCCTCGCGGGTTGAACGAGAATGTCCCTGCCTTGCAGGATAAATACTTTTCCCCTTCCGGGATGGCTCTGGAATGTGCACCACGTTCAATAATTAAATTGAAAGAGGCAAGCAAAAATATGTAACAGTTGCTAAACAAACAACAAAGATAATAATAATAATTGTATAATTACATATGTATATTATATTGTAATATAATTTTAAATGCAACAAAATAATTATTTTTTAAATCTTCATTTTATACGTGATACACTCACGTCATTTTGTATGGTTGGAAGAGTACACGTAAACATTTGAAGGAAGCGTGAAAATATTAACAGCAATTCCACGACAGATTCGTTATGTTGAAAGAGAACACAACATTTCGTTTTTGTTTCCCTATAACATCCGTTCTCATCCTATGGTTTGCGAACCTCCTAGGTTTCACGAGCTTTTTAAATCGGATTGGAGAAAAAAAATAATGGCAACATTTTAAATCCCAAACGTATCATAGATACACACTTATCTGAAATATACATAAATACATGAACACATTAAATGCATACATTTGCATAAGACAAACTTTCCGTCATCGCAAAAGATTTTTAATTCCTTTGTTTCACCAAAAATGTCCAAATATCCCATTGAAGGCTTTTTAAATTTAATTCTAAGCTTAGGTAAGAACTAGTTGCTTTGCGCTAGCGTTTAAGTCAATATTATTGTTTTCAGGCATGGTATGTGTTGTATGTTCTTTTTCAGTATTAATATTGTATTACATTTTTATAGGTTAATTTACCACTTAAATTTATTGACTTTTTCTGTAGCTATTTTTAGATTAGGATAACTGTTTCTTTTTTGGCAATAAGAAAAATTAATGACAAATAATAACCAAATTTTATTTTCTTCAGTATTCCTAATGACGAAACTGGAGATTCTCCATTGACCCGGTTTTTAGAAGAGTTTCGCAAGGGAAAAGGTAGGAACCGCTGCTCTATAAGATCTACTTTCCATAATTCATGAGGGAACATTAGAATACGAAGATAACTTTAAGAGGTACAGATATTCGAAAGTCTTCCAATTTTGAAGTGCTTTAAGGGTGAGCCAGAAAGAGCAAGTAGTGCAAGCTAATAAAGTGTTGAACTTTGTTTCCGTTGCTCCAAACAACAAATAAAATGCCGTTTCCCCCAACGATAAATAAAATGCATTCTGAAAGCCGATCGAATCCCTTACATTGCTTAGTCGATTTCAAGCGGAGTCTGAATGCTCCGTATAAATGATACGTGAAGAGATCTCCTAGAACCTCCAAAATGTATGAGGTTCTTCGAGATATAAACTGCAGCTTTCCTGGAAATGCAGCGCTCCGCACGCTCGAGAGCTGGTTAGTTCTCTATGAGTCATAAAATACCTTCATGCATAAATTACATTCTCATCTCTGGTTAAGAGCCATACAACAAAACGAACACAACTCCCACGAGCACTTTTTTCCTGAAATTCACTACCGGGAATTTCAGGAAAACTGGGAAACACGGAATGGCCCGCTACGCTTTTAAGCTTTCTTAGAATACACTCCACAGGCGTATACATTCCGCGTATAAATTGCTGTACATAAATTACTATCTACGAAGAAAATAAGGAGGATTTTAAGAGATAAGTAACGCATAGAATAAATATGTCACTTATTCTAATTTGTCACACTTTGTAAGATATTTCAATAAATATAACGAAGAGAGGCTTGCAGGAAACACATGGATACCATTTGCTTATTATTCGGATATTTTTTTGCAATCCTAACGTATGGGGACTAATACCTTAATATCAGTCAACTGCATAATGTGTACATTATGTATATTATACAATGGCTGATAATAAAATAGAGGTATCTCTAACGCCTCCAATGATAAAAATAAAACATAACAGTTTTCCCGCGCAAATGTCTCGGCCCGTGTTTATGACCATTAACCCTAACCTAAACTATGAGCACAAAACAGCAGTCACTGAACCTCGTTTCCGGCTGGGCAGAGGGGAATTAAGTTTCAAGCGTAGGCATTCCATCAGTCATAATAACAGAGCCACTGTTAACATTTATAACATAATAGTAGTTTTTCGACTTACTTCGTTTCTATTTGAATTGTTTGTCACATGACGCATATACCCGTGGTTTTCTTACTTTGGGTATTTTATTGAACATTCTAGATGGGTCGTGTAACACATACCACTGAGACTGAACGACAGGTTACTTTTAGCATGTGAAAATAAATTAAATAGGAAAAGAACTGTGTTTTCGCGAAAGGGAGACCAGTATGCAATCCATAAATGTTAACAGACGGATTATGTAGATTCCTGAAAATAGAAGCAGACAGCGAAGAACGAATTGATCGACAAATCTGCTTCGAAATTCGAAAGGATCCATTCCTGTTAGCATTCTTGCTTGAAACAAAAAAAATCATTTGTTTATGATGTTGAATTATCTACTTCAACTGTTCAGAGAAGATTACGATCTTCACAACTCAACAGACGCATTCACAACGCAACGGACGCAAATAATAAACAATTTATATGTTTTTGAAGTGTTTCTTTGCTTCTATAATGCAAATTTTTGCCTAGAAATCATTTTTTCAAACCAACTTTTGAGTGCTCATTGCGCCTCAACCATTCGGAATATCACGTAGTTTATTAGACAAAATATGCTTAGAATTGTCTTAAGAGCTTATTTTCAAAGTTTGGACGTTTCCTCCCCGGACACCCTGTATAAACCCGCACACACCTCCCCGTTCGCTCCGCCGCCGTCCGCGCCATCGGGCCCAGAGTGCGGCGGGCACGGCGACGCCGCCGGGGCGTATGCAACGCGGCTCCTGGACGCGGCGCACGTGCCCCTCCCCCCACCCCTCCCCCTCCCGCGTGCACACACTTTCTCCCGCGATCCGCGCGCCGAGACGGCCGCGCCCGCCGACAATGCAACGCGCGTTGCAACACCGCCTTTCTACCGCAACGAGAAGAAACTGTGCCAGCGGCCCCGAACACGTCCTTCCCTGTTACCCGCTGCCTCGCTCGCGTTAGGTGGAAATTGCTCGCGCCCTGCGGCTCTCAGCCAGCTTTTTTTTTTAGGCAAGGGTAAAGGTATTCCCTGTGCATGGCACACAGGCCGATGTGGCCCACAGGGGAGGTGAAGGTAGGGCTCCACCTATTCGTCGCCGTCGGCACAAGGAGGAGGTTGTGTAGCGAGCCCCACGCTCCGGCCGCCTTTACCCCCAGGAAAGATCCTGGTACTCACTTGGAAAGGAGGCTGAGTCGAACCCAGAGCTGCCCTGAAGGGAAAGCACCAGATAAAAATCCCAGCCCATGCCGGGATTACTTACGAAATATACTTATCCATAATATACGTATACTAGTTTCTCGACACACATATATATATATATATATATATATATATATATATATATATATATATATATATATGAGGTAAAGATATCCCCTGTGCAAAGCACACAGGTCGATGTGGTCCCAAGGGGAGGTGAAGGTAGGGCTCCACCTATTCGTCGCCGACGGCACAAGGAGGAGGGTGTGTGGCAGGGCACAACGCTCCGACCACCTTTACCCCCAGAAAAGATCCTGGTCCTCACTTGGAAAGGAGGCTAAGTCGACCCCAGATCCGCTCTGAAGGGAAAGCACCAGGTTTTTTATTATTAATTTTATTTTACATTTACAGACTGTACAACGTTCAGCCGTTAGGCTCTTCATCTGTATCAGAAAGTGTGAAGGGGGTAACTGGTTGTTACCTCCCTGATAGTGATTACATGTGTTGTACCTTCAACCAGGGTTATTGCGAGGGAATTATGTTAGAGCAATGACAGGATTAAAAAGGAAATACGATGGGAGGGACAGGTAATTGCTAGAAATGTTCTTGCCTTATCTAATGGCAGAGAGATATTGAAGGAAAATATGGAATGGGAGTCTGTTTCTTAGGCGGGAGAGTGTTCTCAGAGCGGCGTAGCTGGGGGGGGGGGCGACAGGGGGGCGGCGCGCCCGCGCCCCAGGTGACACCAATTAAATTATTTTATTGTTGGAATAATATAATTTAAATCATTTACTTAAAAATGTTATATATTCATAGTTAGTTTTCTTAGTTTTAGTAGTTTGAAAATTTTATTGTTGGAATTTTATAATTTTTATGGTTTAGTTAAAAATTATTTATATTAATTTAATAAGTATGCATTTAAATTATAAGCATAGATTATGATTTAATTGCAATTTTCCTAATTACATAGAATTTTTAAATATATTCTAAATAACTATCATGTGCAAATGTGTTTGTATTTTTAATAAAATTATGTACAATCAATTCGGCAATAGATATTTTTATACTTAATTCATGGGGGGGTGACATCATTAGCTTCGCCCCACGTGACACCAACTAAAGCTACGCCACTGCTCTCGGCTCGCACGTGGAGGCGAGCTGGGCGCGTATGTGGAGGTAGGGGTGTGTTCAGAGTTATAAAAGAAAGAAACGACAGCGATGCAAAAAGGGCAGCGTAGAGGATAACGAGCGCGATGGCGGAAAGGAAACAAAATTGGAAGAAACAGAAATCAGACACGACATGCCGTCAAAGTCAGAACGACGGATTTAGTGACCCTTACAGCACACGAGATCACACAATTTCTCTGAAGGAACATTCAATCCCATCTCTTTAGAAATAGAAAATCGGCAGAGAAACATTTTTCTTCAAGACGAACTTATAAACAGCTGCTAGAGAGGATGGTGGAAATAACTTGAAGACTGTATAATGGCGTTGTACGTGATCTGATGATGTTGGCAATTGGGGAAATGTAACGCTTGTCATGATGACGATAAAGGGGTTGCTATTGTTGATACAGATGGCTAAGTGTTGGGGTTGGGTTTGGCGGTGGTACTTGTGGTAGTGAAAGTGCGGATAATTATAATGATGATGGTAGTAATTGTAGTGGCGTAGTGGCACGAGATGTTGCTAACTCTATCTGTGCTACCTATTGCCAGCTACATATACTATCACTGTATTTGAATGATTACCATAATGGCAGAAATGTTGGGCGAGCATTGTAGCTGTTGTGGTGGTGGTGGTGGTAGTGATGATGGTTAAAGTGATGCTGGTAGGCGCGTGAAGACATGACGGTGACAATGTACACGTGACGCCGATAGGAAGAGTGTGAGTGAGTGTAATGCGATGCAGAGGCGCAGGCGCGGTGCGCTGGCTGGCTGGCGATGGCTTCCCCCGGAAGCGAAGACGCGCGGCGCGGCGCGGCGCGTGCGGGAAGCGCATTCCTTTCGCCGCGCGCCCGGCCGCCCGCCCTGGTGCCTCCGCGACGCTGGCCAACAGGCCCCGCCCACCCGCCTCTCGCCTTCCTGCTTGGGACGCGGCATCGATTCAATTGAATGGAGACCCTATTTTACCTAGCATGACTCAGGCCATGAGGCCTCCTCTTCCATCTCACCACGCAAATTTTGCTACGCACCTTTTGCCAACTAGTTAGTTAGTGCCTTATTTTACGTAGCGAGGATCAGGCCATGAGGCTCGCTCTTCCGTCTGACCACGCAAATTTCGCTACGCTCCTTTCGCCACCTAGCGGAGAAAGAAGGTATTATCTCGGGCGACGAAACAGGCGATATGAATTTAGCTCAGAGGCGTCATTTAGGCTTGAGGATCTTTTACATGCAAGTAAATCTACTAACATGGGATAGCAGGCTTTTCTTCCCCTCCGAAAGAGAAACTAGCGGAGAAAGAAAGTATCACTCGGGCGACGGAACAGGCGATTTGAATTTTGCTCAGAGGTTTCATTTAGGCTTGAGGATCTCTCGCCTTCCTGCTAGGGACGCAATGTCGATGTCGATCAACACATCGTTTTTTTGTTTTGTTTTGTTTTTGTTACTTTAAATTGCATCAACTACTTGATCATTAGCAACCACTGTTCGATGTAATGTTATGGCATGAGGATGAACCGATATGGTAATGATAGGGAGTGAAAGGACGAACACACAACCATGCTCGAGGCGGGACTCGAACCCGCGACCCCACGGTCCAAGACCACTACGGCACTACTGCCTTAGCGATATGGGCCACGAGGCCGACAAAACATTGTTGTTTTTATAAAAATAGTCATGTTTAAAACATCCACGTATTGGAATCGATGTTTTGGGGTCGATGAGTTTACGTTTTCAATGTTTTATCCGTGGGTGAAAGATGCCCACAATCACAATTTTGTAAAAGTTAAAACAATAAACGATGGAACCAATATCTGCTTGTATTCGATTGAAATGAACGCGATTTCTTGTCTCTTTATCGAGCAGATTACTATCTCTTGCTCGAGATGATCCAGATGACATGGTATTTCCTTCGAGTTTCCTGTATTTCGCAGATGGAGAGACGTAAAACTTTATTTTAACTTAAATTTTAATTATAAATTAATAAGCATGGCCATTGTCAATTTAAATTTTGTAGTGCAAGAGGTTACTACGCCAACTTCAAAATATCCATGTTCGAAAACATCGATTTATTTAGTCCATGTGTTATTAACATCGATGCTTTGATTTTGAACAACGATGTTTTCTTGTCGATGTGACATCACTACTTCTTACAAGGACGGACACAGAAAGAATTATGTGTTTTTTTTGGCTAGAAATTAATAAGAAGCATAATGGGAATAGTCCTTTGGATATTAGGCGATCTCTATGTAGTAATTGCCTTGGATACATCGAATAAAATGACACAGAGGCATAGGAGGTGTCTCCCCGCCACTCCGGTTCTGGCACTGCCTTGGAATGCACTAGCGACTCAGCCTAGCCACTTGTAAGTGTGAGAAAATCAAAGAGAAGCTACAAGATGGTGATCCAGCAATGTATTTAAGAGAAAAAGCAGCAATGTATTTTTCGTCGAATATTATTTCAAATAAATTGGAGCGTAATTTCACTTTGATCCTATTTTACTAGCGTAGTACTCCCTCGCAGGTGGACTAGTAGCCACAGCCACCTGCGGCAACTTGCGGGGCTAGGGTTAGGGAGCTGTCCGCTAGGTGGCCTTGACAGATTTTTATAAATTATATTCATTCCTTGTTTTATTTCTTATTGTTTCTACCACGTCCCCTCTCCTGTACTCCATTATACTTGGATTTATATAGAGCTGCCTCTGAAGTTAATCAGCTGTAACGGTGTCATCCAACCCGAAGGTTGAAGGTCACCGTAGTGACGTCACTGTAGCGACGTGTAAGCTCCCGATTGGATGACACCTAATGACCTGTCAGAGGCAGTTGTAAATAAATCGCAGTATATTACGCGGAATGCCGTCGCAGAGCGGAGCCAACGCGCCCACTTGACGAGGCGCCTTAGACAGCGCTCTCACTTCTCTCCGGCCGTCAGCACACTCTGAGCCCCCGTGTCCTCTTGGACACACTTTGCAGCTGCCTCCGCCGTCGACACACTAAACCACCCCCCGGTGCTAATGCTAAACGTAAAACCGGCCGAGTTTAGCTCACGCAATTGCCTCTGTGCAAGCAGCGACTCTGACCGGCAAGTCCTAGTGTTCGAGAACTGACCCTGGGGGACTTTGACACTGCCTAAGAAGGCTAGGTCGAATTCAGCCGCTGACTGGAGGAGAATTCTAGCGGCCTACTGCTCTCATCGTAGTTTTCCGTGGTTTCTCCCAACAACACCAGGTGAATGACGGAGCAGTACCCTAACAAACGGGCCACGCACCGCGCGCGATCTTTCCTTCCTCATCCTTGTCCCTTACTTACGCTCACATGCACTATACTATTACACTTGCCGGGAGGTCAGTCGCGAGATTATTCCGGCATGGGCGGTGCCCCACTCGTGGGGGAGGGGGAGGTTAAGGAGAGAGAATTCTCCCGCGAGTCGATGGGTAGGCAAGCGCCGGATCTCACTATCGGATGCGGGAGAACTTAGTCGCGTTCAGACCTAAAAACATTCACTACACTAACGAGACGAATGACAGTAGGAGCTCATGTGCCCGGAAACATCAAGCTCAATTAATCATTGAGTGTAAAATCCTGAATGTCTGTATTAAGTATTTGAGTAGCAATTGTGCTTCACACTTCGTAACTATTTTTTATTTTATGTAAAATACATTTGTTTGACTCTAAACTTAATAATCGTTTAGTCAAACCGAGAATAATATTAATTATTTTGTAGTATCTGAAAGCTAAGAAAATTACTGCAATAACCAACGACGAAATCCAGCCTCTCTCAATTTGTGTGCCCTTTCTTCATTTCAATAGTGCTACAACATTAGTTAATTTGAACGTTTTTTTTAACTCTATGTCACTCCTCTACATTTCTAAATGTATGTAATAAAGGAAAGCGAAATATATCTTACTCAGAACAATAAACGAACGTTTCCTATCATTATCAACACAGTTCTCCAAGAAAACAAAGAGCAGCAAATAAAAGATACATGGACTGGCGTAAAACAGCACTCCGAAAATATTGAGCACTCATCCCCGGCTGAGATGGATACATCTCCCCCCCCTCCGAAGCAATCTGGTTTACCGGCTTCCCTTTCCGTCGAGGCACATAAACCCCAATTCCCGATCAATTCCTGCGAGTAACGAAACGTGCACTTGGAGCCTAATCCGCTTTGCTAGGGAGGCCGCGCCCGCCGGTGTCTGCAGTCCGGCAAATTGGGGAAGATGTCGCCTGCAGGAGACATTCAGCTGCAGCCAGGGGACGCGAGGGCGCTCCAAGGAACGCTACCGCACTCTGTACTTGGGTTTTTCTTTCTTCGCGCATAGGGGGGGTGTCATCAAAATGGAATATCTCACGGTATTTCGCTTCGCTCTCGATTGTGTGAAAATATGTACATAAATATGTAACGAAAGCAGTAAGAATATGTAATAAAAATATAAAATCGGATATAATATGTAATATTAAAATACACTAATTATTAAAAGAACATTTACCTAATATGAAATTATATTTATACAAATATTCCTACACAATTTTTAAATATAATAAATACGTTTGGAAATTCAGATGAAAGGTCACAAAACTTCAGGTCAGAATGGTCACTGATACTTTTGCCACCTAAAAGTGAAACTGATACCACTGACGCTCACTTCTCGCCACAGTGAGTTAACTGCAGAAGGCGCGCCGGACTGTGAACACCCGACCACGTCATCATGTAGCATACCTCGAGTCAACAGCACGCAGTAATAATGTAGGAAAAATTGCTGACTTTTGAAAGTATTTCTTTTCGCAATAAAATTCAAAAAAAATTGATAGAATAAAAAGAATATTTGTGAAAATAGCAAAATATGTAAAATACGTAATAAAGTACTAAATATGTAACGAAAAAGTTTGATACAGTGTTAAAAAAGCGACGATTCGCCAAGATTAGAAATTTGAGAGCGGTAAGTAGAAAGACAAAAAATATGTAATTACATAAAAATCCAGACTCTACTTTAGCCGCTACTGCGACGCCGCCCGCTCAAAACCTTGGCCAACTGCTACTGTAGCGTCGTGGCGTGCTAAAACGCGGAGACAAGCACGTGGCCGACGGCGGGCATAGCCGGATGTTTAACAAAGGCTGCATCTAAGCGGCGATGACGCACCGGGACTTTCCGTTCTGTGTGGACGCGACGATAGGGCGGAGGCAATGGGGGCAGCGGGTAGCGCCGAAGGGCCTGTATAAGGCCACTAGAACAATGCCTCGATCTTCTTGGTTCCTGGCAGCGTCGGCGGCAGGTTGTGCGTGCGTTTGTGCTAGTGGTGCACGAGGGCAAGGGGCCGGCAATTCATTGTCGTAACTAGGAGACATGTAGTAGGTCTCAGGGTAGAGCGGTGCTCCACACAGGGGAATATTGGTCGTATGTTGTAGTG
Source organism: Acheta domesticus (assembly GCA_031308135.1). Classification (NCBI taxonomy): domain Eukaryota; kingdom Metazoa; phylum Arthropoda; class Insecta; order Orthoptera; family Gryllidae; genus Acheta; species Acheta domesticus. Next base: position 11,105,034 of record JAHLJT010009436.1, read on the forward strand.
TGGTAGCCGTTCGGTAAAATATTTCTCCAAACAATGGGTTCTATTTCTTTAGTTAATTGTAAGCAGTGCAATTAGTTATTTGTGACTACGGTCTAGATTATGAATAAACTTACTGTTGTTACAACCCGCTCTCGTGTGTGTTCCGGTTACACCCGTATGACGTCACAGTACCCGAGCAGAATCCGCGCCTCCCGCACCGCCCCAGTTCCCGCGCTGATGCGCCTCGCGAACAGCGTCGCCCTGTGGTCCTTAGTTCTACTCGCCCCCGCCCTCCGCGTCCCAAGTTGGTAAGCCTGGAGAGGGCGGTTTGTCACCAGTTAATTAGCTCTGTGAAATAAAGCCAACGTCTGGAGAAGAACGCTGACCGCTACGCCCATCAGACAAAGTGATCTGCTCGGTTCTTCGACATAAGGGCCGGAGGAGACCAATGCTTTTCCTTTGTCCTCAACTTTGTTAGTTTGCGACCAACAACGATTATATTTGGGTTCTCAACAGATCCCATTGCAACAGTTGCCTATATTCTCTTTACTTCCGAATATTAAAAAGTTCAAGAATTTTGCGAAAAACAAGTAGTCATATTTTAACTTTGCTTTAAAAATACAATACACAGCTAATATACAACGCAATCCCAGAGACAGGCATCGTATTAATTTACCATATACACGAATGAAATTTTTAAAAATGGTTTAGTGAGTTTTATAACGTTCAAAATAGTTTGAAAAAGAACTTTCCAAATATTCCACGCGGACAGTAAAAAGCAGTACAATAGAGACCTTTATACCAATATCCAGTCATTGAATGCTTTGGAAAGAGAAGGGTTTTTCAAATCGCTGCCAATTCTTTTTAACTTTACTTCATGGAGGTTTATCGGGCTAACTATTCTCATCTACCATAGACACACTAAGTAGAAAACGACCTTGAGGGGGTGTCTTGCCTCTAAACGAGAAATGAAAGTGTCCCTCTCCCCGGGCTCTCCTGTCATGTGGAAACTACCCGGGCGTCGCTCCTTGTGGCAATACAGCGGACAACTGATGCCGTGGGATTTGCACCCTGTGGGTATTTCGTGCTGGTAGAACGTCAACTGTCCCCGATAACGAACGCGTGGCGACACAGCGTTCAACTACAGAGGAGAGGTTGTTCGACAGCAGCCGATGGGTTAATGAGTGTATGGTAGTCGATCAAAATTATAGGGAATGCGCAGTGAACGATTTATTTCTGGTATGTGGTTGTATTGGGTTAGTTAATTAGTTAATGCCTTATTTTACGTGGCGAGACTCGGACCATGATGCCCGTTCTTCCGTCTGTACACGCAAATTTCGCTACGCTCCTTTCACCATTAGCAGAGAAAGAAGGAATTTTCTTGGGCGAGGAAACAGGCGATTTTGAATTTAGCTCAGAGGCTTCTTTTAGGCTCGAGGATCTTTTACATGCAGTAAATCTACTATATGGGACAGCCGGCTTTACTTCCACTCCGAAGGAAAGCGTACGAAGGATGTTTTCGCCCTTAAAAATCCACGGTACAACAACCCGATACGCTGACCGTTATACCATGGAATACGTGGGCTGCTCTTAGTTTACATGCATACATCTCTGATTCGAAAGGGAGGTCTTTTAGGAATCGCTCCAAAGCCGCAGGTGAATTTTGGTCCTCGCTCTAGAACCAGCACATCGCCCCAACTGATTCAATGATTGGACTCGCGACTGAAGGGTGCGAGCTAAATGCAGGGAGTGGCTTGTGGTGCAACGAAGCAGGGGGGGATTGGGCAGAGAGGGTATCGGCATTATATCCCTACTGAAGAGCGCGCGATCAACGCTCCGTTACACTTAATAACAACGCGGTAACGAACCATTTTCTTGAATGGCTGCCCATCCGGGAACTGCAGGAATAAGTGAACCATGGTAGAAAATTGGTATTGCATATCCTTATCAAGGTGGATCCGCGAGGCAATAACACTACAAAAGCCTTGCGGAGTGGAGGTAGTATGTGAATTTTATTGAGGCGAATAACAAGCACACAAGGAAATACACAGATGTTGGAAAATACTGTAGTGAAATACGGACTTCTTTCCAGTTGTTTTCAGTGCATTTCTCTTTGAAATATTCTGTTTAATAAGTTCCTTCACAAATGAAAATAATTGCATAAGTAGTCCTTACGACGGCAGTCATTATTTAGCAAACCACAACGAGTTCATTACTACGAATCACTATCCATTTGGCATGCTGAGTTGCTTCCTGAAAAAGACCACATCAAATCTTAATTAATGGCCTTCAAACAGTGAATCGGAATTAAAAGGACCAAATTAATCACTTGTCTTGAATAGTCGAAGTTACTTGGAGTACTAAACAGTATAAATTTACCAAAGGGAATACAAAATGCGAGTGTACAGAGAAATGCATAAACAATTGTAGTAAAATATGCAAAAACAGGAAAATAGAACTGAAATTACATAAGATCAACATGAATAAATATACTCGGACATTGAAGATGAAAGAATAAGATAACGAAGTAAGGAAGGAAGAAGGTGAACTTTAATAGCGTATATTCAAGGATGGAGAACGAGATTAGTGTTTAAAGGAGCGAATAAAATATTATTTGGAAAAGGCCGCTCTCATATCACAATTAAGAGAGGCAACAGAACGTCATGATAAACTAACCGAGAGGACAATGCTCCACAAGCAAGGCAACATTCAAAGAGAGGGAGCCTGACTGGTGGTTTTCGCAAATGACAGTCGAGACAAAAGGATTATGGTTCCGACTTCTCGTTCAACGAGGGACAGCAGTATTGCCGAGAGAAAACAACGTGAGAAATACAGGCACCTTCTATTACACAAATTTCCACCCAAAATAAAATTTTAATATAAATCAATTTTATTGCATTTAATTATTGTGTTCAAGGTATAAGGACCACCATGTTCTCTAATAAATTTACAATATTTTCGTCATAAAAATGGTATTTTAATTACACTCTTGCAACAAAATGTTACATTTGTACGTAAACAATCCCATAGCAAGCCACTACGGTTAGTCTGTACATGTAGGGACGATTAATTTCTAGACCTCGCCCCGGGGTAGAGATTATTCCGTTTCTGCTTCGAGTTCCCGAGAGAGACTTGCAGTGGGTCACTGAACTGCAGAGAGCGTGATCCTGGGAAGCATTAGAAGAGAGGTTACATTTCCGATTCATCTTATACATAGTTTTAAGACTTCTGGCACCTTTCCGGGGATGTCATGAAACATTTTCTCATTCAACAGAAGCGACCTAATGTCATTTGGTTGGCGGAGGTGCAACATCGCGACGGCGCCGAGCGGAGTCCCTTTGATCCGGGGCACTCCCTCGGGGCAGGAGGCGCCACCGCCGACGGAGCGATGCGGAATTAGGGAGAAGCGGGAGGGAGAGGAGCACAGAAGACACAGGGAGAAAGACAGAGAGAGGAGAAAGAAGGCAGGCGGACAGGAGCGTGGCGGGGCTGGGGTGAAAATAGCATGGTCGGAGACGAGCGGGATCGGAGAGTAGCGGGGCAGAGTAGCGGGGATGGAGAGCTGCGGAGAGGGAGAGTAGCGGGGACGGAGGGTAGTGGGGACGGAGTGTAGCGGGGGCGGAAGGTAGCTGGGACGAAGTAAGCGGGGTGAAAATAGCATGGTCGGAGACGAGCGGGATCGGAGAGTAGCGGGGCAGAGTAGCGGGGATGGAGAGCTGCGGAGGGAGAGTAGGCGGGGACGGAGGGTAGTGGGGACGGAGTGTAGCGGGGGCGCAGAGTAGCTAGGACGAAGTAAGCGGGGTGAAAATAGCAGGGTCGGAGACGAGCGGGATCGGAGAGTAGCGGGGGCAGAGTAGAGGGGATGGAGAGTAGCGGTGGCGGAGAGCAGCGGGGACGGAGAGCCGCAGAGAGGGAGAGTAGCGGGGGAGGAGAGTAGCGGGGACGGAGAGCAGCGGGGACGGAGAGTAGCGGGGGCGGAGAGAAGCGGTGGCAGAGTGTAGCGGGAACGACGAGTAGTGAGGCGTGGAGCAGGGCACGGAGGAGCGGAGCGCGCCTGGGTGGAGCGGTGCGGGGCGAAGTGGGGCTTGGGGCGTGCGAGGCGAGGCGGGAACGGCGCGGCCAGGAGGAAGAGCAAGGGCGTATCACGGCGGGGGGCGGGGCGGGAGAATGCGCGAGCGTGCTCCGCGGACGCAGTAAACAACGCCGCGGCGAGGAGCGGGGCGGGGCGGGGGCAGTGGCAGGGCGCGCTGACGCAGCGACGGGGCGGCGGCCCTTTCATATGGAGAATAAAGCACGGGCGCAATGCGGCGGCAAGGGTCCACCTATCTTCCCTGCGCGGAGGCGCGGGCACGCGGGCTGAGGGCGGCGGTGGCGCCGTTGGCCGCCGCCCAGGCCCCGCGCCCCGCCCCGCAGTGCCTCCGCGCGCCAAAGCACACCGGGCACAAGCGCACCGCCGCCATCTGCAGCACAGTCGATTGATTCGTGTTCCGGGCGCGTCAACTACTGCAGGTCATTAGTCCCGTAAGTGTAGTGCGTGCTTTTTCTCGGGAGGTGGCGACGACATTTTCCCCGCTGATTGGCGAGATCTGGCGCCAACCTACCGTCGACTAACGGGGTTTTCCCCACAACCAGGTATCTCCCACCAGCGGCGCACCGCCCCAGCCGGACAAGCTGTAAGCTCCCGACCGGTCTCCCGGCAAGAGTGTGCCGTAGTGTAGTGCATGTTAGTGTGTGTGTGTGTGTATGTAAGAGGAGAGGATAGGACAAGGAAGAGGAAGAAAGACCGCGCACTGTCCATGTCCCGTTTGTTAGGGCACTGCTTCGGCATTCGCCTGGTGTTGATCGGAAAAAACAGGGAAAACTACCGTTCAGAGTAGCCGGCCACTAGAATTCTCCTCCAGACAGCGACTGAATTCGACCTAGCTGACAAGTTAGTGTCGAAAAATCCTCCGCCGTCGGGACTCGAACCTACGACCTCCCGGTCAGAGGGACTGCAGTGACATCAGGTTGACGTGCACTGAGCCATCTCCCCCAGTAGCAAATTCGAGGGAGAACCATCGTGTAGCTTCAGTGGGTGACACCCGGCAAAACTAATGGTATCACTCCCCATAAATTAAATATGAATTTAAGAAAAATATATTTGCGTATGACATTTATTTATATTACATTAAAAAACTGCATTTAATTCAGAATAATGGAAATATAATTCTAAATAAATATGTAAAAAGAAGTATAACTAATTAACGAGTGCAGGTTTTATAAAAATAGATTTTTAATAAAACATTACAATTACATGCGTCCGACTATAAAATTTTCTAATTTGTGTCACCGCGGGGCGAACCGCTCCCCCTGCCCCCCACCTAACTACGCCACTGGGAAGAACTAAGTATTCCTGGTGACGCAGAGGCCCGAGAAGCGCGATACAGATAGGCTACGGGCTCGAACCCGCGTACGGCAGCGATGCTTCCTCTGAATCCAATTCCTTATCCTACTGCAACATCGGTGCGTGAGAATAGAATACTTGGTGAGCCACGCCAAATGGGTACACAGGCCACTGTTGCTGGGCGGGATCTAGGAGCAAACTGGGCTCCCTGTCTTAACCCGATATAAACCATCATGGGCTCAGCAGCTATTTGTCCAGGAGATAAGTGGATGCTATTTCTCACACGGGCTTACGAATCACATTAGCGCGTTTTGGGGAGTCAGGTGAAAGAAATCATATGGTTGTGATTGGAGTAATACAATACACGGTGGTCATATAGGTATCGAAAAGTACGGAGGGGAACAGAATTACTAAGAAGACGATGATGAAGAAGACAGGTCGCCACGAAAATGTCAAGAAATCCATATTGCCATTGTGGTTAGGCGGAAGAGCAGGCCCTATGGCTGAGCCTCGCCATTAATAAAGGCATTTTTTATTATTATTATTATTATTATTATTATTGCCAAAAAAGCTGAGAGCGGGTCTTCCCTCAGAAAGTGAAGCTGAGCCGCGCTTCGCGCTCTCCTCGGGCGCAGCACTATTTCCCTCACGAAACGCCGCACCGCCCGCCCACTCGCTCTCATTCACCGAACGACATTTTACAGCGGCGCGAAGATTGTCGTGGGGATCGGCCCACTGTTCTCGCGACTCGCATCTGATTGGATGTTCGAAGCGTACACGGTATTCCCCACCAGCCGTTTCGGCTACCCCGCATAAAATTTTGTATCCTTCAGCACCCGTGGGAAGTGTCAGTTCTAGTCAGTTTAGACCGCCCACCCACTTCCCGTCAACAGTTGTGGCTGAGATAGGAGGTGACTGCGGCGAAGAAGTTGGCCACAAGGTGTTGGAAACTTCACTTCTGCCGCTTTTCACTCAAGGAACGATTTTTTTGTCTGGTTATAGTACATTTTTTATGAGTGTGTTGGGCGTGAGCCTACCCTGAAGTTTAAAATCCAGAGATTTAAACTTCCTAATTTTATTCCAGAAAAAAAGTAAATCCAAAAATTTGAAGCCATTTCTGAGAAAATGTTAAGGCTTCAATAAAGAAACATACAAATCAAAATATCTGTTCCAAATTCAAGGGGCCGCGTCATCAGTCAGGTCGATCGGGGAATATCAATTGTGCTGAAAATCCTCGTCACTTGGACAAGTGGGTTAGACATCCGCGAACTAGCTCTAATAATCCAATACTGTGGGAAACGAAGAATTGGATAAGAACAAATACAACCAAAACATGAATTAAAAAATTAACGTTACTTGACGGGCCTCACCAAAAATTCAATTTCTAACTGAACACAATTCAGAATATCAAGGTTACACTAGGGAGACTACTATTTCCACTCTGGCAATATTTCAACTTGACCTTATTTAATAAAAATTATTGTATCACCTCTTGCAAAACGTCTGCAGCTGCTAAAGCTCTAATTATTTACGTTACTTTGCTTTTCCTGATACCTCTGTAGCTAGGATCCGCGTAGGTGGCTCAGGAAAACAACTGATGTCACTGAAATGCCTCTGACCGGAAGTCTTAGGGTTCGAGTCCGGACGGTGCGATAGCCGGAATTTCGACACAAGCTAGATAACTAGGCCCAATTGAGGCGCTGCACCGCGCTGTCTAGAAGACAATTCCAGTGGCCGGCTGCTCTGAACGGTAGTGTTCCGTGGTTTCTCCGATCCATATCAGGCGAATACCGGAGCATTACCCTAAAAAAAACGGGCTACGTATCGTGCGCGATGTTTCATTCTCCGATCCCCACCGCTTACTTACATATTACTCGTTCACTTTACATTGCAGACGGCAGAATTAGGAACTAATGTTGTTTTGAAAGCGAAGGCCCGAACCACACAACCGAGAATACACGAATGGTGCCGATGTCAATCAGCTGTCTCCGAAGGCAGAACAAGCGCTTCGGGCACTCTGACGAATTATGTCTTTCTGACAGTGTGCTGGAGTCGCACCCTTAAATAATTAAAGTAATATACAACAAAATAGATCACACCACTCGCTGTTCACAACATTTCCGTACAATATTTTATTTCTTCATTGCACTTATCTACTACTTAATGGTTATGTTCTTGCCCTGCCAGGGTTCTGTGTGCTGCTCACCGCCATCTATATCATATATAAACGGTCAGTATTTACTGCAGACGCGCGTTTCTCGTTCAGTCGGCGGTGACCTCATGTAAACAGATCGCAGCGCTCCGTCTGCAAATGTAAAGTGAACGAGTAATACATGCACTAACCTACGACACAAGCCGGGAGGCCGGACGCGAGCTTGGAGCTTGTTACGGCTAAGGAGGTGCCCCCGCGGTGGGAGATACCTGTTTGGTGAAATCCCCGCTAACCACCGTGTAGGTCGGCGCCACATCTCAGTATCCACCGGGGGGAAGATCGCCATCACTTACCAAGGGAAAAGCATGCCCGGCACTTACGGGACTAATGGCCTTAGTAGTCGATCCACCCGGAATCAATAATCATTAATCATGAGCTTATATACGAGGAGCTTATATACGAAGCTTCTCTCTTCTGGGTTACCTCCTCGCTCATGGGAGATACTTGGTTGGGGAAATCCCGCGAGCCGAAGTGTAAGTCTCACTATCCAGCAGGGGGAACGTAACCGCCACGTCCCGCGATAAAACATTCACTACACTTACTGGAGTAATGAGCTTAGCAGATGCCGCGCACGGAATCATAAATCAATCAATCAAAACCGAAGCTGGGTTGTTTGCGTAAATCTGAATTTTCGATTGGACCGACCACAATGCGTTTACAGCAATTTGTGCGCGAGACGAGAATACAGGTTACTGTTGCTGGTGGGATCTAGGAGAAACCTGGACCTCCTATCTATAACCAGATATTAACACTAATGGCCTCACGAACTACCTGGCGACGAAATAAGTCGATGTTACTTCCGACATTGATTGATGGATTCGTGTTTCCGGGCGCGTCAACTAATTAGGTCATTAGTTCCGTAAGTGCAGTGCGTGTTTTTTCTCGGGAGGTGGCGATGATCTTTTCCCCGCTGGATGGCGAGATCCGGCGCCGACCTACCGTCGACTAGCGGGGTTTTCCCCTTAACGAGGTATCTCCCACCAGCGAAGCACCGTCCCAGCCGGGACAAGCTGTAAGCTCCCGACCGGTCTCCCGGCATGTGTGGCAGTGTAGTGCATGTTAGTGTGTGTGTGTGTGTAAGATGAGAGGATAGGACAAGGAAGAGGATGGAAAGATCGCGCGCAGTCTGCGACCCGTTTGTTAGGGTACTGCTCCGGCATTCGCCTAGTGTTGATCGGAGAAACCACGGAAAACTACCGATCAGAGCAGCCGGCCGCTAGAATTCTCCTCCAGACAGCGACTGAATTCGACCTCGCTAACAAGCTAGTGTCGAAAATCCTGCCTAGGACCTCCCGGTCAGAGGGACTGCAGTGACATCAGTTGATGCACTGAGCCATCTCTCCCGGTTTTTCTATTGGACCCAACACAGAATGCATCTACAGCAACTTGTGCGCGAAACAACAGCCCACTGAGCCCAAGTGGAGCCAGCATCACCTTTGTCGTCGCCAGCGCGGCGAGTTAAACGACCGGTGCGCAGTGCGTGCTGGACGCCTGCCACTGCACCACCTCCCCTCCCCCTCCCTCTCTCCCCGACGGCAACGGACGCGCGGCGCCGCGGCTAAAGAGATTCTCGCCGGATTACTCAGCGAACGCCCCGCCCCTCGCCGTTTCACGGGCGATAATCGTTCTTTATAGGTGGCGGCTCGGTCGTTGTCGCTCGCGCGAAACGCTTCGTTTTGCGCGAAAAAAAAAAAGCTGTTTCGATCGCTTGTTGGCGGATGCAGACGCGCAAAATATACAGACAATTAGGTAAACAGGTTTTTGATGGCCGCTATCATTCACGATACTTCGGAAGGTGAACTACCATTGGAGATACTTCTGGATGGGGGATTTACTGCAACACATTGGCGATGTCCTCTTGTGTCGCTTTGTAAATGATGCCTTTAATGCGTTTGCACTTGTTTCGATGGGAAACGAATGTAAAAACGACCATGTGCTCTCCAAAATAACATTTCAATTGCCACATTCAAAATGATGAAATATACGTTAAAATATTTACTGTTCCACGAGAGCGATGAAATTCTGTTTCATCGCTTCCCAAAAGATACTTTCGGACATTCGTTTGGGTTTGGGGATCAAAGAATTGTAGACACTTGCACAACTTCTAAAAAGAAATTAAATATCCAAGCCAAAAGAATAAAATACGATATCGCGTTCAATTCACACATTTGACTGGCACGTTCAACCGCGTCAAATGTCGCTTTCTTATTCGAGCGCGCCACTCTTTCGTCCTTCCATTGTGCACGGTCACAGACCAAGAACACGAGGAGGAGGAGGAGGAGAAGGAAAAAAAAGCGCGTTTAAAAGGCAAAAGGCGGCTGCCGCAAAAAGCAACACGACACCCTTCATCGACAACGCTGAAATCGGTCAAGTACCTCGCGTCGGCTCCCGGGTCGCTGCCCTGCCCGCGGCGGCGGCCGCCGCGTTCGATGCACCCTCCACAAGGCGAGCGGGGGAAAAATCGCGCGCCGTTTCCGCCCATTGAGGCGCCGTTAGCCGCGCGGCGGGCGGAACCTCGCTCTGCCGCCGGCAACTGCAGCCGCCGCCGCCGCCGTGCACAATGACGAATTTTACACACCGTTTCGCAGCTGCGTAGCTTCCAGTTACACTCCCCCCACGCCCTCACCTCTTCCTGGAAGACGGGTGGAACTACGAGAGTTGCATGGCAACTACTTTTAGTTTCTCGTATGCGTACGTATATACGGAGTATGTACGTAGTATAAGGAAAAGTTATGTAATGCTGCGGAAAATCGATTTCGAGATTTCAACAGAAATACACGTTTTTGGGTCCTCTGATACCGAAAAAGTGGTCATTTTCAAACGTCCGTCCGTCCGTCTGCTTGACTGTGAACAACCATAGCGACGAAACCATAAATACGATTTCTTCCAAAATGAATATTCCCCGGCCGATCTTTTTTTTTTGGTGTGTGTGTGAGAATATGAGTAGGGGTGGAAAATTTCAAGTATACTAATGGAAGTACAAGGTATAAACTAAGTACTTGCACATTTATCAACAGATAAAAATTGAATTTATCATATTTATTAAGGTATTTGAAATGACCGTACTCGTTTCATGTTCTAATGCATTTTAGAGAATACGACTTCACAAATTTGAAAAGCATTACATAGCCGTTATAAAAGCCTGATTAGGTAGATGCTCGATTAACGCACATTACATTGATCCGCACACTCACAGGTCGTCACGTGCGTTGCTGATCACTGGTTGCTGCGCATCTTTGCAGAATCTCTCCGGCGCATCTCGCAGCTGCCCGGTACGCAAGGGCATGAGCTTCCACCAATTCCCTGTGACATTCTCGGGCATTTCTTTCACGGTGAACGGCTCTCTTGGAGTAAGAGCGCTGTTAGAAACATGTTACATTCACCTCGCACGGCGGTATTACGGACAACTGATTTCAAGTTGCTCTCTGAGCTAACAGAGACACTTGCAGAGCTATCTGTTGATGTAAACACACTCTACTGCAGCATTTCCTTCAAAAGATAAATGAAATTTGGAATTCGATAACATTTCTTCTAGAAAAAAATTAGTTGCCATAACTTCTGCCCCAACCCTCGTATTATTCCGAGTCAAATACGTGAAGTCTAAGGCTTCCGCGGCCAGAGTTGAGATTTCGATTGTCCGGATGACGCCGAGTACAGGCTGTGTAGCCACTTGGCTACCCTTGTACGCACGCGGCGTCACCCGGACAGCCGAGAAGTCAAATATATTCGATTTATTTAACAAATGACATTTATGTCTGGTGGGAAAGCACACAATCACTGGATCCGAAGCCACAAATCTCGACATCGCCTCCATGTCTTCCCTCTTGCTTATATAATACTGATTATGATTACAATGAGGTGAGCAACGAACAAGAAGATGGAGAAGGTGTATCGAGTAACTACTTGACCGTCCAGGAGACGCTACGCACGTCCTAGGCACAGGTGCCAGAACCAGTGCCTAGGACGTGATGTCTCCCAGGCAGCCAAGTAGTTGTTAAGGCTAAATGTACCGACACTAGTTCAATTTGTCGCCACCACGTGGCAGCACCAAGTTTAGTGAATTTTACTTTACCGATTACGTCTGAACAAATGGTCCGATTTTCGATCTGTAAACGGCATTTGACTCCTGTTTATAATAGAATTTACGCTACGAAGCCCTTTTTCAAAAAAAACTAGCAGAAACTCGATTTTTAAAATTTTTCTCGTACTTCCGGGAACAATTTCAAAAATGTGGGCTTATAGCGCGATGGCGACACGCTTCCAGAATCCAACGCCGTGTCAAACATGCAAATCGGATAAATAGGAGCGACGGTAAGTGAAATTTCGAAAACACCTCACCCCACTCCCCCTTCCCCTTCCACGCCGCCGGGACATTGTTGGCCGGCGGCGCGGTCAAGCCGGCACGGGCGAGCCGGGCGGCGGCCGCCGCGGCGCGGCGACGGGCAAGAAGGCTGAACTCTCGGGGGCAGCAAGCCAGACACCCCGTCACTTCGTTGATGCTTCCGTCACTTCGCATCTCAAGATATTTTTTCCCCACATATGAAACTAGTGATGCTGTAATAGGGGTAAACGGTCTCGTATCATCTTAATAGTAGTATACAACTATTATCTTATTCACATATTCCATCTTCCTTCGAATACCATCATAAGAATGTCTGAGGTATCACTCAAAACACCGATCCCGCTTTGGTGCTGATTTCAAAAAGAAAAAATCGAACTAATTGCGTAAATATCACCCATATTCCATCTCCTCACATCGTATTTTAGATATATTGTACTTCTAAGATCTTCCATTACCATTTCACTACCGGAAAAAACAAGCGGAGATAACGCAAGAGCTCTTTTATCCTACGATTCGATTTATCATTTCAAAACGGCGTTTGTCACCTTGATAGAATTCACCTGGTTAATCCTTTTTCCAGTAAAATAACCGAATCGAATTTTTAAAACGTTTTCGTACTTTAGGACAAATTGCACATACTTTCTCATAGTAATCTAATATCTTTGGTCTGGGCCAGTTTTACCATCTTTCCCCATCTTCTGACATCTTGCTGACATCTATCGCCGCCCAATAATACATTTTTTGAACTTTTCTTCATTTTTCAGCTTTTTAATGGTAGATACGAAATATTACTTTAGGATATTAAAGAAGAGTAAAACTTCGGCCTATATAGGAATTTTCATTGATAAATTTGGAGCCGCTCTTAGAAAATGGCGTTTAAGCGTAACTACTGTAAAAAATAAAATGGAAGCTCGGAATTTTCACAAGAATCTTTCGAGTTTTCGAACAACTTCATTTGGCGAATTTAAAGCACTTCTACTCACAAATGTAATAATGTATAAAATTTCTGGAAAAGTGAATATTAATGGCGTGAGAGACACTTAAAATACATTTATTTTTTGAAAAATTGCAAAAAATTCGATAGGCAATACGCTTCCAAATTAATTTTATGTTAACTTAAAGAATGCAATAGCATTCGTACGAAAAGTTTGAAGAAGCAATTGAGAAATGGCGTTTGAACATCTTGTAAAATTCGGAAGTTTCAGTTCATTTTCACAGAAAACATCTGAGTTGTCGAGGAACTTTAAGACATAATGTTAAGCACATGTACTCGTAAATGTAAAGTAGGGAGTCTTTGCACCTCGAACTTTACGTACTATCGATCTTCTGCG